>PVLD010000692.1:128903-213879 GCA_004027595.1 Dinomys branickii
AAAAAAAAAAAAAAAAAAAAAAGCCATACACATGTTGTCAAGTCCATACTGCAAATTTTGAATTTTAATCTTTTCCCAGGCTGGCTATAATGCAGTTAAGATCCTCTTCTGAGATGCTGGGCAAGATGCTCCAGTCAGCTCCAAAGACATGAGCAGACTCAACTGCTTGATAGTTGTACTGTTTTACTTAGCTGCAATGTTCAATAGGCTAAGTACATTAAATATACTTTTTACTTACAAAATTTCCAACTTACAATGGATTTCTGGCAATGTAATCCTATAGTTAGTCAAGAAGCATCTGTAGACAGAAAGCTACATGCTTCATTCTACAGTATGAATAAACCTCAAAAACATTATTATATGTAAAAAAAAAAGCCAGATATAAAATGTCACATGTTGTATGATTCCATCATAGAACATATCCAGAATAAGTAAATGCATAAAACAGAAAACAAATCTGTGGTTGCCAGGAGCGGAGGTAAGGACGCAGCAAGGAGTGGCTGATTAGTGGGCATGGAGCTTCCTTTTGAGGTGATGAAAGTATTTTAGAACTAGATAGAGCTGATCTTTGCACAACACAGCAAGGGTACCGAGTGCCACAGAACTCTACACGTTACTCTGGTTAATTTTTATGTTGTACAAATTTTACCTCAACAAACTAAAGAAACACAGTGACAACCACCACCAGGCCTTTGTCCCCCTCCCAGATACTAAGCGCCATGTGTGGGCTGCTGCTTCTCTGCCTCTGTAGAAAGGAGCCACAGTCCCCAGAAACTCTCAGGTGAGTACTTCAAAGTGAGCCAGTCCTGAGAGGGCGGGATGTCTGGCAGGTACAGTCTGTCATTTACTGAGACGTGGAGAAAATGTCACGCATGCCAGGGCAGCTCTTAACTTCCTCTGCCCTCCTCATCCCTTTGCCCAACCCTCTGTGGAGCAGGTGTTGGATTTTGTACTTACAACTACTTGATGTGTGGGGCCCAGTACAAAATGAAATTGTGAGGGACTATCAAAAAATATGAAGAATTTCTAGGCGGCAACAGCAGAGCCTCTAGGGCCCTTCTGAGTATGAGGTCCTCTCTGCACAGGTCATGCACGCTGGTGGTACCCATCCCTGTCTCTTGTTCCTCATTCCCCACTTTTTACATGCAGACTTGCCTTCTGATGGCGATGGTGCCCTGTGAGTCGCCTGGGACTACTCAATGGTCCTCATCGAGCCAGCTTCAGAAATCAGATCACAGGATGTTGTCCAAGCCTTTCCCTCTCCATTTTGCTCTTGTTGCCTGGGACTCTGTCTGCCTCAGCTTATGGTGAGCTATACAGCAACTCTGGCTATCCCAGTGGGGGTGACCATGGCAGGACCTGCACCAGTGGAGGGGTCTCTAAAGACCCCTCAATCCCTGAGGTTCTGTATTTTATCAAGGGATTAACACATCCTGTTAGCCTTGCTTTCACAGATAAGTAAACTAAGACTCAGGGACTTCAGCAGGATCATATAGCTGGTTAAAACTTTCATTTCCAAAATATCACTTAGGGAAACTTACACCATTCGTTTTACTTTAGGTAATACAGCAGCAGTTCATAAAGTTACCTGCTAGGACTGTTAAGATCAGCACTCGTTAAAAATTGTGTTGCTGGTAAGTTTCAGTTTTGATTTACTCTCTTACTATCACTTAAGTTTCAGTTCTGTTTCTCAGGATAGTCTCTTTCCCTGTTTAGTGGTGTTATCTAATCCTGTTTACGGTCATTGTTCTTTTTCTGTCCTCTAATCTCACTCAAATAAAAGTTATTCTAGGGCAGATAATCCCAAACCGGAATTTTAAACAGTCTTAAAGCTTTAGTATGTCATGACAATTTATAGTAGTATTGAGCAAAATGTATTTATTTTATTTGATCATAAATGTGACCAATAGTTGCCTATGTACCTATGTGTGGAGAGCCTGACTTAGCTGTAATTCATTGGTGTGAAAAAGCCACCAGACTCACTGGCACCCAATCAGCCTAATTTGAGAGCCCCTACCCAGTGCTGCTGCCCTTTCCTGAAGGAAGGACTGACTCGGGACCTCTGAGCTTATGAGTATTCTGGCCAGAAAGAGGAGAAAAGGAACCTATAATTCCACTTCCTTCCCCATTGCAGTTTATCCTCAGCTCTGCAGAAATCCAAACTGCTCCAGGGCTTCATGGGACAACATAAATTAGAAAGTCCAAGGACTCCTACTCTTCAGATATGACAATACTTCAGGGGCAGGAGGATCAGACTACTTGGACAAAAGACAAAAGCACACATCTCGGACACTGGATCCTGAATATGCTTACACTTGGAAGAATTGTCCTTGAAGCTGAAGTCCCTGATGCTCCCATATTAGGAATGCCATGTTTCCTTTTCTGAAATTAATATATGCTTAATTCTGTCGATTTGAAAATCAGAAAAAAGAAAAACTCCATACAGCAATCCTACTGTTAAACAGCTCATATTTTTGGTATCTTCCCTTGCATTTCTTCTTGGTAACTCATATTTTTGCATATAGTTTTAAAACTCATTTCACATACTTATTTTTCCCCATGTACTGTTATAGCATGTCCTCATTTTGATACAAACTTTGTGAACTATATATTTAAGTTACACAATATTGTCTCTCATACATGTTTATATAGTGTTTTTCCATTATTTTTGAAAATTAATGTTATAAATAATCCTGTTTGAGTATGTTTGTATGCAAAGAATTTTTCCTTTTTCTGGTTTATTCCCTTAGACACATTTACAGAAGTATATATATATGAAAAGTTTTTTAAAAAAAGTTTCAAGATTCTGGATACCAATTGTTGCTACTTTATAAAATGGTTGCAGCAGTCTGTAATCAAAAGTAACCTATTTAGTTGGGTTTGGTGGTGCACACCTGTCTCAAAAAAAGAAAAGATTATTACTTTGAAATTATTCTTTTTTCCTATTATAGGTGTATTGAAAGCTATAAAATTTTATGTACATTGCTTTGTCTGTGTCCCATATATTTTGTTATTTTCTCTACTGCACTGAAAATATTTCTTTAGAAGTATTCTTCAGATTGAATGATCTCTTTTAATTTATTCTCAATTCATTGGTTTTTCTTTTGCTATATCTGTTACTGAGCCCCTCAAATGAAATTTTCATTTCAGTCTTTTAACTTTTCAACTTCAGAATTTGTATTTGGTTTTCATAATTTCTATCTCTTTTTCAGTATTCTCTATTTGACGAGATATCATTGTCATCTTTTCACTTAATTCTTTGTTTTCTTTTTCACTTAGTTCTCTGAACATAATCTTTTTGGACCCCCTAAGTTTCTAGTATCACTTTCCAGAAACCTGTGTATGGGCCATGCTTACTACTCCTTTGTATGTTACCTAAGTATCTCTTCAAACGTGAACATTCTAGGGAACATACTGTAGCAACCTTAGATTCTAATACCTTTCCAGTATAGATTGTTATTGTCATTATTTTGCTCATGTGTTTAGTAACTTGGCTGGACTAAGTCCTTGTTTTCCCTATTGTTGCTTTAATTCTGACTCCCTACTGCATGCTTAGTGGTCAACCAGAGATGGGTCAGAAGTTGTGCTTAAGCACCTTGACCTAATAAAAAGTTTCTACCTTTTACCAGTGGACTTGTGATTGGTTTGAACATCACATGCCATATGCAGGCAGGTTACAGCTCTACCCTACTTTTACTATCTATGAAGGTTAAACTTGGTTGTATCAGTTGATTGGTTTGGGAAACTCCCAGAGGAGTGCTGGATTCCATTTCTGGGTTTGTCTGGTGGAATATGGAAGCATGACTTTGGGTACTATTTTCAGGTCTGACTCATTCCTCTCTGATACTGTTCCCCTGCTCTGCTTCTCAGATCCCTTGAACAAGCATGAACATTGTTCCACCATGATCTTTCCCCTTCGAACTAGCCAGCCATGGACTGATGCCCTTAAAACTTGAACCAAATTAAATCTCTCCTCCTCCTTTAAGTTGTGGGTGTTGGGTATTCCACCTAGAAACTGAAAGCTGACTTATATACTGTGTCATACAATCTTATCTTGAACTAGCTGCACAGTTAGGTAAGGCCTCTCTGGTTGCTCCTCAACATGTGTACAACCTGAACATGCAGGCAGTCTTCATATCCCCAAGTGACATACAGGAGCTATTAGCATCTACCAAATACCAACTCAGTCTCCAGATGACACTGTTACATTTTGGGTTAATCTGGCAGTATGTTGCTTGCCCCAGCCAATGTTGCAACCTCATACTAGATGCAATGCTAGACTTCTCCGCTTGTTTGCCAGAGATCAGTATTTATTTAAATCTTTTTTTTTTTTTTTTTTTGGCGGTACTGGGGATCGAACTCAGGACCCTGCGCTTGCTAGGCAGGCGCTTATTCCACTGAGCTATATCCCCAGCCCTGATCAGTATTTATTTAGACAATGGCCCTGAGCACAGATTTTTCTCCAACCTCTGCTCCACATGAAATTACCCCCTCTGACAGCTACCTCTCACGGGCTGCTGTCACTTGGTAGAATGGCTACAACATGGAGCTGGGGGAAAGGGATGGATAGGAGCAGCTCCAGGATAAAATACCACAGACTCACACTCTTCATATTGAATTTCAGGAGGTTTTCTTGAAGAAATTTTTCTCAAATTGTTGTAAAATTTGGTCAATTTACAGAGCACTGGAATTGTTGTGCCTGATAACTTTATCCAATTTTGTCATCGCTCTTTGGGGAATTTGCCATACTGCACTCTTGTCCTTATTTTTATTAGTTGCCATAGGCATGTAACGTGCATTCCCAACTTTTATAGTCTAGTTAATGCTGTTTCCACTTCATGCAAACTGTAGAAATCTTGTTCATGGGAAACACCTTGAACTTTGTTCATGATGAAGAATCCTCACACCTCCTGTCCTTTATGTCATAGTTACTGTGTATCTATAGACATCTACGAATGACTTTCAGGATTTGGATGAAATAATGATTAAGCCCCCTTTATTTATTTCTTTTTGGAGAAAAGGATATGGATATTTATTCACAGTGCCGGCAACATGCTAGTTGAAATACCAAAATGATTAGGACATAAAAACACACAATCTATTGAGGGAATAAATGAACAGTGACAGTTCATTATGATAAATACTAATGTTAAGCTAGGCTCACATTCTGCAGTACAAGACAGCCTTTGCAGACTTGGGGGAAGAAGGAGGGGCTTGATTTTGTTTTATGGACAAGTGATGATCAAACTAAGTCCTAGAGAGTTGGATAAGTGGAAATTAACTGGCAGAGGCTAACTGTCCACTAAAATTCTTGCTCCTCTTTCTGAGGACAGAGTTGTTAGCTGCCTCCTTCTGAGACTGAAATGTAAGCACGCATAAAACATTCTACTGTACTGGAGATATAGCTCAGAGGCACAGCACCTGCCTGGCAAGTTCAAGGTCCTGAGTTCAGTTCCCGGTAGCAAAACCAAAACCAAAACCAAAACATTCTACAAGCTTCTAAGCAGCAGATTTGCTTTGTCCTTACTTTCTCTTTCTATTTGTGTTGACAAGATTCTCCCCTGAACCCTTTTATTTTTTTGAGACAGGGTCTCACTATTTAGCTCAGGCTGGCCTCAAACTCATGGTGATCCTCCTCCTAAACCCAAGAATGCTGAGATTACAGGCATAAGTCACCAGCCATGTGGCATCCTTTTCTTTTTCAAAGATAAATTTGATGAATTTTATTGTGTCTTTTTAAGGTATGCAACACCTTATAAGATACATATATGGTTAAACAGCTATGATATATTGACTAGATTTTGTTTTCATTACACAGATAATTTTGGTTTTGGTTGGTTTTTTTTCATTTTTTGGTCTTTTTGAGACAAATCTCACTATGCAGTATTCAGGCTGGGCTTGAGCTTACTTTGTAGACCAGGCAGGCCTTGAACTCACAGCAATCCTCCTGCCTCAGCCTCCTGAGTGCTGGCATTACAAATGTGCACCACCACACCCAGCCTAGTGAGAAATTCTTGATATCTTCCAGACAAGACTTATAAGTGGCCAGATATATTAAAAGACCATTATCTTCCTGTGACTTCACTGGAAGGGACAGTTACCAGAGTTAGGGGGTGAAATGGATGGCTTTGTGTGCTGCCCTGATACACACTGTGTCCTCTGTACTCCGAGAGAGTTACCTCAGAGGAGAAATACAGCTCCAGCAGGGAGTGAGGGTTTTTGTTATTCTTGGGGTGTTTTGTTTGTGTGGATTCATCTTTCCCTTGAGTGCGGAGTTGGCCAAGTACCTAAGTATTCATGGACGTAGGATCTTACATAGATGTTCACATCATAGTTGTTCATCTGTGTGTGGAAAGTAATCCTACTGGGTCAATCTCACCAGACCGGGTTTTTCTTTAAGATAAGTAAGTTTCATCAGTTTGTTTACCATGTTCCTTAAATATAATGTTACCTCATTCACTGGACTAAATATAAATACTGTAAAGATGCATCAGGTTGCTCTTTTTTTAAGACAGGTTTCACTATGCAATTCAGGATGGCTTTGAACTACTTTGTAGCCCAGGCTGGCCTGAAATTCACAGCAATCCTCCTGCCTCAGCCTCCAGAGTGCTGGGATTACAGGTGTGTACCACCACACCCGGCTGCATCTTCTTGTTTATACTTTGCAAGTATGACGTAGTAGATGTATTTAATTAAACCACTTGATTTGTTTCCTGGGGTTTCAAAATTATCACTAGCCCCCTTTAATTTAAAAACAATCATTTCAAGGGAAACACAGAGTTACAACAAAAACTTTTCACATGTATTCTGCTTCTGTAAATAACATGTATTTTCTTACATTCTTTCTAAAATTCTTGAAATAATAAAGAAAGCTGTTACATTTTATGGACTAGTGCCTAGATATGGTATAAAATGGCAGAGGATTATTTGGGATGAAGATGTTGTGAGCAGATTGAGTGATCCATGTATGCTTATGCCTTTGCCCCTGTGCAATCATATGGAATTGAATTTACATACCTTTTACACAGGGAGAGAATTAGTATCCACCATATTTAGCAACCATGCAATTACTAGTCATTAATATCTCTTAGAAATTAGTATCTCTTAGGATGTGGTATACAGTATTTTCCACTCCTGACTATTCTAGCCTATAGTATTATAATTGGGAAAAGTATTTAAAGTGTAGTTCTTGTTTAGCTTTAAAAAATTTTTGGACAACAAATCATTTACCTACTTTCAATATAATATTTTACATTATATTTTTCTCTTGCCTTAAAATTATCTCCTGGTGAAGTGTACTGATAATTTTATGTTACGTAGATGTGTGTGTTAATACTGGGCTATGTATATGCTGTGTTATGCCACGTTCCTGGTTCTACCACATTTATCTGTTTTGGAGAGTTAATTTACAGCAACTAAAGAACATGTTTATCTAACTTGCCAAGAATAGGCACTTCAGGTTCCTGTTTTATTCTTTGTCTGGAATGTTTTTTGTCTCCTCCCCATTCTAATCTTAACCATCTTTGAGGACACAACTCAAGTTGCCAATCTTTCCAGGCCTTTCTCCAGGCTATTCCAGCCGGAAATGGTCTTTTTTGTCTTCCTTTCCTTTACTTAGCAAATTTGCATTGAGTGTGCACTGATTAGGGACACTGATTAGGTAACAGAAGTTATGAGAAAGTCGTCTGTACCAAGTAACTTTGCACCGGCAGACATCTGTTTCTGTTACTTCCTCCCTTACATTACTTGAAGGTATGTCCTCTTCTTTATTCCTTATTCAATTTATCAGGAAGACTTCTATGTGTAAGCGTTGAAGGAAAACTTTATATAACTCTTAAGCATTCTTTAAATATACTTAGGCATGTCAATACAAATGGTTGCAATAGCTGTACTATTTTATCATTCCACACAAAATGACCTTTTAGAGGCATGGAATTTGATTTTGAAGCTATGCAAAATGCAGCTACCTCTTACAATCTACATAACTACTCCTTCCTGACACTGCCCCACTCCATTATTTTTCCAGACCCTGTAGTAATTCTACTTATAATGCATCTTGTATTATAAAATTTTGTATTAAACAAGTCAAAATAATATATTTTGTATTACTTATATGGTGTAATATAATGCAAATAAAATAGCATATAAAACATTAAATAACCTTAGTCTCTGTAGATTACTGTATGCTATACTTGAGTACATAGGATTGTACTAAGGGACCAAGAGAAAGCACCCTGTCCTTGGAATAAAGATACCCAACTTACTCCCTTACTAATATCTACTACTTTCTTCACTGCCTACAACTCCCAGAGGAAATAACCTGTCTTCTCCAACCATTGCAATCAATGGGGTTCATTGTCTCTGAGATGTGGTAGCAGTCACTACCCAGTTCAGCAATCAAGTTTTCCCCTAATTGATCTGGAGTATAAAATTTGTCTATCCACGCATGGGACATAGGCCCTTTGTGTCTCTATGTCAAATAAATATACAGAATTAAGCTTGATATTTAAAATTCAAACACAGCAATGTTAGGAGACAGATAAAAACCTTTTCGAGGCATCAGTAAGGACTTTTGAAATACAAATTGGACATGTAAAACTGCTTTTGACAGAATATTTGCTTTATATGCTTAAAGTAGCTGATTTTACCAGAAACATTTACATTAAATGGGTTATTTTTGTTTGTTTGTTTTTTGAGACAGGGTCTTGCTCTGTAGTTCAGGCTGACTTTGAAATCACTATGCAGCCCAGGCTGGCCTCAAACTCACAGCTATTCTCCTGCCTCAACCAACCTCCCAAGTGCTAGGATTACAGGCGCATGCCACCATACCCGGCCTCCATTCTTAATAAATCAGAAAAAAAGAAAAGTGAATTCAAACAAATCAGAAAGAAGAAAATAAAGTTAAGAGAGAAAAATCAAGGAAACAGGAAACAAAATCAATAAAGAGAAACTGCTAAATTAAAAGCTGATTCTTTGAAAAGATCAAAGTAGTGGTCAAACTTTGGGCAAACTGATGAAAAAAATATCGAAAAGACAAAAATCAACAAATTCAGGAATGAAAGAGGGGATATCATTATTGACCTTACAGAAATTAAAATGGTCATAAGGGAATACTATGAAGAACTTTATGTTAATAAATTATAAAATTTAGATGAAATGAAAAATTCCAAGAAAGTTAAAAATTATCAGTGTGATTCCGTAACAGAAAACTTTATCAAATCTATATCTGTATCAAGTAAATAACTTGAATTTTAAGTTCAGAATTCCCACAATGAAAATCCACGGTCTCATTCTTTTTCCACTGGTAGACCCTACAAATCACGCAGAAAAGAATAATACTGTGCCTAAAATTCTAACAAAATAGAGGTAAAAGCAATATTTCCCAAGTCATTCTATGAGACCATTATTAACCTAATACCAAAACCAAAGACATCAAAAGAAAATTGCAGACCAATGTTGGTCAAATACACAAAACTGCTAGAACTAATAAACAAGGCAGCAAGGTTGCAAGAGAGAAGCTCAACACACAAAAATCAATTACATTTATATATACTAGGAATAAATAATCCAAAAATAAAACTAAGAAAGTTTTTTGTTTCCTCTGTGTGTGTGTGTGTGTGTGTGTGTGTGTGTGTGTGTGTGTATGCCTACCACTGGGGACCGAGCCTGGAGCCTTCACACTGAGCTACATCCCTAGCACTTTTTTCATTTCTTATTTTGAGACAGGGTCTTACTAAGTTGACCAGGCTGGACTCAAAACTTTTAATCCTCTGCTTCAAACACTCCGAATGCTGGGATGAGATTACAGTTGTGCACCACCACACCCAGAAAGAAATATATTCTCATATGAAAAATGGAATACCTCCAAAACTATAGTATAATACATATTCTGCAAAAATCAGTCAATCAGGCTGGGAAGGTAGCTCCATGGCAAAGCACATGCCTGGCATGCATGACGTACAAAATAAATCATTCACAGAAAGATATTAGAGATGAATTACACAGTGATCACTTACAGGCAGTGGAATTGGGACAAATTTTTTATTTTTATTAACATACTAATAATGAACATGTGTGGCTTTTGTAGTCAGGAAATATATGGTAAATGTTATTTTAAACTCCGTGGGTCTTTTAATTTCATATTACTGTGACTGCATAATGACTGGAGTGTAGTTTTGAGGTGGCCAACCAGGGTTTGATTAATGCCTCAGCCACGTTCCTGAGCTTGGGAAAATGTCTCACCCTTTCAGTCTTGGTTTCCTCGTCTCTAAAATGGCCTTTATTTGAAGAATGTTATGAAGACAGACGGAAACTGTGTGAAGTGTTAGCACACACCTCAGTACTCAAGGGGTCATTACTAATACCATCGCCACTGCCCTGTTTGAGGCTTATGCTTTGTGGTGGGGAAATGCTGTTCCCGGGTGCCGTGTCCTTGCTGTAACTTCTTCAAGCCTTCAGAGCAGAGAACACACTTGCCAATAAGAACTGAATGGAGATGGAGATCCTCACTGCAACTCTGCATTGCCAGGACAGTTCTTCTTTTGAGCCATTCATTTGCTACCTAACATCGTACCTCAAGGTTCCAGTTCCAGAGCACAATATACAAACGAACAGAACTGTGGTGCAGCCATGACCAAAGCTGTCCAAAGTGTGTAGTGCAGGATCGAAGGATCCCACAGCTACAGTTTTCCCTGACCTTAAACACTCATCAGAACTTTCAGCTGGAGGGCCAGGTGGAAGAGCAGAAAGGGTGCTGGGAGAGGGGTTTTTGAAAATGATAACGTATTTAAGTCTTAACTCAGCACCACGCAGTCATCCTCCCCAGAAGCTGCATGCCTGAGTCATATTCAAAAGCCCCAGGCTCCTCAGAGGTCACAGACCAGGAAATAACAAGTTAGTCCAATTTCTTTGATCACTTTAATCCTTCTGGAAATATTACCCAAAGCCTTCTGGTAGAACTGAAATGGTTCTCTTGGCCATCCAAATTTCAGTAGTAACAACGCCAACACTAAAAGTCAGCTAATCTTACACAAGCACAGTTAAATTGGAAAAATAGTGGGCCTGTGCAGACGGTATGTTAATGTATGCACTTAGCTTACACTTCTGCAAAATAAAATTGTTTTCATGCCTTTCAATATAGATATCTGAGAACACTTTCACAGTTGTAAATGCTGGTGGAAACTTTTAAGGACAATATGGCATATAAGAAAAATAAACTTTGATTTGAGGTCTAAACATATTTTTAAAGTATTTAAAATATTTCTTAAAGTATTTTTAAGTCTTCCAGACATTGTTAGATTATAATACTGATATGTATGTAAACTCTGAGATAAACATGGTAAGAGTATAGTTTAATTTAGATTATATTTGCTGAGCTTTATGCATCCATATAGTTTCCTTATTATCAGTTGAAAAATTTAAAAAGATATTATATTTATACATCATAAACAAATTGGATGTTTTTTAATTAGTTTTAAACAGACTAAAGAAATTTACCATTTATCTTAGCATGATTTAAACATAATTTTTATCCTAAAAGTACATTTTTAAAAATAGTTTACACAACTGTTTAGTATGTATTTTTTTACATAAAGATTTATAACCAGCCTTTTCAAGTTTATGTGACATTTAAAATTATAGAGTTTATTTTTAACAATTCCTCCAGCTAGTTTTTTTTTTTTTTTTAATAGGAAAGAATGGTATCCTTGAAATGGTTGTTTGGGATCTGCTTAATTAAGTTACATGATACATAAATTAAAATGATGTCAAAGAACAAGCAAGAAGAGGCCATTCAAGTCACTGTCTGTAGGCCAGGGTGTCTGTCTATTCCAAATGGATAAGACTGGGGGAAGAGTGACTCTTCTGACTGAGCTACGGAAGGGTCTGGTACACCAGAGTGTCACCTCTTCACAGTGTGGATATTGGTTCTCGGGTGGGTTACATATCTCCAATCCTCCAAAGTGCCCCCGTTCCCAACAGTAAGTCACTGGGAAATTGAAGTGTTGATCAAAATCTTTTGATTCTGAATCAGAATCACAGTGTGAAAATTTGATGGTTTTACAGATTTTTCACAAGGGGGAGGGACAAACTAAAGAACTAATTCTTCTCCAGGAAAGAGTAGATCTTTCTAGAGATGGAAAAGTCATGGGCCTCTGATGTAACAGCTGAGTGCACTGAAGCTTGGCATCAAGCTTAACTTAGGCATGCACTGTCTGGTTTCCCCATCTTAGATTACAGGCAAGCTCTTTAAGTCTGCCTCTCTCTCCCTCCCTCCCTCCCTTTTCCTTTTTTTTTGTGTTTCTCCTTTTTTTTTTTTTTTTTTTTGTACTGGGTACTGATCCCAGGACCTTCACACCAAACTTCATCCTCAGCCCTTTTGTTTTCTGATAGTTTTACATGGCTAAGTTGCCCAGGCCTGACTTGAATTTACAATCTTTTTACTTTAGTCTCCCAGTGTGCTTTTAAAGCTCTTTTAAAAGGAAGACAGATAATATGTAAAATTAACTACAAGTATTTAATTATAATGCACTCTACATAGAATACCATCCTCCTAGTATTCTACAGTGATTTTGTGTAGTTTGGTTCCAGTTTGATTATTTTGCAGCCCTTTCTGGGAACGTTTCTGACCGAGGATGACCTTGCTTGGACTTGGCTTTGTCTCAGGTTTCCTTCACAATACATTGGCAAACTGAGTCTCAGGACACTTTCTGACTGTGCAAGCCATGATGAGTTGATTTTAACTAGCTACACTCTACCTTTTTGAAATGTCAGTATTTGGAGGTTGTACCTCCAGAAAACCAGTTCTCCATTAAACTTTGAAGCTCCCTTTCAAAATCTTACATTATTTTCGATACAATTTTTAAAGAGACTTTGATTAATGTTTTGCCCCATTTATAAAACCAATTAAATAATTTTACGTGTTAAACTGCACACATATATTTAATTCTAGTCATGTGTCATTCCACAATGCATTGTTAGTCAATTTCATTGCTCTCTGAGCACCACTGAATATACTTACAGAGCTTACATGGTATAGGTCACTTGATGTGGACTTTTGGATACAATCAAGAGACAGGATAAACAAGATATATGAACCTGCTGCAGGTGTACTACATGTAGTTTTATATAAAACTATTTATAAGGAATTTCTCCAAAATAATGATAAAGTAGTATAGGCAATACATAAACCAGTACAGAGTCATTCACAACTACTATGTGCTGTACGTCAGTGTATGCATTACACAACTGGCAGTGCAGTAAATTAGACTAACAATAGCTCAAACACAGGAGGATCGTGCTGCACTATGACAGCATGACTACAATGGCACTAAGTGACAGGAACTTTTCAACTACATTATACAGAACTCCTACAGGACCACAGCTGTATATATGGCCAATCATTGACCAAAACACTATTGTGACATATGCAACTGTATGCTGTCTATTTTTATTCATCCTCTGGATGTGTATTTTTCCTTTTACTTTGAAAAAAATCATACCTACAAAAAGGTAAAATAGTGTAACATTTTCCTATATCCTCATAACCTAGATTTACCTAGTTAATATGTTATCCCATTTTCTTTACTTCTCTGTTAATTTTTTTCTAAGCCATCTGAAAAGTTGTGATACCAGGACAATCCAACCTTCAGTACTTTAGCATGTATCTCTTGAATATGCAGACATTTTCCACATGGTCAGCATCACACCGAAGAAAGTTAGCTTTGATACAGTAAGCGTAAGGAGTCCATATTAAATTTACCTGTTTATTCCCAAAATATCTTCAGATTTTTTTTTTAAATCCAGAATCCCGAGTAGGAGTTGTACTTAGTTGTCATGTCTCTTTTCATTAATCTATATTTATTTTTATGACAGTGGCATTTTTGAAAGTTTAGGTCAGTGATCTCATTTAATATCCCACAATCCAGATTTGTGTTATTTCCTCATGATTAGATTCAATTTAAATATTTTGACACAGATAATACAAATTATACTTCCAATGGCATCCATGGCTGGGGAAGAATGCACTATTAGACTGTCCTATTAATGGTGACGCTAATTGCAGCCACCTGATTTAATGTGAATGTTGCATTTCCCAACAATTTTGTATTCAGTGGTAAAAATGTCTGAACCGATTGTTACAACATGATACTTTCCTTCTATAAACAGCTCTAGCACTATCTCCCACTCATTTGTGAGGATCCTATGGACTTGGATTTTTTAAAATTCAGTAATACTGTCTTATTCTTTTTTTTTTTTTTTCCGGGACCGGGGATCGAACTCAGGGCCCTAGTGCTTAGCGGCAAGCACTTAGCCCACTGAGCTGTACCTCCAGCCCTATCTTATTCTTTTTTGAGACTTAGATTTTGCTAGATTTGGCCAATGGGAACCCTCCAAATCGGGTAATGGTCATATGGTGGTTCCTTCACCAACATCCGTGTTCCCTTTCCCCCCCTTTCTTTTGGGGAATCTATAAGGTTCTGAAGCTGACTCCACTTCTCTGGACCCAGAGGTTGGTCAGAATGGACAATGTAACCTCAGCCAAGTCAGCTGTAGTGAGGCTCCGGGTTACTTTGAACGTGCCAGGATACGTTTGCTTTGCTGGACAGGAATAAGGACTCAGATTGCCCCAGGGGCTTCTAGTCTTCACTTCTGGTTCCACTGTTTATTCACTTGTTTACTCAACAAACATTTGTGAACATTTACTGTTTGCCAGATAGGAAAACACAAAACTGAATAAGACATTGTCACTGACTTTAAGACATTTCTAACTGAAGAAATAAGGAGTTGTAATGCTGGAAGGATCAACTAGTTTAACATTCACAAAGATTTACAGAACAAATTCTTAGGAAAGATTAGACTGCTTTACAACATCATCTAAAGTAGGAGCAGTTGATCTAGGTATCCTTTTTATAAAGCTGATATTGTTAATTTTACGTCTTCCCTGATGCACCCAATTATCTGGGGTTCTGGGGAAAGTTCTTGCAGTAACCCAACAATAAAAGCAGGGTGAGGGCATGGTTTATAAAGTCTGGTCAATCCCTGGCTAATATCCTGAAGTACAACCTTAACTTCAAACCAGTTTTCTGGTGGCACAGAAATAAATACTTGGATGGTAATAATAATAATATCCTTTTTCATAGTTAAAGAGGCAAATAAAACAGTACACTGAAGGTACATTAGGGATCATCTGGGGACAAGAGACAACAACACTTTGTATCTTTAAACATATTTTTAAAATGAGATATAACCCTCCAATCTAGGCCACCTGATTTGATTATACAGGGAACATATAAAAAATGTGGGAATCTGGAGTAGGTATTCTCAACAGGGGAGGCCAGGTGGGCTAATACCTTCTTAGGGAGTCTTATTTGAATCATTAGGATAGTCTCCTCCAACTATATGCTGTCATCTTACTCTGGGATTTCCATCTGGGTTGTTATTGTTTTCTGTACTGGGAATTAAATCCAGGGCCTTCACATTGAGCTATTTCTTGACCTTTCTTCATACATTTTGAAACAGGGTCTCATTAAGTTCCTAAATTAGCCAGAATGGGCTCAAACTTGAGATTCTCCCATCTCAGCCTCCCTCAGCGTTGGGATTACACATGTTCACCACCATACTCGGCATTTGGCTTTCCTTTACAAATGAGGCAATAATAACTCATATTTACTGGGCGTGTTCTCTCACAATAGGGCAAAAAAAATTACGGTCTGGTCTAGTGAGTTGCAGTATGGAGCGAGGGGTATGAAACAATGCACTGAAGGGATAAATAGCAATTTGTCCAGCTGATGGAGGATAACCTGAATTGTTAAATCACAGTATATGTCCTTTATGTTTAGAAGCTCTTATCACTGCATTTTGTAATGTTGGCCAAAGCTGTAAGAAGTTATCGTTACTAATTTCAAATGTAAATTTTATGGATAGTGTTGTGGAGTGTTTATACCAAATAGCTCCCTGAGGCCTAAAAAATGTAAAGACCCTTTGTCTTTACAGGGTCACTGTTAAAACTCGACCTGAAGGTAAAGCATCTGTTTGCTACACAAAACATCCAGATCTAGATAGCTGCCTTGCTATGAACCTGTGCATATCTAGCAAGACTAGTTACAGCCTAAGCTTTGGAGATGTGGGAACTGGAGAAAATACAGATAAAGACAACAAAAGAGGGCAAGAATCGATCAAATACTAAAAACCTTCAAAGTTTCGCCAGATCATAAATTACACCCAAAGAATGTAAGGAAATAGTGAAGTCACATGACAGAATAGCTGTTACATATTTTCCTAACCTAGAAGTATTGAAAATCAGTCTCTATATCCCTGAAGCTGATTTAGGGTTCAAATCAACCTGATACTGAAGTTTCCCAAGCATACACTTGTGAGGTAAGAGGATTCTCCCAACACAAGTCCCAGAACTTTGGGAAGGAGTTACAGTGTAATTCTTGTTCTTTACCATACTCTTACTGTGTGGCTGTAGTAGGACTTCTTAATTTAAAACATTAAGGGTTTTAAAAAACCCACCTTTTAAATTGGCCCGTAAAGTATGGGGCTGGGCTTTAAGACTTCGGACTGTATCACTGAAAGGGCAACGATTAGAGAGAGTTTTGGAGGTCTTTACATCTTCAAAATGGAACAAAACTTTTAAAATACGTTTAAGACTGTCAAGGGAATAGCTTATTAAATTCTTTGAGTCACAGTAAATTCCCACCAGTACAAGCATCAAACACATTCCAGTTATGCCCTGACACCTTATCTAGCAAATGACTCCCCAAAGATGGAGATTTGGAGGGATGCAGGGTGGGGTCTTGCCCCAAACTGTCGTGGAAACGCAGTTCCAAGAGCCTTGCAGACCAGGAGCAACACTTAGCCTGGGGACCCCTCCAGCACGTCCTCCCGCCGGCCGTCGCTCCCCACCCGAGAACCGGGCAGCAGCCAGGCGTGGGCGCTCATTCCGGATGCAGACGACCTGGCCCAACCCACTGCCACAACTTTGAGTACCTATCCAGTTCCCTGATACACGACACCGAGAGTCAACACGAGTGATCCTGGTAAGGTTGCCGCTTTCACAAGTTCCCTGCGGGGACCCCCAAGAGATTTGAAGGGCTCCTCCTGGGGTCTGTGCGCCCCGTTGGTGGAGTCCGGGTGGCCGGGGCGGCGGCCGACGCGAGGGGGCAGAGTAGAGGGGAGTCAGCAGTCTAGGCCAGGTCAGAGCCCTAGGTCAGAGCTCACTTCCTTCTTCTTGCCCACGGCTAGCACGTTTTTCACAACGTTCGTGAAACTGTTACTGCAAGCTCACCTTGCGGCCGCTTCGCGGCCCCACCCCTCGTCCTCTGCCGCGGGAAACGACTGGACCTTAAGACCGCGCGGAAGCTGCCTGAGCAAGGCTGTCGGGCAGCAGCTGGGCGTGGCTTCTCGGAGAAGGGCAGCCCCTGGGGCGGGGAGATCTACGTAACCGTCGCCTCGGGGTGCTGATTGGCTGGGGCGCGGTGCGCGGAGTCCGCAAGCGTCTCCGCCTGGCCCAGCCGCTCCTCTTCTCAGAGCCGCCTAATCCGCGCCAGCTTGCGAAGCGCCAGCTTGCGAAGCACCCGCTCGGGCGCCGCCGCCCCAGCCTAGTGCGGACGACAGAGAAGGAGGCGGAAGGAGGACACGCTCACTCGCTTGTTCCCACCCGCACCGCGGCTCCAGAGCCTGCGCCTAGCCCAGGGGGAGGAGCCGCCGCGGGCACGCCCCGCCTCCGGCCCGGGAAGACGACGCCAGCGAGCGACCCCGCGGGCCGGCCGCCGCCCCCCTTGCCGGCCGAGACCCACCCCCGGCCCTCCCCCGGCGGCATGGCGGGGCCGCGCTCCTGCTCCTGACGGCCGCGCCGCCTCGGCCCCCGCCCCACCCGCCCCCGCTCGCATGTCCGCGCCGCCCTAGCCGAGGATGCTGAGGATGAAGCTGCCGCTGAAGCCAACGCACCCTGCCGAGCCGCCGCCCGAGGCGGAGGAGCCCGAGGCTGACGCGCGGCCGGGCGCGAAGGCTCTGTCTCGCCGCCGCCGCGACTGCCGCCCGCCGCCGCCTCCCGCGGGCCCGCCGCGGGGGCCCCCGCCGCCGACGCCGCCGCTGCCCCGGGGGCTCGGGCCGCCTGTTGCTGGCGGGGCGGCGGCGGGGGCGGGCATGCCGGGCGGCGGCGGGGGGCCTGCGGCGGCGCTGCGCGAGCAGGAGCGAGTGTACGAGTGGTTCGGGCTGGTGCTGGGCTCGGCGCAGCGCCTGGAGTTCATGTGCGGGCTGCTGGACCTGTGCAACCCGCTGGAGCTGCGCTTCCTCGGCTCGTGCCTGGAGGACCTGGCGCGCAAGGACTACCACTACCTGCGCGACTCGGAGGCTAAAGCCAACGGCCTCTCAGACCCGGGGCCACTGGCCGACTTCAGAGAGCCCGCCGTGCGCTCGCGCCTCATCGTCTACCTGGCGCTGCTGGGCTCGGAGAACCGGGAGGCCGCTGGCCGCCTGCACCGCCTCTTGCCCCAGGTGGACTCGGTGCTCAAGAGCCTGCGCGCCGCCCGGGGTGAGGGCCCGCGGGGCGGCGCGGAGGACGAGGCGGACGGCGACGGCGACCAGGACGCCGAGAAGGACGGCTCCGGCGCGGAGGGCGGCGGCGGCCCCGAGCCCGGGGCGGGAGGCGAGCTCGGCTCTAGGGCCCAGGAGGAGCTGCTGTTGCTCTTCACCATGGCCTCGCTGCACCCGGCGTTCTCCTTCCACCAGCGGGTCACCCTGCGGGAGCACCTGGAGCGGCTGCGCGCGGCGCTGCGCGGAGGCCCGGAGGACGCGGCGGCGGAGCCGTGCAACTTTCTTGGCTCCAGGGCCCAGGTACGGCGCTCGGCGCCTCCCGACCCCCGCGGCGCGGCCACCGCCCCGGCCGCCCCCTGAGCTCGCCCGCCCCGCGCAGGGGGTCGGTTCCCACGCCCGCCCGCAGCCCGGGGGCCTCTGCGCCCAGTGCCCGCGCCCCACTCCCCGGCCCGTGCGCATGGCCCGCGCCATCACGGAAGGCTCTAGAAGGCTCTTCGTGCCGAGCTGCCGCGGCACGCGCCGAGCTCCGCTGGGCCCTGAGCTCGGGAGGCTCTCAGGACCGTTTTTTTGGCCTTGAGCGCCGCTCTCTGCGCCAAGGCCAGGGAAAAGCGGGGCCGTGGAGGAGCCAGGGGGCTGCTCGCAGGCTCGCCCCGCAGTGCCTTTCCCCCAGAAGTGTGCTCCGCCCTTGGAAGAGTGCGGGATGGGTGCGCTCGAGCCTGCTGCCGGTGCCCTCGGCCTCCTGCGCCATGTGCCAGAGTTGGAAGAGGTCGGGTAGGTCCTTGGCTCCTACTCGGAGAACTTGGGGAGAAAGCACCTGGTGGGGAGATCTGCGAATTGACTGAGATAATAGTAACGCAGGCATCTGAGTGAAGAAAGCTCTCTCAGGACGTCTGGTTATGCCCTTTACCTTTGGCATAACCAACTTTAAGATGCACTTGATTCATACCTACCGGTTGGGGTCTGGCGGTAGCTGTTGGCCTTAGAAGCGCAGCGTCGTCTAAAAGAGTGACTTAGATACCAAAATGTGTAATGGGTAAGAATGGAGATGAACCACCTGTCTCCCATATTAAAGAGTAATTTTTACAGAGCTGTGAAACCAGTAGAATTATGTAGGCCCCGTGAAGTCCTTGAGTGAAAAAGTGAAGAGGGGAGTATTTTTTCAATTAGAATAAAAATTCTAGTGCACGTAAAGTTTATTTTTGTGGCTTGCACCTTTTTGAAAGGTATTGATTTGGATGTCCTGCTTTACAATTTAAGTGGATTCTAGGACATGCTGAAATGGAAAAATGGGGACCCCCCCCCCACCCCCTCTGCTTGAAAGTTAATCCAGCATACTTTGCTCTGTCATTAAATATCCTAGAATTGAAATTAGGCATTGTGTTTGCTGAAGGTTGTGTGGACTCCTGACCTACAGTGTTGAGGCATTTGGAAGCTGGAAAGGTCTTTAGAGATAAGCTGAACCCTTCATTTTTAGTGAGTTTTCTGTGAAGCGACTGATGGGTGTTTGAGAATAAATTTTATCAAATTCGCATGTAGTAATGCTATTACGCAGCTTTTTCATGCTCAGTGTGAAATTTTACCATCTTCCAGTGCCTATTTACTACTATACTAGTATGTGTAACGATGGTATAAACCTATAATTTTCACTATATGAAAAGATGGCTATACAGCAACGCCATTAAATACCAAGGTGAAAGCATGAACTTAACAATGCTTGTGTTAACATTTTTCTTGTCATAGTGTATATTAAAAATACTGAAATGTAGGTCTAATGAAAATGTCACAGTGAAACAGCTAATGTTCCATTGATGCGGTACCAACAGGAGTATTTTAGGAGTCTTTTTTCCGAAAACTTTCTTTAAATTTTGCTTTTAATGTGAACAATGTAGAGCAGCTAGAATAAGGGGAGAGGTGCGTGCGAGCCACTGTAATGAGATTTTTATCTTGACTGCAGTGCGTGGCCTTTTCTGGCAACCAGTGAGTGCTGGGGGGGTGGACCGCGCGTGTTCGGCGTCCTGCCCTTAATTTCAGGGCCTGCTTGCTTCTCCGGAGGTGCTCGGTGCTGTGTCCATGTGTCGGAGTAGGGGAGTCAGTCACATCAATCGGGTACCGGGTACTACAGGTGACACTGGAGGCAGCTTGTTTCTTGGCGCTTCATGGTGTGCTGAACTTTTCTCTAATTCAGCGTTTCCTTAACAAATCATTATCTCTCATGAAATTGTACCGACCCGCATTTCAGCATACTAGAGTGGCTTCCCGGGTCGTCCAGCTGTGGCTGGCTGTGGTCTTGAAGCCGCTTAGCGGATCTCGTGGCGGCCCGGCTGTCACTTGGTAGTCTGCCGGGGCGGCGGGGCTCATGTTAAACCCTGGCTCGCTGCGGGTGCGTCCCGGGGAGGAAGGGACCTTCTCAGAGTCGGCGGGGCGGAGCCCGGTGTGCGCGCGTTGCCGGCGGGGGTAGGGGAACGGCGGCCCGAGGTTCCCCGCGGTCCCGCCTGGCTCTGCGCTTGGGGCTGGGCCGAGGCACCTCCCTCCCCCGCCCTGCAAGATGGCGGCCGTACGCCGCCCACGTGACTGGCGCGCTTCCCCCCCCCCCGGGGGGGGTGGGCCGAGGTGGGCGACCCGGGCGTGGGCCTCCGCCTGGTTTTGTGCAGGGCGCCGGGGTGAGGCTGCAGTCCGAGGGCCACCTGGGGACCACGGGGATCTCAAATGCCTGGCCGTCACGATAACCCTGGGAAAGGTGAATTTCTTGTGGCAACACTTCACTTGACCCGGAAGTAACCTTGTGGTCACAAGCATGCAACTTGCAATTGCTTAGGAATCATGGTGGCTTTTCCCCCTGTGTAAGTGAAGATTTTGCATGCTCCAGAACGAGTGTTTTCACCCATACTGAATGTTATACTGAATCCCTATGTAAGTAAAAGTGTGTTATCCCAGAATAGTGCTTCTAGCCCCAGATGTATCCAGTACCTATGAAGCAGCTTTTCTTGAAAATAAATTTTTAATTTGCGGACAACATGTGCTTTAATGCCAGTTTGACATTGGTTATATGTTTTGACGTTGGTTAAGCCTAACACCAAGTATCGTGCCGTGGTTAAAATGTTAATAGTTAAGGTGACCACATTCCACCAATTATATGACCTCGAATGTATTTAGTAGGTCTCATTAGAAAGGCAGAAAAACTCAACAAGTGTGTTTTTGTTCTTAAAAGTGACATTTCCAGAGGGTTTTTAACATACGATTTGAATAATTTTATATTAAATGTTACGTTAATTACAACTTAAATGCTGGCACTCATTTTATAAAACACGTATGTAAATCTTATTTTCTTAACACCAAATGGACTGCTAGTAACGTGCATAAAATTGAACAAATACATTAATAAGCAGTACTGAAACCCTTATTAACACTTTTACTAGAAACGTGTGACTGGTGTAATTCACAGTGTAGTTACAGATGACATGTGTAGATAACTAACACAAGTGTTTTTAAAAATCTCTTCCTCTTAGAAATTATGTTAGGAATAAAAAAAATTGGAAATATTTTAAGAGATAGTTTTTGTTACAGTTACTCCGGTAAAAAGACACAAACCAAGATAGGCAGGCCTTTCAGGTTTGTAGGTTTAAAGACCTTAACCAATCACGAACAAGAGTATTCTTAGGTAGATGTGTAGCCCAACACTACTGTATGAAACAAAAGGCACAGACTGTAGTAGTGGTTGATAAAGTTGGTTTGACCCTTCTCTGATAATTGTGTTTTCAGATCCTGAAACCTTGCTTGGTTGACTTGGCAAATAATAACTGTTTTGAATAAAAGTATAAACCTTTAGCCCAAAGATACACAGTTCTGTGGCTTAATGTCATTTGAACTGAGAAGGGACCACAAACGTTATTAAAATTAGTTGTAAAGCACAGAAAATTTGGCAGAATCACTACTTTTTCATAGT
The DNA here is from genome assembly GCA_004027595.1 of Dinomys branickii. NCBI lineage: Eukaryota > Metazoa > Chordata > Mammalia > Rodentia > Dinomyidae > Dinomys > Dinomys branickii. The sequence continues at coordinate 151,387 of PVLD010000692.1, forward strand.
ATAGATGAATGAGTTACGTTGTACTGATACACCAAGTATTCCCACTCATTTTCACCATACAAATAGTATATTAGCAGTGCTGGTCCTGAAAAAGAAATTCAGATACTGTAAGAAAACTTGAATATTGTGCCAACTGAAATCCAAGAGACCAGTTTCTTAACATAAGAGGGAAAAGTAGATAGTGTGGATTTCTGTCATTCCGGCATTAAAAAGATACTTTTTAAAAGTTACTTTGAAAAGTAATAGTTTAATTTGTTGGCCATTTCTAGAATATTTGATAAGGTGAATGATGGTGTTGGAGCAATGGGCCTTGCATAAGGCCCATTAAAAATTGGGGATCCCCTTAAAAACTGGGGATAACAGTCCTTATATAAGTATTTGGATTACTAGGATACAGTGAACAAGTACTCTTAGAATAATATTTGTCATATAGTTTTCATTAACCATTAGAAATTTTAGGTAGCTTTGTATGAAAGTTGGTAGGGAAGTGGGTATGGCCTCTCACAGATTGAGAATAGGGAGCCAGAATAGCCATATCTTTCTTTTATGGGAAATTTTACTTCAGTTGGGTTGCAACAAAGAATAAAAGCAAGAATTCAGTTATAATAGACTTTGAGAGAAGTCTTCTTAGAATGTTAAGTAGTGATTGTTTTAGTACCAAGTACTCACTGGTATTGAGTATTCTCTGGGTACATTTTTTCTGTACTGTAATTTTTTACGGGAAGGAGTACTCTGGGGGAAGATCTCACACCATCGACCTGTGGGGTTACTTTCCCTCAAGTAACTAAGATAGGTCTATGTGAGAGATAATCTGTTTATGTATGCATTCTTCTTTTCTGCACCATTTGATTTTCTTTGTGAGAAGGGATGAGGGGAGTGTGTGGGAGAGGCTGTGGAAAGGCCCTGAAGAGTGATATCCATGTTTAGTGGAGCGCTTCTTGGAAGTTTAAATTATAGTTCTGCTGCTAGCTAGCTCTGTAATATTTAATCAGACCACTTAAATCCCTGACCTTCAATTTTACCTATAAAATAGGGATAGTAACTTCTTTGAGGTCCTGGTAATAGATTTGATAAGGTTGCAAAATACTGTAATTCACACTATCTTGAACTTCTGTTCTTCAGTAAAGTTTTCCTTTCCACCAAGACACAAGTTCTTGTCTTGAGGAATGAGGGTTTGGGGTTTTTAGCGCTTTTGTTTGCTTGTGTCTCTACTTAATCAAAATCCTCATGGTGGAGTATTTTATTTATTTATTTATTTATTTATTTATTTATTTATTTATTTTGCGGTACTGGGGATCGAACTCAGGACCCTGCGCCTGCCAGGCAAGCGCTTATTCCACTGAGCTATATCCCCAGCCCCGAAAGGATTTTTATTTATTTATTTATTTATTTGCGGTACTGGGGATCGAACTCAGGACCCTGCGCTTGCTAGGCAAGCGCTATGGTGGAGTATTTTATGTAACAGAATTAATGCATATTTAAAGAACATTTTATACTTTTTAATGTAGCAGTTACTAAGTTGGCTTTTAGGTAATTTTGCTGAAAAATGCTATTCTTTTTTTAGAAAAACAAGCAAAGGGGCTTATACTCACTGACCACACTGGGCTTTGGTATTACTGGGTGTTTTTTTCATTATGGAGGACTAGTGTAACAGTACTTTTTTTACTTACAGAGAACTCTTTGTGACAAAAGCTGTCTTCATCCAGTAACTTTTTTTGGTTCCTAAGTAAACAGTTGGTGTAAAAGGGAAGTGCCTCATTGGGTGTTTCTGTTACAGGTGATACAGTGCTGGGCCCTTAGTAGTTATCCCATTACCTGCTGTTCCTATGCCCCAGGGAATATTTGACCTTTAATTCTCTTATACTTGTCTTGGTTCCTTAAAGCTGTTTGAAGAAGTGGTTTAGTTAAGGTCAGTTTTAGGTTTTCAAAAGGTCACTTCCCAAGTTTGACTGCCAGGTATAAGATAAAGATATCATCTTTATCTACTTTATGTAATTGTTGTGAATATGAATCTGATAAAAGTATGTGCAAATTCTAGGTAAATGTGAATGAGATCATTCCATTATTCAGTGATTAGCACACTTTGGTTGTGGTAAATGCACGGAAAGAGATAATGGAGGTTGGGCTACAGAGACCCTTCTGATTAAGGGAATAGGTTGTCCACAGGTTGCATGGGAGCCAGTGAAAACATTTTGTATGATATATATCTCCCTGAAGGTAAGCTGTCCCTTGGAACTCAAATCTGTAGAAAAAGAGCTCATCACTGATTGTTTAAAAATCTTCCAGGCTCTTTAAATTCTCTCAGTGGTATGATTGTACCACAGTCACCCTGATGGCTTACCTTAATGCTGTCATCCCCTTTTCTCCTGATTCTGTCCTTCCCTCATCCTTGCTGACGCTTTTCTCTTCTGAGACTTTATCATGATATCCTGCAATGTTTAGAAGGAGCACATGTTAAACAAGGTGAAATGTTTGATACTAATTTGTGTGTGCATGTTTCTGATTGCTTTGTCCATAGTATTTGGAAAGTTGATCACGTAAGTGGAACTTAAATGTTTTATTTAGACCATTTTAATTTACTAATCATTTCTTTCTACCACTTTTAGAGATTCTTGACAAGTTATCAGTGAGATACACTTAAATTGTTTAAGTATAGTTAGACAACTTACAAATGTTTTGTAAGTGAAAACGGTTAGGCTGTCACCTTTTTTTGATGATTGCTGTTATTACTTCCATCCATAAACAACATAATGACAGAACTGCTTTGAAAATAATAAATTGTTTCTTTAGAGAAAAGTGTTGGGATAGTGTAGATTTGAAAGGAGTCTTCAGTGGATCGAAGCAGAATAACTGACACTTTCAAAATCAGACTAATGAGGTTTTTGCCTGTGAGGTGCATAAATTGCTGTAAACCTGGCAGTGATGCTTTGATAGGATGGGAAAGTCAGAAGTCACAAACTTTTTGTTTATGTGCTTCGCTGTATGGGCCACCAGTGTCTGACCTTCAGTTTATAATTGGCTTGATGTGGAGTTGGGCTATTTCTTTGTGGTAAGAAAGTTAAAACTTACTTTGGCTACTGAGGTGAGCATGTTCAGATGTACGTGTTATGTTGTGGAATTTTTCTTTTCTTAGAGATTCCCACAGTATTGATTTTTTTTTAATTAAAAAAAATTTTTTAGTGGTCCTATATGGAACATGGTCATGTGGTCATGTGTGGACCAAATGCTATAGTGTTTGGAGCATTTCCTTGAGAAGAGGCCACCCACATTCAAAGAGGTTGCCTGATGAAACTGTGAATTGAGGAGCTTTCTTGCTTTGGGAAAATGGTTTGCCAAGTCCTAATACAGTGTTTCCCAACACTAACCAGTTTATATCTCATTTACTGCCACAGGCCCTTGTTAAACTGTATATGCTTTAATTTGTACATGTTGTAAGAACCTTTCTGCAGTGAGAGTGAAGGCCAGGGCTTGGCTGCAGGAGCTCAAAGGCCTTGCAGTGCCTGGCATGTTCAGCTTGCTTCCTTCCAAGGACCCCTTGATTTCTGCTCTCATTCACACAGGGCAGAGTTGTGAAGATGAAGGCATTTAGAAAGCACACATGGGTTAGAGGAGATACACACTTCTCTAGGTGCTCATTCTTGTGGGTATCTTTATGTCTCTTCGTTCAAAAGCATTCTAGTGTAGGGATTTAAACATTGCTTGGCCGGGGATTTAGCAAGACCTAGGTTTGCCTTCCTCATTCTTTTCTCTTTGTGAAAGAAGAGTTCTTGAGTGAAAGAAAGCTCTTTCCTTGTGCAGCAAGAGCACAGAGGAGAGGGAACACAGATGTTGGTACTGAAAGGGCATAGATCTATGCTGGGAAGCCTTTGACACTACCTTTGAGAGTACTGTACTTTCGCTGTTGTGTGGTCCAGTATGGACTCTATTCTTTACCAGTCCCTCTTATAACTAACAGATGGTGCTATATAGGTTGAAGTAGCAAAGGCATGAAGAGAGTTTCACAGGAAAAACATCAAGGCCAATTCTTGGGTGAAGATTGCTGCCCTCACTTCTCTTTCATTCTCTACTTTCTGCCTTCCACATAGATTTCCTAATTGTGCAACCTACAGCTTCAATTCTCCAACATAGATAATGACATCAAAATTTTAATTTTTAATTAGTAATAAATGCATAGAGTTCCCAGAAAATGAATGGAAAATGATGGTGATGCCCCACTTGTTCCATTCATCCAGTTCTGCAGAAAAACCTTATTTGTTCACAGATGTCACCAGTTAGCTGCTTTGCAGTGGCCATGTGTTGACTGTGTGCTGTGATGGCAATGTGTGTGTGACTCAGTAAATTATTCCTACCTGCGGTTCAGTAGCTGCAGTACGTTTGCCCATGTTTTATTTATTTATTTTTTTGGTTCCCAGAATCAAACGCACGACCTCATGCTTGCCAGGCAAGCATTGTGCCACTGAGCTATATCCCTAGCCCTGCCCATGTTTTAAGATCACTAATCTTGCCACTCTCTTCATACTTAATCTAAACCTTATATTCACATTTCTAGTTAAACTAAACAAATACATAGGGAGTCCATGATCATAGCAGAAATCCATATCATGCTGTTTCTGAGCTGTTGATTTCATCAGTCTCCCTTTTCTCTGAACTTCTGTGTTGATTTTGTCATTCTGGCACAGTTTTATTATATTACTAGGCATCATTCTCTTTCCAGGATTTGTCTTTTATCACATGTTGTAAGGTGATTCTCAAGGCCTTAGAGTTGAAACACTGAAGTTGAGGTGCGCTATTTCATTGAGAAGAGATTAGACAAACTTCCTACCACATCTTAACTAAATAGAGGCAGTGATTAATTCTTAAATTTTTCCTGATTTATTCCACAAAAATGGGAATCTTAGTAGAGAAAGTAGGTGTAATTCCTCTACTGTACAATTCCTTTTACTCAAAGAAAAGCAAAGCTTATGTCACATGTGAAGTAAGAGATCTCATTACTGACAGTAACTCTCAGGTTCAGCTAGTAAATACCATAATTCTGATCTCTGTAGATCATGTGGGGATTTTATAAGTAGCTTCTAAACTTTGAATCGTTTTTCAGTAGTATTAGGAGTTGAACCCAGGGCCTTTGTATTGAGCTCTACATCCCAAACTTTTTTTTTTTTTTTTGACTTTGAGATAGAGTTCTGCTGAATTGCCCTGGCTAGGCTTAAAGTTGTGGTCCTCCTGCCTCAACCTCTTAGAGTGCTGGGAGTGCAGATATGTGACACACTTTGCCCGGCTTGTCTGAATAGTTCTGTGGCCTTGGTATGCGCTGAGACTGGGGGACAAAAACAATTACGAACTTAGGTCCTTGGATAGAAACTCAAACTGCCAGTTTTCTCAGCTTATTAAAAAAAGGTGTCTTGTTTTTCTTAGCTTACTGTGCTGAAGATTCCTCTGTGTCACAGTGTTTATCGTTTTTAAGGCTGATGCATATACACCATATATTATCTGTTCATCTATCAATGGACATTTATTTTCATCTTGTGACTGTTGTGAATAATGCTGCTATAAACACTGGTATTCATTACCTATCTGTTCCTTGCTTTCACTTTTGAGTATTTGTAATCAGAATTGCAGTAATTCTATGGTTTTTTTTGTTTGTTTGTGTGTGTGTTTGAGGAACTATAACATTGTTTTACACAGTGGCTGCACCATTTTATATTCCTACCATCAGTGCACCAGGGTTCCAAGGGTTCCAGTGTCTCCACATCCTCAGCAGCACTTTTTAGTGTTTTTGGTAGTAGGAATCAAACTGAGGACCTTGCGCTTGCCAGGCAGTCTCTGTGCCCTTGGCCTTAGCACTTGTTCCTGAGTTTGCTTTTATTTTTAGATAATCATCCTGATGCTTATGAAATGATATCTTACATGGTTTTTATTTGTTTTCTAATGAAAACTATTTTTCATTCATTTATATTTGAAAGTATGTTCTTTTTTAAGTTTAGGAACCATACACAAACAATGTAGAAACATACTATTTCCTTGAAATGCCTAACCTCTTAAGCTTCTGGTTAATAAAACTATTTGAGAAGAATTGGCTTTTTTTTTTTCCTTCTCTTTCACTTCATTCCTTCATTCCTGTTCTCGTTTCCCTCTTCTCTCCCAAGGCTTTCCATGTGCTGACAGGCATTCTACACTGAGTTTGACCAGCAGGCTTGTATGGCTTGATTTTATTAAGAGTACTTACAACAGTGTTGAATTTTTGAGAAGCGAAGTCTCTTCATCAAATTTGATCTTACTACTTTGTAATGAAAGATTTTATACAACCTGGGTTAGGATGTATGTACATGATTTGGTTGTTAAAATAATTCATAATCACATTTTAAAAATCAGTAATATTGAAAGTTGGTAAATGCCATTAGGCTAAATATTTTAGAAGTTGAATGTTAACAAAAGAGGTCTGTGTGCTCCTCATTCAGTGGCTCTTTGTAGATAATCTATCTCCTTGGGTTTCTAAAAGACAGACTGTAATGTAAGGCTGAAGCGTAGTCTCCAAGAGTATCCAGTATGGTGCTTTATTCCCACAGTCGTAGAGCTGTCAGCTAGGAGACCACACTCATCAGACCAGGATGCATGATTGGGGCAACAATAATAATAATACTTTAAAGGGAGATTTGGGAGAAGTTTAAGGTCTTTTATTCACTTGATTTATTTGCATAGCTTTTTAAAAATCAATGTACATTATTTACTGCAGATTTATAGAATTTTAATTGGTTCTTGAAACTGAGGTGATTTTGATGTAAACATTTTGCAGTGTGAGCAGAAAGGGACAGAGGATGAGCTGTGACTTGTGATAGGAGACTGATCCAAAGCTGTTTTCCTTTTGTTTATAACAACAATCTGTACAGATGGTGCTTTAATTCTGGAAAGATGTAAGATTTATGTGCTCTTTACTACTCCAAACAACTGACTAATGATTGGCTGAGAAAACTCAGGAAGTATTGTATAGAGCACCACATTGCTGTTACATGATTTAACTTTAATAGGAAGCTCACTACACTGTCCATACATACTATTAGTTAAAAAGATTTGGCATGTATTGATAATATTTTTTGTAAAACTTCCCTAACAAACATCTGTCTATAGAGTATCATTAAAAACAAGCAGTAAGTAAACATTGTCTTGTGATTAATGTAAAAAGTACAGATGCCATTACTTTTGAGTATTAGCAAAAACTGTATTTTTTATTGTATATGTCCTTTTAATTCCAGTTCACTGTGGTATAGAATTGACATCACTGGCAGCTCTGAATAGCAATATACAATTTTTTATGTTCCAAGTCAGCTGGGAAAGTAATGATAGAATAGTACTAGTAAACGCAGATAAAACATTTGCTGCTACTTCTTTTACTTGTAGTCCTGATTCTTTCTGCCTTTCTGCTTTAATATGTGGTCACTTGGTTGAGCTCTAGAAATTGCTATTAAAAGGATTATTAAAACTGTAAGACTTTACTCTGGTTTATTTTTGTGAGATTTGTTACTCTGTGGTATAGATTAACATATCCCCCTCTTCCTCCTTCAGAACAACTCTGCTCATGGTGATTGCATGCAAAATAATGAGACCAATTTAATAGAACAAGCCCCAATACCTCAGGATGGACCTACTATGGTACCTCATAGAGCTCAGCGAGAAGGTATGGCCCCTCTATGTATTGTAAACCTAAAGCAGGGTACTCTTTACACTGGTTAACTCTTTGTTCTTTTTTTTTTGGAGTGGAGTAATCCTACTGGTACTAGGTTTTGCTCAAAGCCAGTCTTCCTGATTCTGCTGTCTATATTCTGGGCTCCTCTGTGTTGCAGCCTTTGCTTGTTGCAGCCTGCAGTTCTCAGTTGTGTCTTATAGTTAGTTGTTTTTGCATCTGCCTTAAACATAGTCATATTCTTCCAGAGAGCAAAGACTGTATCCATTCCCAAGGTATTTCATTAGCACTTTATATATAAAATATGCTATGCTCAGTGTCTGCCAAAAAATAAGTTTTACAGAGTTCACTATAATGTGTGAACGCACAAGAGGGCTGTAATTTGTCTGACTGTAGGTGGCTTGAACCACCAATGGTATATGCATGACTGTCCCATTGGTTGGCTTTTTATTAATTTTATTAGTTAAAAAGATAGATGAGGGGATTAGATATTGTGCCACCAGCGGTACAAGCTGTCCAATGGGATGGCCATGCATGGAACACTGGTGGTTTAAGCCAGCAGGAATGTGTTACGGGGGGCTGGGTAGAAGAATGAAAGTACAATGTCATATGAAAAGATAATGAGCTCAGATCTTCTCTTCACATCTAGGGAGTCTATTACCCTGTACTGGGAGGATTTGTTTTTTGGTTATTTTGAGACGGGGTCTTGCTATGCAGTTCAGACTGGCCTTAAACTCACTATGTAGCCCAGGCTGGCCTCAAACTCACGGCAGTCCTACCTCAGTCTCCCAAGTGCGAGGATTACGGGTATGTGTTACCATGCCTGACTCTGGGAGAAAAACTGAAACTGAAAATGTTGGCTGCCATCAAGGCACTAAAAGAGCCCAGTGAAACAATAAGCATCATGTTCAGATATAACAACTCTGTATTTACGTCACTATGTGTCCTTTTATCCCATTAATAACCGTTTTGTGTAATACATTTTTCCTGGATTTGAATATTTAATTAGGAAAATTTTGTTCAGGATGATCACAGTACTCTTCTCTCTTAAGACTACCTTATTCACAGATTACTAGCAAGTAATGAAAGTCCTTTTGTCTTGGTTACTTTACTCTTGTTGCTGAGACAAAATACCCAACACCCAAAATGAAGTATAGGTTTATTTAGCTTACAGTTGTGGAGGTTTCAGTCCATACTTGGCTGCTTCAGAGGCAGAGTGGCACCTGGCAGAAGACAAACTGCATGGCAGCAGAGCACAGCAGAAACAACCAGAGCAAAAGGGAGGAATGGCTGCATGCAGCCTCCTTTTCTCCCCTACACTGTAAACAGCCTGCCCCCACCCAGGGGTCGTGAACCTTTCACACAATCTCCATGCCCTCCTTCCACAGGCTCAGGATATTTACAAAGTAAGCACCCCAGCTTCCTGCTGAGTTACTCAGCCCAACCTCTGGACTCCCCAAGTTGACACAATGTTATCAACCATAACACCTTTTGTTTTAATACTGTAGAAAAACAAAGGCTATCAAAATGCTACCAATTAATTGCAAGTAGTGTTATAGATGATTGTTCTTAAATTCCTAGCATAAAAAATTATACATACTACCTTTTTTTTTTTTTTTTTTTTTTTTTTTGAGACAGAGTCTCCATGTGCAGTTCAGGCTGGCCTTGAGCTCACTTTGTAGACTAGGCTGGTCTTGAACTCACAGTGATCCTCCTGCCTCAGCCTCCGAAGTGTTGGGATTGCAGGCGTGCTCCACCATGCTGGCTTGCCTGCTGTTCTAATGTGTGAGTGTTAAGGCCCTCTCGTTAGCCATTCCTTCCCATATACCAGTGGTAGCAAACCTGGGCACACATGCTGCAGCAGGCTATTTATGTCATTGAGAGTTCTAAAAGGTTTACCATCACTGCCATATGCTCTCCTTATTGTATCTTACCTTGATTTTGGTAAATAACTGGAAGTATAACTTGAAACCAGGCTGAAGCTATAGCCATGTTCCCATGTAAGGTAATGCCACCATGACATTTTCTGCTAAGCTACACAGGGACCTGACCCCCCTCCCAGAAAAACCCAGGGTCCCCCTCCCTTGATCCCAGTGATTTATAGAGGTAGAGCTGCTTTGTTTTTGACTGTAGATTAATTCAGGAAGTTTTTGTTTATTAGCATCATTCTTTAAATTGATATTACAGCTTTTGGAAACAACAAACATGCCCAGCATTTGTAATACTGCACAGGGTCAGGAATTCACACACTTTTCACTTGGCTTTTGAGATTTTTATTTTCCTCCATTCTCAACGTTTCTGGCCCACAAAGGGGAGACTAGCACCAGAAACAGCCTACCAAACATGTATTTTTAAAATTGGCACAAGGTACTGGAAATGATCTTCCCTCTGTTTATTAGGAATGCCTGTTGCCTTGCATATTTCTGTATTTTATGCTGTTTCATTGAACACTTTTCATGACCTATAACAATCTTCATTTCTTCCTCTATACTTTCTCACTTTGTACATATATTCTTCATCTGTTTTAGATTCTTCTAAAGCAGAACTGAATCCTTTTTCTTCCTCATCTCTTGCTCCCCTGAATCCAAAAAGAACCTCCCCTCTGGTGTTACATTACTTTCCTAACCTTATTTTTGTGACCTTTGTTATTCTCACTGTCGGCCTTTGATGTCACCTCCTTCATTATAAAGCATTATTCTTCTGTTGATAGTCTGGGCAGCAGCTTGTTTCTGAGTCTTTGTATGACACTCAGTAGTTGGACTCTTTTCAAATGGACTTTTTTCATTTTATTTTTAGGGTGATGCTTTTCACCAGAGGAGGTATAAAATGAATAGAGTTTGTACATTTGTTTACTTCATGAATAAACTGATTAGTTGAATTGAGATTAACTTTCTAAGTTTAGTGTTATTTATGTCCAGTGTTCTATCTTTGTAATGTGAAAAATTTTGCTACAGTGAACCTTCATGATTATGTTGAGTTTGTATTATTCATCATTGTATGATATTAAGGATCACATTTGCAAAAAATTTAATTTCCAATTAGAAATTTTTGTCAGTTATATTACTGTTAAGTAGTTAAAAAATAGATGTTTTGTAGTTTACATTTATTGTGTATAAACAAATGAATGATATTTGTTGATCTTAAAAGTGCTATATTTGATAATCTGAGTAACAATTTTTAAGAATATCATGGAGAAAATATTTTCAGGCATTGTTTATTTGTCCTTTTCTATCTCTAGTGTTAGCAGAGTGCTTGACTCTGCTTGGGCACTCAGCATGTCATATGTATACAGAAAAAATTACTGTATAGATGCTTGACATATTGCAGTGCTTCTGTTTTATTTAGTGATTTCATGCCAGTAGTGAAGACAGATAGCTAAATTACTAAGCATTTGTCAAATTGTAAGTTACTTTGGGTCAGTGAATTGTATGTCTCATCTCTGAACCTTAAGCCAGCATGTGTGTGCTTTCTCTTTCAGCTGTACACATTGAGAAGATAATGTTGAAAGGAGTCCAGAAGAAAAGGGCTGACAAATATTGGGAGTACACTTTCAAAGTAAGCTGCTCGCACCCACAAAGATAACCTCACATACCCTGTTAAGTGACCTTTGGAAGAACTTAATGCCAGGCAGGTTTGCTAATTTAAAGGAAGAAAACGTTTATATATGTATATATATATAGTTTTTAATTAATGGAATGTGCCATTTTCCTGTGTGTACACTGGGTGATTTGGCAAGTTTTTTTTTAAAGCTGTCACTATAAAATTACTTTTGACAATTGTATTATAAATGATAACCTTAGATTTAAGGAGACAATTAAAAATAGTAGCAAACATTTTCATTGATATTTTTAAAATCAAGACCATAAGCCCGTCTTCACCTGGCCTTTTCCCGGGCGGTGTTCTCTTCATCTCCTTTCTCCATGCCTCTAGTCCTGCTTTGTGGCCTTGCATTACTCTTCCTGTAATTTCTCTGCCACCTGTGCTTTACTCAGCTGTCTCATTAGCCATGGAGCCCAGTTCTGTTTCTGTTACTGCCAGAATAAGATTTTCCAGGACTCCTTTGTGCCTGTTCACAATGATGTGGATTCCTTATCCACATCTTCCTGATTCTTCCCTACTGGGGCTTCTTCACTGTAGTGTCCTTTCTGCTAAGGTTGGATTACAGGTGAGGCCACAAGAATGAAGCCATGCTTCTGTGCTACTTTGCGTCAGTTGGTCAAAGGCAGTGCCTGCCAAATTTTAGCTGTACCTTCTGGAGTGACTTCTAAGCCTCCAGTAGAATGTTCCTCCTTCCTTCATCTGAGATCTTCTACAGACATTATACTTTCATAGATCCTTCCAGTAGATTAATACCATATCGACAGCAGGAGTGTTCATCCTTTGCCATCCAAACCTGTTTGACTTATTCAGTACATTTGTTGAATGAATTTCAAAGCCCTAACTTCTACTTTCAGGGAAGAATATTGTCTATTTTCATGCAGGTTTTCCAGTCCTGATCTCTGCATATCTCATTTATAGCATATTTTAGTGTGCAGTGCTCAGGCATGCTGCTTCTTCCTTTGTTGCTGGAGCTTACAGCTTATTCCTTCCTTAAGACCTCACTATCTTCTTGCCGTACACCAAGGTATTGACAGTTACCTCAAATAATCCCTGCTCAGGGGGCCTTCTTGATACCTGGCTATTCTTGTTTCAGACCTATTCATCTTCAAAGCACTAAACATTGATAGTAATTCTTACATATACATTTGGTTTTTATTTGTCTCCAGCACTGGGTTGTGAGCTCAACCAGTGTAGACTTCTATTATCTTGTCTGTTCCTAAATCCTCTGATAAAAGTCAGAACAGTACCTGCCATAGTAGCTGCTCAATAAGCAATCAAATATTTTAAAACATTTAAGAATGTTTAAAAGATTATTTTAAGGGTTACTAATTAAGTCTTTTATACATTTTAAGTGTATTAATAATTATATAATTAATTGATAAGGCTTAGATACTAGCCATACTCAAATATTTATTTAGCTCAGATATGTAGAGTGGAAATTAGTTCTAGGCCATAACTGAGTCCACAGAGTTAAAAATGTCAGAAAGGTCAAGCAGCACTAAGTAGTCCCAGTTCTGACTGCGCCTCCTTAGGTCATAGGTAAGGTCACCTTTCTGAGTTTAGTTTCTCCATCTGAAAATGAAGGTAATCATACCTGCCCTGAGCATCTTACTAGAATTTTAAAGATCAGAGATAAAGATGAAACCTCTTTATTAAATATAAATCTCCCCCAAATAATAAATTATACTACTAAAGGATAGTGTGGTCTAGTTATTTCACTTAATGTGTATTTATTAAGTTTCAGGAGATAGAACAAAATTTTATCTTTGGCATGCATTGATTATACTATCATTTTAGAGTCCTGTTACTGAAAAAACCATGGAAACATTTCCTTTTAGAAAAATTACCAAAACAGTCACATTTTAAGATTGCTTATTATTACTAGAAAACTTGAGTAGACTTTGTCAATGTACAGTGTAACAACTTTGAAGAAATGACTATGCTAGATGAACTTTATATTTGTTACTTTTAATAAAAGTTAAGTAAGGCCCTTTGTTTTACACGTGGCTTTTTTCTAGGCAGTTCATGTCTAAGCGATAACAATTACAATATGTGTGTTTTTTTTAAATCAGGTAAATTGGTCTGATCTTTCAGTCACAACAGTAACAAAAACCCACCAAGAACTACAGGAATTTCTACTGAAGGTAAAATTATAGTTTCTTGTTGTTGTTAAAGTCATTTTTACATAATGTAAAGATTCTAAAATCCTCAATGTCAAAAGAAAAGTAAAACACATAAATGTTGCTCGAAACTCTGAATGAATATGAGCTATAAAGATACCATGTTACCTCAGTGTAAGTCTTTTTCTCTTACATTACCAACATAAGGAAATCATGAGGGGGTTTCCCTGTCTTTAGAAAATGGAACCTTATTCATAGTTCCTTACAAAGGTGTACTTTGGTGCTACTTGCAAGGGCACTTCCCCTGGGAGAGTGTCTGCAGAATGAGATGGGGCCTGTTTGCATGTGCTACTGAACAACTACTCAGCTCTCTCGGTGAGCTTCTCTTAAATCCTGCCTCATCTTCTGCCTTCCTTGAGTTCTGTCTCCCCCACCTCTACTTCCTGTGTGATAAAATTTTCAAACTATTGGGACTAAGAAAATAGAAACATACAAATTTACAGAGGGGAAAGGTATCTTAAGATCATTTCTTCAAACCTTCACCTGTTTCTTTTATATACTAATTAGACTTTATTAAAAAGAATATGAGTAGAGATAAATGATCAATAAATTACAAGCTCTCAGTAAGAATTTTTCTGGTGGTACTTGGCACTGAATGAAGGACCTTCACAGAGTTGCTCAGTTGTCCAGGCAGGCCTTGAACTTGCAGTCCTCATGCCTCAGCCTCCCAGAGGGCTGGGATTAGAGGCTGGTACCACCATGCCCATCTTAATTATTAATAGGGAGATAAAGCCGAAAGTCCATAAATAAGAAACATTCCCAACTCAGTTACGAAGTCTTGGATAACTTAGTTCACTAAGTACAGTTAGTGAACCTACACCATCTGAAATTTTCAAGCTAGCATTGGTTTTTAAGTTATCCATTCATCATGTCTTTTTGTTCTTAAATCCACAAGAGACTCTTCCATTAGGGCTTTGAGCAACATACCACAGACTGCTTCTCTGAGGAGAATACAGTTTGAAATGCTGTTGCCTGGGCTTTCCAGTCATCTCTCTGAATGAAATAACACCCAGAGCTGACTTGAGTAGTTCCATTTTCCAGTGACGTATTTTGAACTAGGCTGCTGCAGTTCAGGGTCAAGGACTTCTTCACTCCCTTAAGTTAATGACCTGCCTGCATATAAAGGTGGAGATGAGTTTTGTTGTACTTTCAAGAGGCCTTGTGCCTTCTATGACCCACCAGCTCAGACAGCTTGAGAAGGGAGAAGACAGTTGGAGGAGTTGTCTTTGAGCACATGCTTCCCTCTGCTGGCCTCAGTCTTTGGAGTAGAAGAGTGCCAGGCAGAAGAGTGGCTGCATCCCAGCCAGGCCCCGTCAGTGAGACAGCACACCCATTGCAGGAAGTAAGCTCCGGGTTGGCTTTCTGGTTAAGGAAGTTAGGCAGGCAGGGCTGCGCCATCCCATTTCCGCATACACTTTGAAAATCTCTTTGAATCATTTCTACCTCTCTTATCTCTTGATAGCATAATTTTATCAAAGTTTAAAGGCAAGTAATCACGATCAGTCATCATTTGGGTTAGGGAACAACATACTCGTTTCCCTCTTCTGTTGCCTGTGACACAGTTCTAATGCTGGGAGGGTGAGTTGCAACAGACAAAGCTTGAGGCTGAGAAGCACCGCTACATGTCAAAGTCAGGTTACTTGACACCGGTTTGCCTGTGGGGTTGCTGCCTCCTTGTCATCTCACTGTGAGATCAGTGAGTGGACACACAGCCCGCCCCTAGCTTATGTCCTGGCTCCCAGGCAGTCTCCTTTCTTTTACTTGGTTTCCTTCTCTAAGCTTCAGCAATTGTGGGTCTTGACAGATTTCATTTTTTAGTCACACAAGTTTCTCTAAAAGCTAAATGCTTAAAAAAAGAAATGCAGCCCCAAATAAGTAATTCACTTTTCAAAATAGGGTAATTAATGATCCTCCTTTTCTAGCCAACATTTGAATATTTCAGTATTTTTCTAAAACAGTACACATGCCTCAGTAACATGAAATAATCTGCAATGTGTATACTTCTAGAATGAATTTTTCTTTTAACATCATTTACAAAAATTCAAGAGCAAAATTAGTCCTGTTGACAACTATCAGACTAGCACCCTTCAGTTTGTGTGTGTGCTCTTTAATTGCACTTTGTTTGCTGCGGTGTGGAAGCATGGACATGAGGTCAGGGCTGTCAAGTCTTCTTTCTGCCATGGAGGAAGCAGCTTCTGACTGAGTGCGTATCTGGTCCTATCCTGTGGTGTATTTTTCTTCACATTATGAGAAACTCCATGCAGGCAGGTTTTTGTTTCTTCCCTCACTGCTGCATCCACAGTGCCTGAAACAGTTGATCTGGGAACAAAGTAGGAGTTTGAATGTTAGAAAAGGTAGGAGTTGAGTAGAATAACAAGAGAAAACTGAATTGTAATGAAGTTTTATTTGTAAATTAGGCCTCAGTGTTTTTAAAGTTAAATTTATATAGCTAGATACCAAAACCTTTCATTACTCTGAGCTTGTGCTGAGGCCATGGCAGGACTTCAGAAGTGGGAAGTGAGATGTGCTAGAGCTGAGATGGAGAGGGAAGAAAATTCAAAATAAGGGACTAGAATATAAACAATACCTAGAGCATATATTTTAAGCAAGTATGCTCCTTGAAGACTGGAAATAGGCCCTGCAAATGAGAGTTAAAAACTGCTTGAAAATAAATTGGTTTGTAAATACTAATGATTACATATTCATACTGCCTGGCAATGAATGTGTGCTATTGAGCACCTGCCTAGCAATGTGAATAATGTCGTTGGCTCGGTGAAAATACATGTACATTACTGTTGCTTCAGTGTTTAGAACAGTCATCAGTGATTTGATAATTAAAATAGATGTTTCCGCTGAAGCTGGTTTTCTTTAGCTATGTACAGATATTCAGTAGAAATTATGTTTAAAGTTGGTGATATGAGAAATGCCATGTGAATGATAATGCTATTAAAGTATAAATATTGGCATGAATAGTAATTTCTTTGTTGGGAAAATTTGTCAATCCAGAGCTTGTTTCTTTGTGTTACAGTCAAAGGACATGACTTCCACAGTGAGTGTGTGGATGTCATCAAACCCTTTGATCTGCCAGGTTAATCAGTGAGTTGAGGCGCTTTGTTCTGGCGGAGCATCTTTATTCCATAGTCGAGAGTGCCTAAAATAAGTAATGGTTTATGCTGCATTTGTTAGATTTTACTTTTTTAAATTTTTGACTTAGAATGCTTATTTTTCAGAAGAATATTTATTTTGGATTCTAAAATGAAGGCTCTATATATGCAAATCAATTTACATAGGTTTTTTTTTTTTTTTTTAATTCCTGTGGCTCTTTAGATAATGTGTTAGTGATTCTGGTCATAATTTTAGTTACTCTTAAGTGTAGTGAAAGTGCCAGTAATTCATAAATTCATAAAAGTCGTATTTGAAACTTAGAATTCTTGAAGTTAGTTTTACAAAGAGTCAGCTTACTGGGAATTTTTAGAAGTGTACTAATTGAGTAAAATTACAAAAATTACTGGTTTTCATTTTAAAATATTTTTTCCCAAGGGATTTTTTGTGGTTTGTAGTACATTGCACAGAGGGCATTCCCATTACCATGAGGAAAACCTCAAATTAAGAGTTTTTGATGTAAAAAAGATTGGAGGCATTGCACCCTGCCTTTACAACTTGGTTCTTTCTTTGGTGCATAGCACTGATAGTCTGATAGTGTCTGAGGTTAAAATGTAAAACAGGAGATACCAGAGTGAAACTGTAAAGGTGGAGATAATACTTCTAAGAATACTGTTCCAAGATACAAATAATACCAAGTGTACTGTGTAAAATGTTCAGTTTAACTTGGACCTAGGATAGTGCAGTATGATTGTAAGTATGAGGTCCATGCAGATGTACAGTATGTAAAGGGCTACAAGGTTCCTATGTGTACAAGCCCCAAGCTATGCTCAAAGGAAAATGTGATTTTCCTAAAGGAGGGTCAGTGAGATCCAGTGTGATAAAGTTTGGATCCAGTTTGGAAGAGAAACTGCTTTTGAATGATTTATGAGCAGAAGGCATTTGTCTTCATTTTATGCATCTGTAACATATTTGCCAGTAAGTGAGAAATTTAACATAGATATTGTTTTTTTCTAGCTTCCAAAGGAATTGTCTTCAGAGACTTTTGACAAGACCATATTAAGAGCCCTGAATCAAGGTTCCCTAAAAAGGGAGGAGCGTCGTCACTCTGACTTGGAGCCCATACTAAGGTAACAGCTTCACATGACTGATGGCTGTGGATGTGCAGGATAGGTTTTAAAGGGAGCACAGAGATTCTTTCTCTTGAGTACTTTAAAAGTGAACTTTTAAATTCTGTGCTGTTTAGTTCTAGGCTCACAGTGAAAGATGTCAAACTTTGTCATTGTGTCTTTCAGTTCTCTAATTTCATTAAAACTGAGTTTTTTCTAAAAGATGTCATAAAAGATACTGAGTAAAATCTCTTATTTTCTCATAAAAATTTTAATAAGAGGAGCTCTTGTCCAGGGACTAAAATTGGGAGATGTTTTAAGTTGTTAAGTAAGACTATCAGGCTGATAGGTGGGAAGTAAAGGGAAGTGGTCCTTGTTCACCACCATTCACTTTTCTGGAACCCTGTGCCGAAATAAGGGCAAGTCTTTGCCCTTATGAGTGGTTGGACCGCTGTAAAAGCCAGGTGTGAGTGACGTGTGAGTTAAATGTGATACAAGGGACACATAAACGCTGTCTGGAATTCATTACCAAAGTCTCTCGTGTGCCTGGAGAGACAGAAGAAGAGACTGAATGCACACACAAGGTGGTATCCATGGCACAAAGGTAGGGTGGATGTGGAATAGGTAAATTTACTTGTTTTGTGATGGGAAGTTGGGCTATTCGTCTAGAGGCTTTTATTTTCTTTAAAAGTTTTACATGAGGTACATGAGGTGGGTTAAAGTAAATTTAGGCCAGTGTCAGATGCTTGTGAAGAGATTGCAAAGAGTTAAAACTGTGCAGGGACCCTGAGAGCATCCTCATAAAGGAAAAGTAGTAAACTGGACAGGATATGTAATTCAACTAAGACCACTACTTACAATTGTATCAGTCTGCCCTGTTGTGTGTGCTTAAAAAGAAAGTCTTTGTAGCAGTTCTTGTCCAAGAATAAGGAAAATGTATGGTTGAATTTGTGCTGGGTGGGGGCTTTCTTGCATGTGACAATAGGACAATAAGGCCAGGGAATTTAGGAAGAATGTTCACTTTTTAACTAAAGATGGACCATCAGATCTAAGCTAGCTAGAAAGTATGAGTGGTAGGTGAATGACAGTAGACTGTACCATGCTTAGAAAACAGGTGTCATGGCAGTAATTGGTAATTAAGCAGAAAGAATAAAGTTGGGTTTAGCGTGTGAGATGTCTAAGGAATGGGTGAGGTTCCTAATAATTTTGGCAATTGGATACTTGGTTTTGACAGTCATCCTCACTCTTCTCTGAGGGCTCCACTTTTTTGTTTTTTGTTTTTTGTTTTTTTTTTTTTTGAGCCAGGGTTTCATAACGCAATTTAGGTTGGCCTTGAACTTTCCAGCCCACACTTGCCTCAAATTCACAGCAATCCTCCTGCCTTAGCCTCCTGAGTGCTGGGGTTATAGGTGTACGCCACCACACCTGCCTCTGAGGGCTTCTTTTTAAGGGAGAATAATGGCCAAGAAGTCCGGCTGCAGTTATTAATAACTAAGTTAAGTAAAAGCAGTTCTAGAGCCCATTGTAGCTTAGGGTCCAGGCTGAACCTAAAACAGCCTAATTTGAGAAGCAGGTTTCCCAGAGGAGAGATAGAACAGAGATGTGTATCACTTACTCCAATAGTGCTTGCTGTCCTGAGGAGAGAATTAGGCCCAGGATCTAAATTGACTTCTTTTTTCTTTTTGATTTCTTATGTGGTACTGGCTTGGTTACTTTTCCTTGTTGCTGAGACAAACTACCCAACACCAAAATGAAGGAAAGAAAGGTTTGTTTACCTTACAGTTTGTGGAGGTTTCAGTCCATACTTGGCTGCTTCTGAGGCAGAGTGGCACATGGCAGAGGGCAAGTGTTCGTGGCAGCAGTGCACAGCAAAACTAGAAGAGCAAAAGGGGGGAATGGCTGCAAGCAGCCTCTCTCCTTCCCTTACATTGTAAACAGCCTACCCCCGTCTAGGGGGCATATACCTCTCTCATAACCTCCATGCCCTCCACTTCCACAGGCTCAGGATGTATACAAAGTAAGCACCCTGGCTTCCTGCTGAATCACACAGCCAAACCTCTGGACTCCCCAAGTTGACACAGTGTATCAACCATAACATTCCACCCCTTGTCAACTTGGCAACCAGACACATTTCTTTAAACCAGTTTCCAGATACAAAGATGCTTATATTAGAACCATAACATTTTGCCCCCATACAAATGAAAATTAAACACCTCCAACATTTACAGGCACAAAATAAACATTACCATTCCAAAAGGTACAAACAGGGATACAGAGCTTTGGGACCAAAGCAAGTCCAAAATCCAGCAGGGCTAACATTGTGTCTTGAAATTCCACTTCCAGCATCTGAAGCAACATGTTGTACATTTTGAGCTCCAAAGGGCTTGCATGAGTCCACCCCTATGGCACTTTAGTGGTTACAGCCTCCACGGCTTCTCTCTTACGCCTGCTTTGCTCCCTCCTTGCAGCTTTCCTCATCTGATCCACGTTCCTGGCTTTTCTAAACTTCTGAGGTCTCCAGTGCACCTTCTGCTTCACACTCACAGCCTCACACACTGCCCTCTCAGGAGCACACTGCCTGGCCTCCCAGGCCTTCTGAAATCTTGGTGGGAGCTTCTTTAACCTCAGAACTCTTGCATTTTCCTTTCACTTAAAGCCAGGGCCACGTGGATGATGCCAAGGTCTGCTGCCACCTGGAGCAGTAGCCAAACTTTCCCCTCTCTTGGCCATAGGGGTCGAGTGCCTGGATTGCTGGGCACACTGAATCCAATGCTAAGGAACAAATTCTCTATGCTGCCTCCATTCTGGAGCCTGGTATGGCCGCCGCTGCCATTCTGGAACATGGCACTCTTTGGCTTCCTTCTCAGCAATAGAGAGCTCCTCAGCCTTATCTTTGAAATCCACAGTTTCACTGGAACTTCCTTTCTGGCCCAACTCACAACATTTTAAATCATCCTGCTGGGCTCTTTGCTCTTGATTGTCAATATAAATCTGGCTAAAAGACATGCCACTGCCCCAACATTCGACTGCCTTGAAATTTCTTTTGCCAGGTTAATCAGTTCACTGCTGCCCTTCATCTCAGTCTTAGGCAAAGTATCTGGACATGAGCAAAATGCAGACAAACTTTCTGCCAAGTCATAACATACATCATCTGGAGTCCAACAACAAGTACAGTCCTTCCTAACAGAAACCTTCCAAACCCAGTTTTTACTGGCAGGATTTCTATTGGCCTTCTGGTCTTCTATGCTCTCACCAGAATCTCCCATACCGAACAGCCGAAGGCATTCCAGTGCATCCCTTTCAGGCGACACCTCTGAACCTTTCCAAACTCTTCCCACAAGCCATTTCCAAAGGCTCTTGAACCACATGGTCAGGTATAGTCACAACAACAACCCCACTCCTGGTACCAAATTTTGTCTTGGTTACTTTTCCTTATTGCTGAGACAAAATACCCAACACCAAAATGAAGGAAAGAAAGGTTTGTTTACCTTACAGTTTGTGGAGGTTTCAGTCCATACTTGGCTGCTTCTGAGGCAGAGTGGCACATGGCAGAGGGCAAGCGTTCGTGGCAGCAGCGCACAGCAAAACCAGAAGAGCAAAAGGCGGAGAATGGCTGCAAGTAGCCTCTTTCCTTCCCTAACATTGTAAACAGCCTACCCCCATCCAGGGGGCATATACCTCTCACATAACCTCCATGCCCTCCACTTCCACAGGCTCAGGATGTATACAAAGTAAGCACCCTTGGCTTCCTGCTGAATCACTCAGCCAAACCTCTGGACTCCCCAAGTTGACACAATGTATCAACCATAACATTCCACTTCCTGTCAACTTGGCAACCAGACACATTTCTTTAAACCAGTTTCCAGATACAAAGACATGCTTATATTAGAACCATAACAGGTACTTTATCATGCATTCCTAAGTCATCATGTTTCTGGGTTTCTTGTTCCCTTAGTCTATCATTCTTGTTCCAGTATTGCATTTCAGTTATTAGCACTTTATAGTTTATTAAGTGTGAAATAAACGTGGTTCTTATTCTCATTTGGCTTCCAGACTATTACACATTCTCAGCTATTTACTGTTCAGCTTAGTTACTTTCAAACTCGATGCATATATACATATTCTAGGAGATATGTTGAACTGACTGGCTCAAGCCTTAGTAGTACCAGTGACTGCTGTCTTTGTGTGACTGTCATTTTTTTGAAAAACTCATTGCTTGCTCCTGTCTTCTTTTTCTGTTTCCTTCTGAGCAGTTAAGTAGTGCTGGGGGTAGAGCGAGTTACATACCAGTAGCAGGAAGGGAGGATGTGCTGTGTGGACTGGGGAAGAAGCGTAAGAGGCGTGAGAAAATCATTGGCTTTGGGGCTGTGATGAGGGAAACCTAGCACAGGTGTCAAGAGCCCAAGGATGAAGAGGGGTTTGTGAGGGGATGGCCTTGCATGGCACTGCAGCTCAAGCAGGGGTCGGAGATGTCTGTGTGACTGTCAGAGAGCGTACTGGTAGTAGATACAGTCCGCTACAGGGTATTTGAGAAGATGTGTAAAATATATTAAGGACAGTGAGAACCAGCTTGCTCTTTACTGGAGAAAGGTTCGCCTTTGAAAAGGAGAAAACCAGAATGAACTCTGGAGGGAATATCTAATTAGAATTGAAGTTATTGAACTTAGGATATCCAGTATCTATATAGCTAGAGGAGAAAATGTGGTGTGTATGTATGTGTACACACTCATTCCCCACTCTGCTCAGTGAATGGATCCAGAAACAGACTCCAGTAACTGGGCATATAGGTGCTCAGATCTCAACTTCTTTATACCATTCTCCACTAAAAGGAATGGGGCTTGTTGAGGGATAAGCTGTTTTGGGGGCTTGGGCAGGAAATATACAAAGTGGGCCTGTTGTGCCTGAAAGCCTCACAGTGTGTAAAGAATGATACGGCTTTATCATAAGGACTTAGTCTTAAAGAGAGTCTGAGTGACCAGACCTGGGGCAATTTGAATATCAAAACAAGAAACAGTAAAAACCATGAGTCCATCTTCAACACCAAATGAATTAATTGGAGGTGTGAGGAGTAAGGTATTGGCATTATTAAAGTCCTTTCCCACAAATTATGCTCTTGATTTGTAAAGAAAGAAAGCACCTTCCGAGTGGAGAAGCCCAACAGCTGCTACTTTCATTAAGTAACGTGAACTTCTCAGTGATGGTTCAATCAAAAGTGTGTTCCACACAACCTTTAGCTGCAAAAGAACACAACCTCAGTGCTTTTTTAGCTCTACCTGAGTCTGATCAGATACCACATGTGCATGGAGAACATTGCCCAAAATACCTGCCCTATTCTCTCACAGCTAGAAGAGCCACAGAAGGACTGAGAAAGAGAGACTTGTAGCACCTGAATCCCGAATGCAGTACAGGATTCTGAGCTGGGTCTTTGAGAGAAAAAGGACACTTTGGAGGCAGTTTGCAAAACTTCACTGGGGCCCAGAGGATTAAGAGGAAGATTGAGCAGTTTTAATTTCCTGATAGAGACTGTGTAGGAGAATGATTTTGTAGAAAATGCTTGCGGATGTCTTCCTGGGGGTTGAGCCAGCTGATCATCTATGATTTGTGAAAAAACATTCTTTGTATATTATATATATAATTCTTCTATTGACCTTGAGATTTTCAAGAGACAAAAGTGAGTACTTCCACAAGGAACCACTTTTTGAAATTTTAACTCTTAACCAGAACTTCAAAATTAAAGGGTGTCGCTCTTCATTGTTCTCCTCAGAAACGATAGTTTTACTTTTTTCATTAAGTGTCGCGGAACAGGGCAACATATCAGTACATATAAAAAGATGGCTCTTTTTTTTTATTTGCTACATAATCCATCTTTAGCTGACCCATAAATTAGTATATTTTATGGCCGCTTTAATTGATTCTAACTATGTTTAAACTACTACAAATAATACTACAGAGTTTGGGGATATTGCTTCACACATTTGGATGTATTTCTCTATAAAATAAATTAATAGAATTAAACTTGTTTGTCCTGCTAGGCATGGTGGCACATACCTTTAATCCCAGCACTTGGGAGGCTGAGGCAAGATAGTCCTGAATTCAAGGCCAGCCTGAACTACACAGCAAGACACTGACTCAAAAAAATTCATCTAATAGTTACATATATATTTTAATATACAATATTTCTGACTCATTTCTGAAGAGATAATAATGCATTTTACCCTCTGAAGAAGTCAGGCCATTTATATGTTAATTATCTGTGCAGTTGGCAATAGTATGACTTTTATTTATATACATTGAGTCTTATGACCCTGCGGGGTGGTAGTATTTCCTAGGTATTTGAAGCTGAAAAGCTTAATAATCTGTTGAGGATGGTTCAGCTTTTGTAAGTGTTTAGAATGGGGTTCAGATCTTGGTAAATGCTCTGTGACACATCCTCCTACTATGTGCTCAAGACCCATTTTATAGGTGCCATTATAGGAAAGCTCTCCAGTTGAAACTTTTGGACTCTTCTAATTAGGTTAATAAAATGTAAGGAGGAATGCTTCTCAAAGATAAAGGTATGGTACATATTCAAGATGGAGTATAATGTAGTCATGCTTTAGGGGATAGTATTACCTGTGTAGTGTGTGCTAACTACGTCACCGTGTTTCATACTTCTAGGACTTCTAACACCCGAAACTTGCCTGTTCAGAGTGTAGCATAATCCCTTAATGGTACAGCCAAATTATGAAAACGTAACACTTATAAAGACATTAAATTCTTTTTCTTGAGCAGAAAGAACTTTTAGACCACTTGGCAAAATAACACCTTTTTCTTTTACCAGGACTGAAACCTTACCATAAAAATAAACCTGTTTAGTAGATTCTTGCAAATTAGGTTTGTTAAATTTTACTCACCCCTGTAGAAAATAGATTAGAAAATAATATTCTTTTCTTCAGGGGGAGTTTTTCTCCTCTATTTGAATGAAACAATCACTTGTCAGCTTTGTAATCTAGACAAACTCTGTGGATGTGTATACTGGAAATTAACAAATGTCTTTTCTTTTTACATGCAGGCAGCTATTTTCAACTTCATCACAAGCTTTTCTACAGAGTCAAAAAGTACACAGCTTTTTTCGGTCTATATCATCAGATTCTCTGCACAGTCTCAGTAAGCATCCTCTGTTTTCTGCAAAAATTTGGGGTTTTTTGCTTGTTTTTTTATGCTCTATCCTGTGTTGTAGTTGAAAAAAATTTTGTTTTAAATATATAATTAAATATTTGTCATTTTTATTGAATTTTACATAGCAGTTTTAAAGGGAGTAATGTATGCTGGCAAATATAACAAACAGAATTACTAGACAGAATGAAAGAGTCTAAGACTCTGGGACATGGTTGATCCTTCAGTTCCTGCTGGCATACAGATTGGGAATATGTGACAATGCTGGGTATAGGCTGGTAAAATCTTCAGTCTGCCTTCATCGGCGTCATCTGCCTTTCTAATCACATTCAGAACCTTTAAACCTATTCATCTCACTTTTCATCTTCTCTTTTAGCTATTTAAAGTTAGCGTGCACCAGGTAAGGGAGGATTTCCTTTGTCCCTCCCCACACATCCCATTGTCTTGGTCCTTGTTTCATGCAAAGACTGTTTATCTACAAAGTGTTACTCTTTGCTCAGCTTCTAGTTTTCACCTTGCCCTATTCAAGGTTCCATTACAGGGCTAAATTTGATTATTAAGCCCCTGTAAAAACTTTTAAGTAATTCAGTGTAAAATTCAAGCCCTCCTAAGAACTTTCTTGAGCTTCCCTTGTGTTCTCTGAGGCTCTTGCTGCTTAAAGCCTCAGCCTTGCCCCGGAAACCTTACCACTCCTGTCACTGAGTCTCTGCTTATCCAGCGTCTTCCTTAAACATCTGTCATTTATCAAGACTTGTTAAAGTCAGACCTGTTGTAAGACTCAGCTGTACCTCTTGCACAGTCTCCTTACGGTTTCGTATGCTCAGGTCTGCCTTCATGCTTCATGTTCATCAGTGTCTGCCATGTGTTTAATTTTATGCACATCCTAATCAGTCTTCTTTTTAAACAAGTATTTTGCCAGTTACTCTGGTATTTCCTTCAGAGAATTTCTGCTGACATTAAGCACAGCCACTATATAAAGAAATGGTTTTTTCCTTTGAATATTTCCTTCTGTTTTCAGCAGCCATATTTTCCTATACCAAAAAGAGGAAAGAAAGTGCTTATTTTTTCACTTTGAGGTGGGAAAAAAATGAAAAAAATATGATTGGGTGTTATAACATGGATTAACTCTTACTAAAGTTTCACTCTCATTTGAGTATGTGTACATGCCTTAAATATTTTGAACAAAATTAGCAATTAAAGACAGCTTTTTCTGACTAGTTAACTAAGGTGTACAACTCCATGGTTAAATTTATACCTGAATAGTGAGAATAGTCTAGCCAGTCTAGAGCATAGTGTATATTTAACAATCAATGCTTTCTCCCTGAGCCCCAGGTATAAATACTTTTTAATAAATATTTATAAATAGCACATGTTAAATTCTAAAAGCACATTAAAACAGAAAGTTTAAGCTTCCAGTTTATATTAACAGGCCACCTAGGAAAACTCACCTGCATGCAGAACAAATCTATAAACACAGGAAAGCTTATCTTGAGAGCTTGGCAATGCTTAACTTGCATGAGTAATGCTTATGAGGTTAGCAGATTTTGTTTTAAGGTTGTACAATTAAAATACTGTTGTGGGAAGCCTTGTAGTACAAGAAGCCTTGTTACCTTGCGTTGTTTCACCAGTGTGTACTCTGTTGTCAAGGTTCATTTGCACTGATTACCTTTTTGTTTCCCTGGGACACAGGGCAATGTTTCATGTACTTAGAGCTATCTCTGAGGAAAAAAATAGTATTAAAGTTCTAAATGACCTACGATGTTGAACTCTGCAATCCATTGCTATCGAAGTGTGTTCCATGGGCCAGTGCTGGCCCACAAATCATTTTTCACTGCTCTGTGATAGAACAGAAATTTAGAGTATATGTGGAGAGAGATCTGTAATTCAGCATTGCCACAGTATAACTGTTTTGTTTTATAAAAGTAACAATGCATAGTGAACTGGAGATTTGATTTAAAAAGTTCGTAGCCCCCACAGGTATGTGAGAGTCACTCCTTGTCCGTTTGCTTATGTTGTGCATGAACACATTGAAGCTGATGGATGAGCTGTGATTCATTTTAGGTTGTGTGGATCTTGGGGAAATACCTGGCTCCTCAGCACACCTCATAGTCCAGTGCTCTGTCTTGTCCTCTTGCTTTCTTAAGGGCCCTAATTAGTAGACATATGCTCCCTCCTAACCATTCATTTTCCTCTTCCTTGGTGAGGAGTAATCATTACATTTGTTTAATCTTGGTATTATAATTTTCCTTTAAAAATTCATAGTATTGCATTACTTCTACAGATAACTTACAATCGTCTGTGAAAACTTCTAAGATATTAGAACATTTAAAAGAAGACAGCTCAGAAGCTTCAAGTCAAGAAGAAGGTAAATGTGGATTTACTGCAATAAATCATTTTGCCTGTTGTTGGCACAAGGATGGGGCAGGTTTAGGAGCCCAGAGACAGAAAAGACGATCAGAAATGACAGAGCTGGCTTTGCAAAGATCACTAAATGGCATTGGCACAGTTGACTTTCCATAGGAGTATGTATAATTAGATTCCTATGTACCTCATGCACAGCAGTTGTTAAGTGAATAACAATTTAATTGTAAAAAGTAACATTTAAACTTAAATGTTAACTTGGGAAGAGAAGACTTCGTTGGACAAGGCAGAACATAGCCACCCATCTCAGTAGTCAGACACCGTGTAGCATCCTGGTAAAAGAAACCGTACAATTAGAAGACAATCCACAGGAAAGATACTAGCAGGATATTTACAGATAGAAGACTATATGCCGACTATAGAAGGACACTTTTGAAAATTAATAAGAATATTATCCTAACAGAAATATGGGGAAAACATACAAGTGTTTTACAGAAAATGACAACTGAACAGTCATTAAACAGCATGCAGCCTCACTAGATAGAGAGAAAATGCAAGTGAAAACAGTGAGGTGTAACCTCCCACTCATCAGATTTGCAAGACATTTCCAAGCCTGATATTTAACAAGCATATATGAAGCAAAGGGAACTCCTGACCCCATCAGCAGATGGGGATGTAAATTGACATGACTGTTTAGGCACAAATTTGACAGAAGAGAATAAAGTTAGAGATAATTTGGTGCTGCTGCCCTGTGATTCTGCACTGGTGGAACTTGCTCCTGTGCTTAGAAGTCCTGGGCAGAGGCACTCATGGCAGCGGTGTTTGTCAGAGCAAATACCAGGAAACTGCCTGAATGTCTCAAATGTCAGTGAATTTATAAATAGTGGAATGTTCATGCTGGGTGGGAATTACAGTATATTTGAGGTATATTGAAACATGCAACTCCTCTGTGTAGTTACAAACGCACATATATGGATAATAAAATAAGACTTCACTAGATTGTTTCAGCAAGTTACGTCCTAGTTAACTTCTGTAGAGGGGGGGAGGTGAGTAGAACAGTGGAAGACCTTCAGTCATATCTAGATAATTTTGTTTGTTTAAAAAGAGCTACCAGAGAGAAGTCTTCAATGTGGCTATGTGTGGGTATTTGTTATTTTGATAGAATTTTTTAAATATTTGAAACATTTCATTTTCTAATGATTTAAAAGAGACTTCCACCTGAAATTGAATGTTGTATTTGCCACTTGCAATGGCATGCACATAGTAAACTTGTGGTTTTGGACGAGACTGATGTGTTATTAGATAAAACATATTTGAGAGGCTGTTTAAGGTAAATTAGCTTATTCTGTCTTTGGAAATCCCTTCTTTAAGGTCTGTGTTTTCTGTGCTGGGAATGTGTAGAAGTGCTGGTGCTTTAATTTGAAACACCCTTTTGGATGTGTGCTGTGGCATTTCCTGTAATGAACTAATTACTTTTTCTTCTGCTCTAGATGTGTTACAACACACTGTAATCCACAAGAAACATACCGGGAAAAGTCCCATCATGAAGTAGGTACCATTTTTTAAATATAAACGCCTTTATACTTTTTTAATTAGTAGAACACTTAAGTTACTCCTGTATTTGACTATAATTCCGCTGTTCTGCTCACTTGCTGACTTGCCTTTTGTCTCCTTCCTTGTTGCCTTTGGACTGTTTGTTTTTCTCTTCCATTAGCCTTCATAGTTCTACATTGTGTTTCTGTTCTGGGTGTTAGTCTAGAGTAGTGGTGGCGAGCCTATGGCAAGTGTGCCATGGCGGGCTATATATATCATTGAAAGCTCTAAAAGGTTCGCCATCACTGTCCTAGAGATTGTATTGTGAGTCTTTGACTTACCATCTAGTAATAATTTGTGCTTGTAGCATTTCCAAGTTTTAGGACCTGAGATCACTGTAATCCCACTTAACCTTTTCCTGAGTTATACATTGTAGCCATCATGTTTTCTTATAGTTTTTAAATTCTACAAAGCCTTTTTCCAACATGCATTTAGATTTTATCATTCTTTTGCTTTTAATTCCTTCGTGTGCCATTAAGCGTTCACCTATGATCGTTTTCCTTCTAATGGAAGAATACTAAGTATAAGTGAATTTTCATCCGAAAATTGCCTTCACGTTTGAAAGTTATTTTTGCTGTGTTTGGGACTCTAGGTTGGCTCTTGGAAACTATTTTTCATTGTCTTTCGGTCAGTGACTTTTGGTCGCTCGTGTTGTATCCTTTTAGTCCTCTCTGATTTTTCCTGCAGATCTTATAAAACCATGCGTGTGACTTTTGACTCATGTCACATTAGTATTGTTCCCCACAACCATATGCCACAGGACTTCTCTACTTCTTGCCTCAGGGCCTTTGCTAATTCTATAGCCTGCTGCCCTTCAGTAGATAAATCTAGGAAGTACCAGCAGCTTTGAGCCCCTTTGGCTTACAGTGACAACCTCTTTGTAGCCTTTTGGTTTTTCACTTTCCCTACTCCTTTGTTCCCACTTCTCCGACCACCTATCAAATACATTATGTCAGTTTAGACCATGGATGTCCAGCCTTTTGTCTTACATAGGCCATACTGAGTGGAGAGGAATTATGTTGGGCCATATATAAAATATATAATTAACATACATAAATAACAAATTTTTCTTAATATTTTAATATCATAAATTATTTTACAAACTAACACAAGCTCAATTTTAATAATTAGTAGAAAATGTTACATGTCCATTTAATAACAATAAACTCCTGCCTTCGTAGGTAAATACATGTGTGAGTGGAGTTAAACAGTATTATTGGTATTCGCTGTATCCTACTTGTCAGGTCACAGGAGCACCTGTACAATGGGATAGGAGCACAGGTTCCATTTAACTGTGTGGCAACTCATGAGGGCAGAGTTAGTGCTGCACTGTACTTTCCCGTATGTATTGTTCAGTTGTCTTCTCTGTAGTTCACTCTTGAATTAGAAAAATTATCAGTAAAAATTACACGACAATGTTAAAAGTTGATGGTGTTGTGGAGCCACATTACTTGCTGTGCATGGCTGCATGTGGCCCATGGCCTTCAGGTTGAACTTGCCTATTCTAGACTCTGCTTTTGCAA
Source organism: Dinomys branickii (assembly GCA_004027595.1). NCBI lineage: Eukaryota > Metazoa > Chordata > Mammalia > Rodentia > Dinomyidae > Dinomys > Dinomys branickii. Next base: position 181,685 of record PVLD010000692.1, read on the forward strand.
AGAACTCAAGCCACCTGGTTGCCATTTTTAGTCAGTCTTATTGTAAGATTTGAAGGTAATGTGTTTTTTCCTGTGATTGCTTTTAAGTTTTTTTCGTTGTTTGGTTTTCTACAGTTGTGCAATGGTATGCTTTATACCTGTCTTTGTACAAATTCTGTTTCTTCAATCTACAGCTTTGTATCTTTAATTTTGGAAACCTCTTTGCTTTTATCTCTTCAAATACTACTTCTGCCCTCTTGCTCCATCTTCCAAGGCTTACAAAAATCTTAATATATGACTTCTCACTATGTTCCACATTTTCCCTTCCAGTGCTGCTATGTATTTTCTTCCAACCAAAATTTCCTCTGCAGTAATTTTCTTCATCTATTTCCTATCTATTGAGTTCTTAGTATTAATTTTACAGTTCTAATATTAAATTTGGTCTTTATATTTTCCACTACTCTTTCAAAATCTTCAAGCATGTTGTATTGATTGATCACATTAAGCTCTGTTACCTGAAGGTCTACACCAGCATCTTCCTATTCTGGATTCTCATTGGGCTTGTCCTGTTCCTGTTTGTGTCTTTGGGTCTTCAGTCCCTTTATCTTATGCCTTCATACACCTGCTTAAATGGAGTACTTAGTATAGCAGTTCTCTACAGGTACAGTTGTGTAGCATGTTTCCAAGGGTTGGCTGCAGGGTGATCACTGTTGGTGACTTTCAAGTCAGAGTACACATTTGTTTCTATATTCTTTTTTAGAGATAGCTATTCATGATAAATTAGATGTGTACCTGTTTATTTCTCATGGTTATTTTTTTTCCTTTAGACTATCACAAAACCAACTCTCCATAGAATTTTTTAACAGATTGAAGAATATTAATGAGCTTCATTGAAATGACCAGGTTAAATTTGTTGAGGACAGATTGTCACACATTTATAAACTTTCCTTTTGATAGCAATATTGGTACAAGCTGTTCTCCATTGGATGGGCTTACTGTGCAATATCCTGAACAGAATGGAATTGTGGATTGGAGGAAGCAAAGCTGCACCACCATTCAGCACCCAGAGCACTGTGTGACCTCGGCCGACCAGGTATGTGGGATTTTGTTTTGATGCCATATGGTTAAAGCATTGTATTTTTTTTTCAGTGTTTTAAGAATGGACTGTTTCAATATTAGACTTTTTGCCTTTATATATGATAGAAGCTCTGCTGAGACTTGAAAAAGTACATGAATAAACTTTTATTGCTCATATAAAATTAATATACTTGGGCTGGGTGTGGTGGTGCATGCACTGTAATCACAGCACTAGGGAGGCTGAGGCAGGAGAATTGCTGCAAGTTTGAGGCCAGCCTGGGCTACAAAGTGAGTTGAAGCCCAGGCTGAACTGCATAGCAAGACTCTGTCTTAAAAAGACAAAAATATAAAAAATAAATAAAATGAATACACTTGCGTATGACACTCAACATGGTTATTCTAAAACCAGAGTACATTAAATTGTAGTCATAAAGGAATTATTCACATTTCTGTCATTGTCTTACTGTGAGTAATGTGAATTTTCAAACTGACCTTTCTTTATGAATTCACTAACATTTCTGAATATAGTTAGGAAACATTTGCTTTCTGAGGAATTGCATGTGATCAGAGAACAGACTGCTGCCAAGTATATTCAGTGTAATATGCCGCCGCATCCAAACTGGGTGGGGAGCAGTATGCACTTTATAATGTGGAGTAAACCTTGTTCAATCTAGAAAGTTTATTTCTTAACCTAATTCTGTTTCTGACACTGAGATTGAAGTGTTAACTCATCATGGAATATTTTTCTCTGAACTAATGTACATTTTGAGAAATAGAAAATGTCTCAGTCACACTGAATGGCCTCTTTTTAAATACCAAATGGTTACACTCTGATCCTATTCCAATGTCCATGCCCTCTCTCCTTAGAGTTGACAGAATTATGTCAGTTTTACTAAATTGAACTTTAAGAAAATACTAATAAAACTTACAGAAAGTACCAGATACTTGGCTCTGCTTTATTTTGTATGGTATTCCCTGGCTCTCACCTATGAGCGGTATATTTCAGGACCTTCAGTGGATACCTGAAGCCACAGATAGTATTAAACCCTATATAAGTAAGCTATGATTTTTTTTCCATATATATATCCACACACACCTATGGTAGTATTTAATTTATAAATTAAGCACAAGAGGTTAACGGCAGTAACTAATTATAGAACAATTATAGTAATATGTTAACATTAACAAATTCTGTATGAAAGTCTTACCCTCAACTGCCCTGAGGCTAGTACCAAATACAGAAACACTAAACAAAAGCGTGGTTTGTGTTGTGCGTGGGGTGGAATGGTTGAGCATGAGATTTCATCTGGGACTCAAAGTAGCAATTTTAAACTTATAAAATGTATCTGAAATTTTCCATTAATATTTTTGGATCTTGGTTGACCGTGGAAAGTAAAACTGCAGATAAATAGGAACTACTGTAGTTACATATTAAATGACCAGACTAGATTTTTTAAAATACCAGTATTTTTTGGTGGTTCTGGTGACTCTAAAAATAGATTGTATATCAAAATATGTTAAACTTTACACCTAGAAAAATCTTAATGTTTGGCATTAAAAATATAAGAATACCTACATTGGTATGATTTAGCTTTGATCTGTTTAATTGGTCTTTTTTTCTCTATTTTAAAGAGAATAAAAAAGAACAATAGCAAAATACCAACAACATATGAAAAACAAAAATGATACAGGATTTCAGAACAGAATTGTAGGAACTAACAGTGATTGTTATATTACATGTTGTTATGTTCAACAAACTTGCTCAGATTGCCAGATTGATCTAATTTGTCTTTTCATTTCTACTAGCATTCTGCTGAAAAACGGAGCTTATCTTCAATAAATAAGAAGAAAGGAAAGCCACAAATAGAAAAGTAGGTTGAATTTAATATTTCCAGTATTAGACATTGGTAAGGAAATACAGAATGTAGCATTTGAGTATGAGCTTATTTAGTTTTTGTATGGTAAGTATAATTTCTGTTCTTTTTAAAGTTTTAATTCTGGGCTTAATTTTTTTAGTTGAAGATAGCAATTTATGAAAATGATAGAAGTAAAGATATTAAATACTACATTGAATTTGGAGTGTCAGTTATCAGAACTTTATCTCATATATAGTTTTTTTCTTACTAAATTTTTTCTATAAAACTTGAGAGGAATTTTAGTATGATTATACTTAATGTGTTTTATAGGGAATTTTATGCAAGTGTTGGTAATATGTACATTTGGTTTAGGGAGAAAATTAAGAAAACTGACAACAGATTGAATAGCAGAATAAATGGTATTAGACTCTCCACTCCGCAGCATGCCCATGGTGGTACAGTGAAAGGTAAGAAAGTTTGTTTTTCTTTCAAATATGTATCCTCTAGAGATATACAACACACCACTTACTATATTAGTAGGTAGTAAGCCATAGTCCCAAATCCTATTATTTTCACCGTGCATTGATGTGTACAGCAGTTTCTAAATTAAATGATTTTGAAACGAATGGCGTTAGTTTAGGGGCTATACATTGCCATTAAGGTAGATGTTTCCCTTGTCCCAGTTATACTTAACCACTTTCCTTTTCTCTGGTGGCAGCAGTCGTACGGCTTATTTCAAGCCAGTCTACACCAGAGTTCAGGTCCCAAAGGACATGAAGTACCTTCACTACAGCTTTGCAAGCTGTCTTCAGAGAAGTGTGTACGTGTTCTTACCCAAGTCTTTCTTTTTGAAAACTGTTAACCTTTTCATGTTTTAATATCTGTCTTTCATTGGGGGCAGGGCATTCTGACTTTCAGATTTTTATGAGCCTGTTTTTGTTGTGATTTCTGTTTACCCGCCTCTATTTTAAGGTCTCTGTATTTTAAAGTTCAAGATTCATTTAATTTAAAAGTGCCCCTTCTGCTAGTTTATTAATTACTCTTCTGTATTTTATTTAATTTTGTTATTAATAGTAAAGGTAGAAAGAAAGCTCACAGACCCTAGAAGGTATTTTGTCCATGTGTATTATTTTCTGACTGATGCTAGGAACTAGAATTTTATAATTCAAATTTTATATTAGTACATTCAGTTATGATACAACATGCGTAACCACAATGTATTTATTAAATGAGGAAAATTTTTAAACTAGGATTTATACAAAGAAACTAAACAGTGATGAAAAATGGTTACATTTTCAATCTAAAATCATCTAGAAACTCTTTGAAACAGCTGTGAACTGGAGGTTAAAATGATCTACAGGGAAGAAACCTGCCTTGTTTATATAAGGTTCCAAGCCTAGGAGTACGTTATACTTTCCAGTGTCTGAAGTTTCCTCTGTTGATGGCAACTAAAGCAGGAGGTGAAAGCTAAATACGGAAGCAGAGGTCTCGATGGGTGACTGGCAGCCCCTCCGCCAGACCTCCTGTGTTTCTTTCTGCCTCATTTTCCAACCTGCGGCCATGTTGGTCTCTGAAGAACACACTTCACCAGGTTATTCTCCTGTGACACTCTTGTCAAGGGCACTTGCCCCTTCACAAGGTTGTGCTGCTACTTACCGCTCATCATTGGGCAACTATTGCGCATGCAAGAAGTGTGTAGCTTTTTACGCTCCAATTTCTAAAAGAAACATGCACTTTGATTAGAGAAAGCCATGAGTTTGGATCTTACGTCCCTATTTTCTTAAATGTGTATCCTCTCTGAAGGGGTGGTTTTCTATTTATAAACTGGAAATAGTAATACCTACCTCACCAGCATGTAAGATTAAATATAATAACATATGGATAGCATTTTAGTTGTAATTAATTAAATTAATTTCAGTAATTGAGTTTTGTCTGTGCTAGTTAGAAGAATATAGATTTTATAGGTTATTAAGAACTTTGTGACAATATACCAAACTTCAGTTTTTTCTCAGTTGTCCTTAACACCCAGGAAATGATAAGTCTGACCTCAGTCTTCACCCTCCATCCACTCAGTTACAGCAGGTTCCTACATCCTGCAGCCCCACCTCTCCCCTGCCTCTCAAAACACTGTGTAGGCCAGGTCGTAGCCCTCATCACTGTGGCCATGTACTCAGCCATTCTCACTCCCCCAGTCTCACCCAGCTCACCTGAGCCTATCCCACTAACCCCTCTACCATATCCATAAAAGACCTGGCTTAATTAACTGGACTTGTACTGTCCATTAGAGTTATTCCAGGAGATCCTGCCTGGAATCCCTAAATTCAGACTGGGTATATTCTGTACTGGGTTGTCACCATTTGCCTAATAATAATCTTAGGATTTTTGGGTAAGCCAAACATTTTTCCATTTTGTCCTTATATATACGTCATTGACTCATATGTAGTTAGACTTGTGAATATAACTATGAATGAACTATGTTTTGGACAGCTTGTCTCACTGAAGTCAAGTATGGCTCAGCTGTATTTCAACTCCAACTTAAAACACTGCTGTTTGTTAATTTCCCTTTAAACTATTAAGTTACCAAAAAGGAATTGCCTTTAAGCATTTAGTTAACTTGAAATATGTTTGAAGTACCCCCCCAAGCCTCAGTCCTGTAAACCATCAGCTCCTGTTATAAAATGTGGATTTTATGTCAGAGTTGAAAGCATTGGGTCTTTCTGATTAGATTGTTCAGATCTTTGAGTAATGCATACTAACTTAACCATATGTTACCATTATTTACTGTAAATTCAGAACTGTTATTATTAAGGCGTAACTACTTTTTTGAACGGGAATACATTTCATTAAGATCAAAAGTGCAAAAAAGAACAAAATAAGGGTCCCCTGCTGCCTCCTTCACGTCTGCTTCTGAGAAGTAGTCACCTGTATTTGCACTGTATTTTCTTTTAAAACTTTGTCTTCTAAAGTGGTGTATTACTGCACACAGATTACTGAGAACTCTTACTGTTCAGTTTATCACCCCACTGTTTTCTCTACCTACCCTTCTGTTGTTGAAAAGTCTGAGAAAGTAAGGTGGTTGGTCTGTTTTACAAGATTTAGAATAGTCCTAAAGATCTCCAATTGCCTTTAGTAATTCAGAGGATAAGTGTGGTTTGTGTCACATGTGATTTATTTAAAATGTCTTTAACTTTATAACAAACATTTGTCTTTATACCTAACTAATATTGTAACCAGAAATTTTGTTAGAATAATGTCTTATATTGTAAGGGTGTATGCACGCGCGCGCGTGTGTGTATGCATGTGCATTCACATATGTGCCTTCTTAATCACATGCAAAACCTTTTATCATTTGGTGCATGATAAAAAACTGAAATGATATGTCTACTTTAAATGGATCATTTGTGGAATATTCATTGGCATAATTCTTTCCATAATCACCTCCCATACCTTCTGAGTATCTAGAGCATCACTTAATTTCTGACCATAAAAATTCCAAGGTTTTGCACAATTCTGAAGCACTTCCTGAATCATCAAAACAGAAAGTTACTATTGGTATATATATATATATATATATATATATATATATATATAGACAGATATTTAGTTCTTTGAAAACTGTTACTTTATTGTTTTATTTTTTATTTTAAAGAGAATAAAAAATTGAAATAAAAATGATACAGAATTTCAAAACAAGATGATAGGAAATTAACAATGGATATTATACTGCATATTCTTATCTTCAAAGTAGTTGTTCAGATTACCAGATACAGGCATGCAAAATTGATCATTCAATTAAGCATTGAACTGTTCCTTTATAGCACTTTGGTGATTAGAATGTTCACTTGCTAAGAAAAGAATATTCACTTGCTAATATGATATAAAGAAAATTGTTTTATAAATTAAGCCATTTGGAGAAAAAGTTGCTTGGACTGTTCATTTTGTTATATCCTGGATGAAATATGTGTATACAGGATTTCCATATGTCCTGTGGTTTTTATAGGTTTTATTTTCATGAGTTCAATGTAATGCTGAGTTCTTCAGCCATTGTCTTACTTTCTAGTTGCTGGACAAAATACCTGATACTCACAAATTAAAGGAGGAAAGGTTTAGCTTAGTTTGTACCTGATTCAGTCTAAGACAGGTCTGGGCTGCGTGGCAGAGGAGAAATAGTCCATGATATAGGAGGCAGCAGGCAGCAGCCTTCCTTCTGCTTTCTCTGTTACTCCCTCCAGGTTGTAAGCCCATTGGATGGTGCCACCCACACCCAGAACTGCTACTGCAGTCAGCAGGCTAATCTAGTACCACACCCCCATGATCTCGTCATTCGCCTGTGAACTCCTGAGGCTTTGGGGGACATCTAGATAAAAGCCATAATGGCCACTGTGGCATATTAGATGGTCTTCAAACCATCTTTGGTTTGACTTCCATCCCCTTCGTTAGTTGCGTTGTAACTGGTAATAGAGCCTATAGCTTCATATCCTTTTCTGCAGAATTACTGCTTGCCCATGTGCTTCCTCTGCTGCTTTGCTGACAGCTCCGTTTGGTGAATGGAGCTGTCAGAATTTTGGTGCAGTTTTCTTTTGGCAATTTGGCATTTAACTTATTACTCAAAAGAAATTAGCAACACATGCATTCTTAATGTCCTTATTTTTCTGTAGTATTCATCCAACATATGAGTGGCTGGACTAAAAGAGGGGAAGTCTTTTCTTTTTTTTTTTTTTTAGGGGAAGTCATCTTTAACAGTCATAACACTGTTATGAATTTACCCTCTTCAAAAGACACGGATTAGTCCACTAAATGGCTCATTACACAAACCATATCTTGTCTTTGCCCAAATGTTCATAGTCATTACCTTTCAGTGGTTCAGCTAGGTTGCCACAGAAATGATTCCCTCACCTATAGTTTTTAAGAAACCCTGGTAGGATTTATACAGTAAACTTGGATGCTTGCTGAAAGGCAAAAATGGCTTTACAAAAATGAATAGAACAGCTCTCTTAAGTATGGGCTAGTATATGAATATCCATTGCCAGACATAGCAGTAAAACAAATACAGCTAATTGATTGTGGCAAGTATTGTACCCATCTTTGATATAAGCTTGGCCTTTGGCTAGAATGTATGGGGCTACTCAGTCTGTTCAGTGGGAAGCATTTTATTCTTTTGAATAATCTGGCCTAGTAATCTTAACTGAATAGGCACTTTGGCAGAACATTCTGTTCTTGAGAGGATCTTTCAGTAAACTCTAAGAAGTTAGAGTATGTAGACTCAGAAAGTGGTTTAAAGTAGTGGTACTGGATAGACTCTACAAAGAACCTTAATTCTGATGTCCTAAGATTGACTCCTTTTATGCCTTTGTTTAAAGAATGTATCAGTTATTCTTTATTAAAACTGCTCATGAGTTTTCACCTACATCAAAGATAAGCCTTTTAAGTGTTTATAGAAAACCTGAAAAATATTTGTAGCTATAACTAATTTCTGGCAATTCAGTTTGGAAATTAACTACTTAACATGATTTTTTAAAATAGAGTTGTTATTTTTAGATGTGAATTTGGACATTGGATCTGGACATGACACATGTGGAGAAACATCTTCAGAGAGTTACAGTTCTCCGTCTAGTCCACGACATGATGGAAGAGAAAGTTTTGAAAGTGAAGAAGAAAAAGACAGAGGTTTGCTTTTAGGAGGGGATCTAGGAAGAGGTGGGGGTGGAGGGAAGTGGTTGCAAAAGGATTTTATGTTCCTAGGCCCTTCCCCTTGTCTCTTTTTTGAGACAGGGTTTCAATATGCAGTTCAGGCAGGCCTTGAACTCACTTTGTAGCCCATGCTGGCCTTGAACTCACAGCAGTTCTGCCTCAGTCTCCTGAGTGCTGGGATTACAGACCTGTATTACCACGCCCAGCTGCTAGCCCCATTATTGAGTTTAAATTTGTCATAAAGGATATCTTACAGACCATTGTGTTAGTAGTTCCTAGAATTACTGATTTTTATAATTTATTTCACTGCATGTGAAATTAAATAGGAAGAAGACAGAATCATAACAAATTAGAGGTATTGTGCACAGATTAAAGTTGTGTGTGTTGCCGGATGCATATATACATTTATACTTTTCATGTTTTCCTGATTAACCCTTTTATCATCAGTACGATACTCTTCCTTGATTCTTATAACAGTTTTTGTCTTAAAGTCTTTTTTTGTCTGATAGTAATACAACCACTACAGCTCTTTGAACGGTAGTACTTGTGTGGCATTTTATATTTTATTTTTACTTTAAACCTGTTCGTGTCTTTTAATGTGTCTCTTGTAGACAGCATATTGTTATATAATGGTTTGTTACTCATTTTGCCACTGTCTGCTATTTGATCTAAATACCTATTTATTTACATTTAATATAATTACTGATTAGAAGGGATTTGCATCTTCCATTTTGCTATTTGTTTTATGAATGTGTTACATCTTTAGTTCCTCCTGGCACAGAGACTCAAAATCAACCAGCAGTGAGAATTTAGGGCATCCTCAGGTCTTTCCTGGGAATGCACATAGCCTTAGGCTGCATAGCTTTCTAGAATCCCACTAACACTTGAAAGCTTTTCAAAGTTCCCTAATTATGACAGAAGTCATGTGGATAAAAGATCATTAACACAAAGTGAGCAGGAACTGCCAGACAAGTCATATGATAAATATTTTGGTAGAGACGGGGGGTGGGTAACTAAACCTGTACTTTGTCAGTAGTTGCTGTACTGTTGATTTTCACAGCTACCATGGTTGGGGTATGGTCTACAGGGCTACTTTAGTGCTGGCGAAAATGAGATGAAATAAGGATAGGACTAGATGAAAGGCTCTCCATCCTCATGAGATTTAGCTGTTATTCTTGATTAAACACTCCTATGGCTGCGAATCTAGTTAATTCCATGGTTCTGAAAGCATTGATTTTGGACAGATGTTGCTGTAGTTTTTGTTGCCATTATGAAATTGTGGATCATTGAAGGGCCCTTACTGCACCATTCCGGTCTGGGAGTAAGATCTTACAAAGACATATATTGAATGACATATATTCTTTAAACATGCTGACAATATCTGATGGGTCATGTCTTGGTCATAAAGTGTGCTCGTGCTGGGGATCTAGTGATACTTTTCTGTGCCAGTCCTAAGACCACATCATTTCTTACTGGGCAGCTTGCAGTTCCCTAGGACCTCAACTTCTATGTTCCCTTCAAGCTGTGTCTTAGAGACCTGTGCAGCAGTGGGTACAACAGTGTTACTGCTTTGCAAACAGTTGAAGTTGCTCTTTGCTTTGTATTTATTTGTGGTCACACCAAATGCAGTCTGCAGTAACTGCCACCAGTTCTATCTACCTGAAGCCACACTGCCTTGTGCTCTGCAGATTTCTCATAAAAGACAAAAATGAAAATGACTTGTTGTTACGAAGGCTAAATAAGAGAAAGTTTTTTATGCCTTTCCCAGAGTAGACAGGTTTCAATATGTTTCATGGCATGTTCATGCTTGATTCTGCAGGATGCACAGATGACCCTGTGACGCTAGCTTACCCTTTAAATTTACCTGTTTTTTCAGATATTTAGGCATTCCTTTGCTGTCATCAGAGAGTATAAATTGGTGGGCCTCTATGGAAGACCTTGCCCTTCTTCAAATAGGCCAGTTGTGGAGAACCTATGGCACATGAGCCACAGTGGCCTGTTTGTATCTTTGAAAGCTCTAAAAGGTTCGCCATCATTGATGCAGGCTTAGTTATTGACAAACAAAAATGAACCTTTATTAAATGAAAGAATCGGGGCTATTTCAAACTAGGAAAAACACAGATTGTGATTGAGAGCTTTGGTCATTTGTAGAATTGTGAACACATACAAAGATTGCTTTGAAAAGTGTGTGGCTCCGTTGATGCTCTTGTTAGTTGTAATGAGGTTTGTTTGAGACTTTCCAAAGTCAGCTTAAAAAAAAAGATAAGACCTCTCTCTCTAAATACCTAAATGAGTCCCTGTAATGCTTAGAAAATCATTTGGGACCACTTAAAATCATAGAGGTATTTAGTATGACGTAAGATGTAAACCCTAGTTCATACAGAAACTGAAATGACTGTACGAAAAAATGTTCCAGCTCTTTTTGAACTTTCGTTTTTGTCCTTTAACTCTGCAGTGGGGGCGGGGGAGGTTAGAGATATAATGCCACACGTAGGCTAGTGATTTGGGGATGTTCTTTGTTTTGTAAAGTTTAGTAAGAATGCCCCAGTTATTAATCTGTTAGAGAAAGTTTATGCTAGAACCATCCACTCATTAATTGAATCTCTTCTAATATAAATTAAAATAGCTCAGTTAATAACAATGTTGACATCTTGTATCTATAAATACATTCCATTTAACTTTCCTTTAGGAAGACCAATCTTAATTTGTTTTTAATATTCTGTTTCAGTAATTTTTAAATAGGCACTACATTTAATTGAATGGTCTCTGTACACATCAATGCATTATCTGGGTTTAACATTATCAGTACATTATCTGGGATGCTTAAATGTTGTGAGTTAGATATTCTTTTTTGTCCCTTTATACCAAAAAATCTGGAAATTCAGAAGTCTAGACTGAAGTTATCTCCACATGTAAGCATAAGAATAATATAGTAGTAAAAAGAAACGCAGTGTTATACCTGCCATTTTGCTGCTTTGATTTTGGGAAAATGGCAGTACTTTCTTATTTGTCCTGCTCTCTATGTTCTAGAATATTTATTTTATGACTAGTAGTAGCTTTAAATTTTCTTTTTCCCATTGAAATTTGTAATAGCAAGTTTATTTCATCTTTAAAAACACTTCCTTCCATTCCCTACCATTAGATATTTGAGTTAAATATTGTCTTGATTGAGTACTTTTTAAAAATATCGTTTATCTGAGACAGATGGAAGAGTTTTAAGGTACAGAAATATGAATCAAGTGGATTACCTAAAATTAAGGTTTTAAATATCTCATGCTTTTTTAGTAATAAGGTGATATTAAATAAATGTCTGAATTTTATACTGTGCCTAAGTCTCAAATAATACTGTATTATTTTGCTTATATCCCTGTATTTTTAAGTATGGATCTAGTAATGATCTATATAGAACACCCAAATTTTTTTAAAGGACACCTTAGACAGTAAGGAAATGTGATAAAGGGGCACGTTCCGAACTTCTGAGGTAATTTTAGATATACTTAGATTTTATTTGTAGCAAGAAAGATGGAGGCTATGTTTGGGTTAATACTTACCTATATTTTTTTTTCCCTAGACACAGACAGTAATTCTGAGGATTCTGGGAATCCATCAACAACCAGATTTACAGGTTATGGTCCTGTCAACCAAACTGTCAAGCCACCTGTTCAAATTACTTCTCTAGGAAATGAGAACGGAAACCTTTTAGAAGATACTTTGAACTCGCCCAAGTATCCACATATTCCTTTTATGCCAACTTTACACTGTGTCGTGCACAATGGTGCCCAGAAGTCTGAAATAGTTGTTCCGCCACCCAAATCTGCAGATGGCAAAACAATAGGGATGCTTGTTCCTAGTCCTGTTGCTATTTCTGCAATAAGGGAGTCCACAAATTCAACCCCTGTTGGAATCCTAGGGCCAACAGCTTCAAATGGAGAATCAGAAAAACACCTTGAATTACTGGCTTCCCCTTTACCTATTCCATCAACCTTCCTTCCGCATAGTAGTACTCCTGCCCTGCACCTGACATTTCAGAGGCTAAAATTGCCACCACCACAGGGATCTTCTGAGAGTTGCACAGTCAATATCCCACAACAACCAACCGGAAGTCTGAGCATCGGATCACCAAACACTGCCTTTATTCCTGTCCATAACCCAGGTAGTTTTCCAGGATCTCCTGTGGCTACGACGGATCCCATCACAAAATCTCCGTCCCAAGTGGTAGGACTAAATCAAATGGTGCCTCAAATTGAGGGAAACACTGGGACAGTCCCTCAGCCTACCAATGTGAAGGTTGTTCTTCCAGCAGCTGGCCTCTCAGCTGCACAGCCACCAGCTTCCTACACCTTACCAGGCTCTCCCCTTGCTGCCAGTGTGTTACCCACCCAGAACTCCAATGTGCTCAACACAGCAGCCACTTCTGCCCAGCCAGCAAGCGCAGGCATTAGTCAGGCCCAATCCACTGTCCCTCCTGCGGTTCCTACCCACACCCCGGGTCCTGCCCCAAGCCCAAGTCCTGCTTTGACACACAGTACTGCGCAGAGTGACAGCACATCTTACATCAGTGCTGTGGGGAATACGAACGCTAATGGGACAATAGTGCCACCACAGCCGATGGCCTCAGGTCCTTGTGGTTCTTGCGGGCGAAGGTGCAGCTGTGGGACCAATGGAAACCTTCAGCTAAATAGTTACTATTATCCCAGTCCAGTTCCCGGACCAATGTACCGAGTCCCATCGTTCTTCACTCTGCCATCCATTTGCAATGGCAGCTACCTCAACCAAGCACATCAGAGCAATGGAAACCAACTTCCTTTTTTTCTGCCTCAGACTCCATATGCAAATGGACTGGTGCATGATCCAGTCATGGGGAGCCAAGCCAACTATGGCATGCAACAGATGGCAGGATTTGGGAGATTCTATCCTGTATATCCAGCACCTAATGTAGTTGCCAACACCAGTGGTTCGGGGCCCAAGAAGAATGGGAATGTCTCCTGTTACAATTGTGGTGTAAGCGGACACTATGCACAGGACTGTAAGCAGTCGTCCATGGAGGCCAATCAACAAGGTAATCCCAGTAACTCCCAGAGGACTTGTTTTTGAGTTCACCTGTTTTTCCTTCCTTCCTTTCTTAATCATGTGATTCTGTTGTAGCAGAAAGGTGTTTGTGTGTTCATTTACAGATACTGTTTCAGTTACAAATCATAAAATGCAAACAGAAAAACCTAGTGTAAACCCAGATCATACCGAGCACAAGAAAGGTCAGAGGAATTTAGTCTCCAATTAAGAAATAAACCGTAAAGGCACTTTTCAAGGAACATAATGGGAATTTGAATTATATAATGTTTAACTTTATAGCACTTTTTTTAAAGCTGCAATTATGTTTTATGGAGTAAGAGAAATTTTTAAATATTGAAAAGCTAGGAAGTATGTTAGTCATCTGATGTGAACAGTTTTTAGTAACCACTTAGTATGTGTATAACCAGCCGACCTCACATGTATGCCCATATTACGTTTTTCTTTCCCACCAAATGTATAAGGGAAAAATATTCCAAGATGCTATTGCATTTTACAAGAACAGAATAGTTAAACAGCAGGTTAGAGTAAGGGAATTTGAACCAAGTTTAATACTGCACCAGAAAAAAGAAAATACACTTATATAAATACAAGTAAGATACCAAATTCAGCGTGAACCTGAAACTGTTCTTTTTAGCTTGTATTTGGCCTTTCTCATCTTGCCAAATCTTACCCCCCCAAAAAAGTCTTAAATTGGGAGTATACTGACTTGGCATTTTTAAAGGAAGGTTAAGTTTGATAGCTTTAGGTTAAACTTACAGCACAAACTTCACATTACTATTCATTTTTTAAAGTAATTTATTTACCATTTTAGAATGGTGTTAGTGCTGAGGAAGGTGCCTCCTGAAGAGCATGCCCATTGATATCTTGTAGTGGTTTGTGATGCGTGTCATTGTAAGCAGTGACTTAGCAGTTCTGTCTTTCCCATTTTAGGCACTTACAGACTGAGATACGCACCTCCCCTCCCCCCTTCTAATGATACGTTGGATTCTGCAGACTGAAACAAGTAAAGCTTGCCTACTTAATACACTCAAGTGTGGGGAGTCATGGGGTGTGGAGGGGAGGAAAGGAAAGGTATTTTGTTTGTTTCTTTGTCTATAAATTTCCTAGATTTCTATGCAGTTGGGAATTTTTATTTCTCTTGTACCAATGTCCAAAATAAGAAAGAATGCAATGCTTCTTGAGCCTCTGGTCTCCTGGTTCAACAACAGGCTTATATGTATGATACATGTAACTTAAATTTCCAGACAAACTTATCAAAAGGAAAATGTTGATGCGTGCTTTTTTTAAACACTGAATATTTGCTGTGTGCAATGTTTACTGAATCTTTCAAACTGTGTATTTGACCTTTTGTAAACAACACTGGTGACAGTCATATGGTTTTGAAAAAGAGAAATTTTGCTTCTTTCCCAGCCTTTTCACTTTCACCTTGTAATACACTTTTCTCTCCAGCCACTGCCCCCTTTCTGTGGCCTGCTCTGAGAGTGCCCAGCACTGTAATTGTCTGCACTTCTATAACCTGCTCTGCACATAAACCAAGGGCAGAATATTTCATCTTAGTCTTATGGGAGAAATCAAATCCCCAAGATAGTATGTATATATGTAATAAACAGCATCACGTAAGTACATATATGCAGTGCTCGTTGTCCAAATAAACATGAAAATAAGTGTGAGAGAGGAAGTCAAACCATATGAAGCTGAAAAAAGTGACATACGAAATGGACAAAAAGCTTTTTCTTGGGACAAAAAACAATTACAATTTTTTCCTTGCATCATACTTTTCTAGCCTGTTGCTTCAGAGAGACACAAAGTGAACACACTGGTGTGAATGTCTTTCTCTGTGTGCTTGTGTTTGTGATGAAAGTCAACAGCCAGTTCTCTTCGTCGTCTACCACTGTGTCCTGCTTAGAGACACTACTTAAGTAAAGATTTCTTTCACTATACCAACTGTTACAGTGTTATGTTGTGTTTAAAATGTATGTGGTTATTGCAGTCTGAACAGAAGCTGTGGGTTTCTACAAACAGTCAGGTATTTGTTTCCTAACCTGTCATTCGTAGCAAAGTCACTTTTACAACTGTTTACCACTACGCTTGATTATAATGTGAAAGACTGAATTCTGAGTGTGTTAAGATGGTATTAATCATGTCAGTGTCATGTCACTAAGTTTAATGCTGCTGTTTTAAAAAGTTTTTTTAAAGCCAATCTATGTACTAAATTGCTTCCAGGTAATTTTTGATTTTCTAAAGTGCACTGAGGTTATCTGGAAGATTGGGTGTATTTTTGGTGATTGCTGCATTGAACAGCAGCAAACAGCTACCACTGTATAGTCATAGGTTTATGGGGCTCTGGGGACTGTTTTCCCATTCCTCAATACAGAGCAGAAATGATAGATTTTTGTTTTGTGAAATAATGTTTGTGTGCAGCAGAGAAACTTAAATATTTGGTCTTGGTTTGAGAAGCCTAACAGATTACAAGATAAAAGAAAAAACTTGAAGGAAAAAAAGAAGCTTAATTTAATGCTTCATAAGTAGCATTTATATTTATAGCACCAGTGTACATTTTGAAACTTGGGTGGGAGTTAATGGGGAAGGGGAAGAGGAAGTTTAAAGGGGTTGATAAAAGCTTTAATTTAGAAAGAAAAAAGTTTGAGTAAAGGAAATTATTTTGATTAAATATATTTTATTTGATTGGGTATTTTTGGACCACATTAAATCAATTGTTAAGCTGCAGTTGAGTTGTTCAGGTGAGAATGTTGATAAGCCACGTATGAGCGCATTGTGAATCACTTGCCAGTTGTACTTTATGGAGCTTATTTTATGATTTAAAATACTGTACTGTATATAGGAGGTATGTTACCTTCTCCTTATTTGTATGTTTACCATATACTTTGATATTTGAAATGTTATGTACTGGAAAGGCCACTTATATTTCTAGAACAGATTGGATTTTATGCAACCTTTTTTCCTGAATTAACAGCAATAAAAAAAATGAAAAAAACAGCTTAAGAATTGTGCCTTATTGCAAATCTTGTAAAGATGGAAGCTAGGTTATCACTCATTTTTTTAAAAGTATCAACCCATTTCCCTGTAATGTGAGCAGTGAACCCCAAAGTCAGTCACTACATGAGGAGTCTTCACTTTTTCCTCTGAATTGCCTTGCTGTCTAGGTGGTATGTGACTGCTAAGAAGAGAGGCTTTATTTCTGTCTTTGAGCATACACAGCGTGCCAAGACTACGTGGTAAACAGGACAAAATCCCTGGTGTTTCTGGTGTAGGCCTTCCCTTGTTGAAAGTGTTACAAATCTAATTTACTTTGTCAGTGTTTTTTAGCTGGGCAACTATCTTGGTTCGGTGCTGAGAATCTTTTATGTCATTGGCTCTGTCTTCTGCTCCAGTGTCAAGTCAGAAGTCTTTAGCACCATCAGTGTTTCCCAGACGTTGGTGGGAAGCCAGCCACATTTGGTCTGCCCAAACCCTGTGGTAGAGCCCCTGACAAAGTGTTTGCACAGCGATGGCTGCTCCAAGAGGCCAGGACTGTGGGTCCTGAATTGCTGTCTGGGGCCATCTGACAGATGTTCTCACCGAAGCCTCCTGAAGAGATTTATCGATGCTTTCCCCTTTAGCCAATAAATACGCATCTCTGTGTGACTTGTATATTTTACCA
Source organism: Dinomys branickii (assembly GCA_004027595.1). NCBI lineage: Eukaryota > Metazoa > Chordata > Mammalia > Rodentia > Dinomyidae > Dinomys > Dinomys branickii. Next base: position 199,019 of record PVLD010000692.1, read on the forward strand.
CCATTCAAATCAAAGTAACTGAAATGTCTCCAGTGTCTGCACCTGTCCCCTTTTTCTTCTCCCCTCACTGCGTCAAAGTAATTGTTTTATATCATGTTCCTTTTTGTATCCTTACATTTTAATGCCCCCCAAATACACAGCTTATTTTTGCTTTTCCTGAGCATTTTAAAAAGGCGTATACTTCAAAACCTAATCTTCAGCACTGTTCATCTCATTTTACGGTCCTGATGTTATGTTCCTCGGGTTATTATTTTTTACTTAAAATGTTCTCACAGTGTGGGAAAGATACAGATAATTTTCCATTCAGTCAACTTATATTTGGAGGGTTTTCATATTTTACTAATATGAGTAAGGCTGCTAGGAACATTTTCGTACCAGTTACTGGTTCATGTGTGCAAATGTTGGCTATGGTATATATCTAGTAGGAGTGCAATATAGGACAAACAGATAGTTTTATAAGATTCGCTGTGGCCAGGTGTGGTGGCACACACCTATAATCCCATCATTCAGGAGCCTGAGGCAGGTGGATCATTGTTAGTTCGAGACCTGCCTGGGCTGCAAAGTGAGCTCAAGGTCAGCCTGAACTGCATAGGGAGACACTACTTCAAAAAGACGACCAAAAAAAAAAAAAGATTTGCTGTGTTTTCCAAGTGATTTACATTCATACCAGTAATGTACTAGAGATTCCTGAATCCATGTCTCCTAACACCCTCCCAAGATGAATGCTGTAGAGCTGCCCAGAAGGTGAGGCCAAGGGACGTGCAGTGTGGAGATGTACAGGCCCCCTGGTGGAGGTGGATCTTGGAGGCCAGGTGCACAGTGTGGACAGGGTTGGTGGTCACCAGCTAGGGAAGGGGGTGTATAATAGTATGTAACAGGGACAGAAGTGGTGGTACATGGTTGGGAAGGTTGAGAAATAGACCAAGAACATTAATGGTAAAGAACACTTAGTTTGTGAGATTCATGGGTAAACTAGATAAAATAGGGTCAGAATGGGGAATTTGGAGTTGATTAAATGAAAAATAAGTTGCCACATTTTTAAAAGAAAAAGGCCTACTCCCATTTTAAAGAAATCACTGAGAGGAAAGCAAGAAAGTCCAGAGGCTAGTTTTGGTCAGGCAGTGAGGACACATACAAGGTGCTGCCAGTGAGAGTGGGAATGGACTTCATGAAACCAGCTCAGAAAAGCATGGGAGGGAGAAGGAACTCAGCACCATGTTCCTTGAGTGTGGAATGAGATGATTTATTTAAAGTAGTGGCTATAAAGATTGAATGAAATAATGGCACCAACTCAACTAAGAGCACCAAGAAGACACTCAGATGTTGAATGTTGATGAATAGGACTGTGATTCTGATTTAAGAGGGAGAACGTGTTAGCCTAGGAGTGAAGGTGATGGTACTTTGGGTGGTAGGGAACTTAGCAAAGAATTTATTGTATTAGGGTTGGCTACTTCAGTTCCATCACTCATAAAATACTTGCCCTCCAAGATTCCATCTATTCAGAAAGCTTACAATTAATGGTAGGTATGGGCTGTGTGTACCTGGCCAAGTCATGCCAGCCGGTTACTTCATACCAATGTAAAATAATCCCATGACAGTGCAAATCCCCATCTAACTTTTTTCTTTTGCATAAATACCAAAAATCAAACTTCTCTGAGAAGATTCCAAAGAGCTCAAAATGCAGTGTAAAATACCTTTTTCTTTTTTTAACAGGCAGCATCTAGTACTTAAGAGCATCATCCACGTGAGCTGGGAAGACACCTTTACTCAGTCCCACACGTTGATGACAAAGCATTGTAAGGTTGAGGCAGTGGGACCTCACAGAGGCAAGCTGTGACAGTGATGTAACCCAGGACCCTTACGTGATTTCATCCCGAAAGAATAAAACATGCTAATTCTTCACCTCCAAAATGACTCATTTACTTTTGAGAAAATGAATTTTGAGGTGTGGGGCACGAAGCCGGGAAATGGAGTGCTCTCACTTGAAACGTGGCCACAGTGCCCCCATCTCCCCTCCCCATGGGGGGCAAGTGCAGTTGTGACGAGGAGTAGGGGTTCTGAGGGCTGGAGCTGGGCAGCACCATGCGGCTAGCTGGCATGGTAGGCGTCTCCATCGCAGTGCCCCACCCGTCCCGGCCGCCCTGAACGGAGAGCGTGCAGGTCGTGCAGGGCAGCCCCCATTAACCCAGTGGCCTGTACGGGTGGAATTGCTAAGGTCAATCTAATGTCAATGTTTTATGTTAGCACAGTGTCTAAATGCAGCTATTAAGACCACACGCACTCTTCTTTGCCATAAAATTCCTAGATGCTGACCTCTTGAAAAGCATAAGCCCTCCCTGTTAGAGCGACCTTTTCATGTGTACGGAAGCATTTGTCAAGTCTTGGAAGTGCAGTGATAGGCTTCTTACCTGTTCTGTAAAGTTTAGCTCATCCTGTGGAGACCAAAGACCCTTCCCTTCTGCCTCATGCCGCCATTGTCCCGACCGCAGGCTCGGTCACCACAAGCTCGTAATCTCAAGATGCTGTTTGCTCTTTGAAACTGGGGAATGTGAGGTGGGGTGAGACGGGAGTTGGGTGGTTCTTCATGGATTTTCTTTTTCCTCTTGCAGCTGCCATTTGGTCTAGATGGAGGTCTCAGCCGGAGTCTCAGCCGGCCTCTCACCAGAAGAAATTGCTCATGGGAAAGCAGTGCCACCCAGTGGGAGACAAAGACAGTGCAGCAAGCAGGTGTTAACTCCTACTGACCTAATTTCAGTGTACAAGCAAAAACATTTGAGGTTGTTAGCCTGTACCCAATACCTTAAAGAATGCAGGCAGCTGGCCATCAAAGCAGTTTGAGCAGTCTCCTCCTGCAGAGACGAGAGCCGGGTTTGTGCGCAGACATCTTAAAGACTGATGGTACTTTTCAGTTACATTCACAGTTCCTCTGCACTCGCTTCGTCATGACTGAAGGGGAAGGGATCTTACTCCCTACCTTAGGGCTAGGAATTTGGGGCTCACACAACACTGATGAAGGCTGCCCTCAACTGAGATTAATGCTTACTTTTCTATGCCACTTCCTGCCCTCCAAGCAGCTTCTAGACTGACCCAACTACAGTGACGCTGTGGGAACCTGTGACCATAACCACATGGCCCCCTCCTTTCTAAGAGAAGGTTCAGCTGTGGGCATGCCTGGCACATAGGCTGTGTGCTGGTCGAGTGGAATGTCTCTCTTCAGTCTCTATTAGAGGATGTGAAGACGTGGTAGGGAAAGTTTCCAGAAATAGGAAAGCTTAGGATTCTTAGGACTAAGCTTTAAGTATTTATCTGTCTCACCTAATTTAAGGGCATGAATATTTGCCTGTATCAAAGGTTCTAAACATGCACAAATACCCTCGAATGGAATACCCTTTGCCCTACAAAAGTTTTTACTATCACTGTGTGTTTTAAACATGAAGTGAAAATTCCACTAAAGTCTTCAGAAATTGAGAGATGAAGTAGTGGTAAAGCAGAAAAGACAACTACTCCAGCATTCACATAGGTGTTTCAAGCACCTTGCTACCTACTGTCCGCCCTTCAGACACTCCAAAGGTAAAACATGATGGTAACAAAGTAACTTTATGCCAAAAACCCTCAGAAGTCCTGCCAAATGCTAAGAATGCCACCAGATGACCTAGTACTTTAATGCTCATTCTCGCTAGCATGTTAGATCGTGTGTTAAGCAGGAACTTTGTACCTTGGATATCATATAAATAACTTGTGCAAGAGGTAGCACCAGTGATCATTTTGTTCCTAGCACCTCCCCCACTGCATTTGACCCTTTGGGGGCTGGAGGCACAGAGTGGTGATAACACACTGTAGAGTAGCTGGAAGCATTAAGTCTAATAAGATACATAACATATGTGTGATACATACGCAGGCTTTCAGTGAGTTTGTCATGGTAAGGAACACGTGAATGCCTGTTACAGGCCAGGCACTCAGCTCGGCTCAGCTGTATGGTGTCGCTCCCTGTGAGACAGGTGCAGTGCCCCACTGTACAGTTTAGCGATATCAGAGCACGAAAGCTAAGTATCCATGGGGATAGAGAAGTTAAGGGACAGCATGGGCGATGTGGCTTCAGGGTGCTTGGTGGTTCACACCTCTGAGCATGCTCTAGGCCTGTCACTGAGGGACAGACAGCCACGTCCTGGAGTCGGGCAGGTATGATGCCCAGACAGATTCGGCCTTTAATGCTACCACCTTGGACAAATAGCCCTCCCTGGATCTTTTGTTTATGCAGATGTTCAGGAATGGACAGTAAAAGTTGAACAACATGATCTCAAAACTTTCTTTTAGTCCCAACATTCTAAGGCTTGAAGCTTGGCTTTTTTTCATTTTAAATGATTTGCCAAGGCTTGTAATTCATACCCTTTATGCTTCTGTCAGTTTAATGGATTTGAGGTCCTCTGGTACAGACCGGAGTACAAACTGCACCTGTCAGCAGATGAGGGCAGGAAGAGCTGAGAAGAGACTGAAGCTAAGCTCGCCTGCCACTAGGTGGCAGCACAGATACAGTGTTAGCTGCACCAGCCCTGGTTTCTGTCCCCTAGAGTTTCTAGACTGTTCTCCACTTACTTGAATACAGTTTTCATCAGGGGCAGGGGCCTCTTAGTGAAAAATAACGCTCATATATGAGTCTTGTGCTGAAGAACCTGGAATTACCCATAGCTCTAGAGTTGGCAACAAATACCAGGATCACAAAGTAATGGCCCTGCAAGCTAAGAGTGGCTTCCACATCTTTACTTGAAAATGATGATGTGAAATTGAATGTAAGTTACAGTGTCTACAAATAGTTTTCTGGAACACAACTGCTTTCATTTACCTGTTGTCTTTGGCTGCTTTCAACCTGCAGCAGCAAAGTTGCACAGTTGGGACACTGTCTCTTACAACCTAAAACTTTGCCCTCTGTCCCTTTATGGAAAAAGCTCACAAACCTGACATATACTGCACCAGTCTTCCCTAAGACACGCATCCCCACTGTCTGGAAACTAATATTCTGTGAGTAGGGATTTGCACTCCCATTTTGGTGCTATTTTCTTAACACAATACAAATATTTTTGGTGCTTAAGTTAGTGATTCTTGTGCACTTGGGGTCCTTCAGCATACACTGACCTGGAGCTCCACGCAGAGAGGGTCACAGCCAGCTACAATGCAGTGACACACCCTGGGGTCACCAGATCTGGCCAGGCTAATGTGGCAGAGAAATGCGAAATTTTGAAAGGACATATTTTAGTTGTGCCAGGAAGGAAGGAAGACTTTCCTTAAGAGCAGGAAGTTGGCAGAGACAACAACATAATCAAAGCTGTACTTTGGAAGCAGCTCATTCAGAAGGCCCGCGCTCAAGGGAGGGGAGAGAACGGGGAGTGTTTGCAAATGCCTTGCGGAAGGGGCCCCGCTCCTGCCTGGCTCCTTCTGTCGGGAGTCAGCCCCACACCTCCTACAGTCACCCTGCACCTTGCTATTGCTCCCTCTCTTCAGCCTTCACTTTTGCAAGCTTGGGTTCCTGCCCCAGCTTCCAGGGCTATTTCCTGTTGTATGTAGGGGACAGACTTTCCCGTGAACACTCACACCTTGCCCACAAAGTCAGTGATCAACCTTTGGTAACACGTTAATACAACAGATGGGCACAAGAGTTTGTGGGCCTCCAGAATTGTCTTTCCACACTGGTGTGTGTGTGCCAGGTGGCTCGCTAAACCTGACACACTCCATCTGGACCAAGCTGGTTTAGAGACAGGAAAAGGTGAGTAGCTAAAATTTGTCTTCACAGCTGTTCAGCAGGAGGAAGAACAGTTAACTAAACATAGAAGCATAAATTCTATTCTAGGAGAGTATTTGAACCGTGAAGATGAGTGACTTCCAAGTACCACAGGGCTCTGTTAACTAACATAAATTCTTACACAAATCCACGTTGGTGAAGCCAGCGCTATGAACAGGCTTCCTTGAAGGCCCCTTTGACAGTCTTAAATGACTCTAGGAAAAAACGTGGCTGCCCCGCCAGAGAGGCCACAGCATGTCTTGTCACATGTTCTGAGGGCTCTTGCCTGAGAGACCTTGTCTACATAGTAGACTCTGTTCGCCGTGCGGGCCTCCCCTCCCCTCCCACAGCCCATGCCTTCCAGGAGCTCTCACTCCTGTTTCTATGCGCTGTAAAAACTACAGTCACTGGGCACTTCTTTGAGTCTCAGATGTTGCAAGCTCCTGTGCACGTGCAAGTCATAAAGGTGTCTTTTCCCCTGTGAATCTGTTGTTCTGCTTCATAGACTCAAACACTGACTGCCAGAGAGGGAAAGGAAATTTCCTTTGCCTCTGTGTCAGCGTACACTGAATTTCAGCCCAAGCTTCCCACTTTCGAGCTGGGGCTACAAAGCCTGAGCCGCCTTAACTGCTAAAGAGGATAACAAAAGAGTGTCCACCTCATAGGTGTGCACAAAGGTCAGAAAGATAAACGCATTTAACTGGGGTATAGCACATGGGGAGAACTAAGATGTGGTTACATTCTCTTTAAAAATGTCTTCTTCAAAATCTGTCCTTGTTTAAAGGTCTGTCAAAATCAAAAATGCTTCCCTTCTCTGCATGAGATTGTGCTTTGTTCTTTTGCTTGTGTTAGCTACTTTTATTTTACATAATTATACAATCATCCTATCACACATTTTCTACCTTTCTATTTTTACAATTGATGTGCCAATATTGGTACTTTATTACTAAAGTCCATCGTTACATTAGGGTTCATTCTTTTTCTGTACAACTCCATGGATTTTGGCAAATGTTGTACGACATGTACATGATTACAAAGTCATGCAGAATAATTTCCACCGCCCTAAAAATTCTCTGTGCTCCACCTACCTACCCCACCTTTTTACTGTCTTTATAGTTTTGTCTTTTCTAGTATATCATGTACAGACACTCCTCCACTTACTTATAAACCCATAGTCAATTGAAAATATATTGCTGGGTGTGGTGGTGCATGTTTATAATCCCAGCACTTGGGAGACTGAGGCAGGAGGATCGCTGCAAGTTCAAAACCAGCCTGGGCTACAAAGTGAGCTCAAGACCAGCCTGAACTGCACAGCAAGACCCTGTCTCAAAAAGACAGGGAAAATATATTTAACCTGAAAATGAATTTAACACACCTAACCCACCAAACATCATAGACCAACCCCATGGCACACTGCAGTATCAGCTGCTCACCTTCTGGATTGAGTAGCTGACCTGGGGCTCCCACTTGCATGCGCTGCACTAAAGTTATCATGCCACGTGTCAATGACTGGGAAAATAAAATTTTCAGTTCTGGTTTCTATTCATATAATTTCAAATCAACCTGAGGAAAAGTTGCAAGTCCAGCCTTCCCAGATGGAGAACTCCCTCTGTAGTTGAAGTCATATGGTATGTAGCCTTTTCAAGTTGACTGCTTTGGCTTAGCAATATGCATTTAAGGTTCCTCTAGGTGTTTTCAGAGCTTCATAGTGCTGTCTCTCTCTCCCTGCCTCTTTCCTTCCTTTTCTTCTCCTTCCTCCCCTTCTTTCTCTGAATAATAAGCCCTTGAATGGAAATACCACAGTTTCTTGATCTGTACACCTATTAAATGACATCTCGGTTGCTGTCAAATTTTGACAATTATAAATAAAGTTGCCACAAACTAGTTTGCAGTTTGTAGTGTGGACATATATTTTCAACTCCTTTGAGTAAATACCTGACCATGTAACTGCTGGATCAATTGGTCAGAGTTTGCTTTGCTTTCTAAAAAACCATCACACTGTCTTAAAACCTGACTGCAATCTTACCAGCAATGACCGAGAGAGAATTGCGGTTGCCCCATGTCCTGACGAGCATTTGATGTCAGCGTCTGGATTTTAACCGCTGTACTAGGTGTGTAATGGCTACGCTGTTGTCTTCGTCGGCAGCTCCCCGATGACTGTGTTATACACCTTTTCATACGCTTACTTGTCATCTTCTTTGGTGACATGTTCATGCCTTTTACTATTTATTTATTTAATTTATTTATTTGAGACTGAGTCTCGCTGTGTAGTTTAAGCTCGCCTTGAACTCACTGTGCAGCCCAGGCTATGCTCCAACTACCTGTGAGCCTCCTGCCTCAGCCTGCTGATTGCTGAGACCGCAGGTGTACACCGTCACATCCAGCCTTACTGATTTTTTAATTTACTGATTTGGGATTATTTTCTTGTTGAGTTTTAAGAAATGTGTATGTTTGAGATACTGGTCCTATATTAGGTATTGGTTTCACAAGTATTTTCTCCCAGCCTGGGGCTTGTCTTTTTATTCTCATAGTGGTTTGCACTTGTTATTGTAATGAAAAGGAAATACAGGGACACCAAGAGACAGAAAGCCAGAGGACCTCACCCTGTTTTGTTGGTATTGGATAAAATGCCAAGCAGTCTCTAGTAGCACTTCCTTGTGCATTTAGCAACAGGCCAAAAGAGACAATCCTCGATGGGTGCTAAGTCTCTAGCCCAGAGCTGGCACGCCTCACTTAGCAGAGGACATGGAGCCTGGGGCTTCCCAGCTCTTCCCTGTAGGGACAGCTGGGTACTATAGGGGAGGGGCCTGAGCCAGTTCCAACCCCAGGAAATAGAAACCCTGGGCCTAGTAGACTTTTCCTTGTAACTTCCTTCAACCTTAATTTGTGATACGAATGACCAGGCTCCTCCTCGTTTTTTTAGGGACACACTTGTTACAAGGACGGTTACCAGGTTCCCGAAGGCAAGCAGGGGTGCAGGTGCTGCCTGTTCCCCCTCCAGTGCAGGTGCGTCTCTTTTCTCAAAGGTGCACAGACCTTGGCAGGGCTTTGGCCACACAATAGACAATAGTCCCAGCTGGTTAGTCCTGTCTGCGTCCCACAGGACGGAAAATCATTGCATGATGGTGAAAAGGAAGTCCAACCCCCAGAGGGACTTTCCTGCAGGTCTCCAGGATGCTCCTCCCACCCCACCTGCCTCTTGACAAATTGATGCAGTGGTTTGGAGCTCCAGGACAGCTGTGTATGATCTCCAGCGTCCCATATTAGCACGTACCTATTTCTAGCTACACTGGGAAACATGGCAAGGAAGACAAGAACTATTCTAGAGTTTCTCTGATAGAGTTGTCTGACCCCAGTGAAAATCAGCCATGCACCATGCTGGTTCTGAATCTGAATTGCAGTTTCCTCTTATATCAGATTTCCCACTGAGAAGAAAGTAAAGGTGTGTTTACCTTGGTAAAGAACAGCAGCAGCTCTTGATTTCCAAACTTGGAAAGAGCCCTTAAATTCACTGCAAAGTGGCGGAGCACAGCCTCATAGGACTTTTCCCTGGGCCTTCCAAGGACCAGCGGGGCTAGGGCAGGATGGTGAAATGCAGCATCCGTGTCCAAGGCGGCCTGTCCCACACCAGACTGTGGCGTGTAGGAGCCTCCTCAAACGTGCATTTCACAAGCTCCCAGTCTACTCAGGTACACATGACATTTTAAAATCAGTAGATTAAAAGCCCAAACCTGAGCAGGCCTGACCTGAGAACCTGGGTTTAGAGGTGGACACTGCTGCCTTTGGGCAAATATTTAAATGCCTGCACTCGCGTGTGCAGAAGGGGAGTACTCATAGGGTTGTGAAAACCAAGCATCCTCCATACGTTGCACCATTTGCCAAAATTAAGTCCAAATGGCTTGTAGATCTAAATGTAAAAGCAAAATGCTATAAACTATGGAAACAGGAGAAGCCTTGTGACTTTGAAACTTAGGCAAAGATTTCTGAGAAGCTGCACTGAAAACACAATCTGTAAGAGCACAAAGTCATATATCAGATTTGATCAGAATTAAAACTTCGCTCTTTGAAAAACATTGAGGAAATGGAATTCAGACTTAACACTGGTGTATTGCTTTCTACTTACTAAGTATTCAGTATGAGAACTAGGGCGGCTGCTTCGTGTCCCTCACCCTTTAACGGCTGGGTGAAGCCAGACTTCCTTGTCGGAATGTGTTTCACTGCGCCCAGTCTCACAGATGGGATTAGAAAGAAACCAGTAGTGGCGGACGGGTAGTTTTGTTCTCAGAACCTGGTTGCACAGGACCAGTAAGGTCTGCTTGGTAACCTGGCAGTTCCCATTACAGATTCCAGAATATAATGGAAGAAGGAGTTTGACTTCCCTATAAATCGTTTTTTTAATGAACTGAAGGAATTGAGACAATCCCAGAAATTAAAAATGGAAACCCTGAACCATTATATATCCATCATATCTATGTGTGTGTCTGTCTACGTCTACATCTTCCTCTCTCTCTCTGTCTCTCTCTCTGTCTCTGTCTCTCTCTGTCTCTCTGTCTCTCTGTCTCTCTCTCTCTCTCTCTCTCTCTATATATATATATCATCTATACCTATCTCCAATCCACAAAAATGTGTTTCTGTTGAGCCTTCAGTGCTAGGCTGGGACCAGGTCGCCCCAAACCTCGCATCAACAGGGCACGCTGCTGCTGCTGCATTAAGAGGAGGGAGATGTCCAGGTGAGCCCTGCACTAGGCAAGGTCAGAGCATGATTCCCAGGGGCCAGGGAGCCCCGAAGCCTCCTGCTCTCAGGCTCTCAGCCTGACCCTCTAGGCCCCCACTCAGCCATAGGCTCGGGGTTTTGTGTCTTCCCACAAACCTCCCTCTTTGCACACGAGCTTTACTTGGCACTGGCGGGAGAGCGTTGCCCTGCAGAGTGACCCGCACCCCACGCTGCATGGACATGCGGTGTCCCAGGGGCCTCCCTGTGACCCTGCAGGGCTCTGCTCCAGGCCTCGCCGAGCCCTTGGGAGCAACGTGGTGCCCAGGGGCCTCGGGCACGCTGCCCCCAGGGGTGACTGGAGCAACTTTCACGCAGGCCTAGATAGTCGCTCTGAGGGCTACAGCAGGCGTCCCTGGAGGCCCTGCCACCCCAGGCCCTGACCCGCAGGCCGCAGGAGTGCATGGGGAGAGGCAGCTTCCTGAGGACAGGCGTGACTTTCACCGTCCAGACGCTGGGCCTGCAAGGAAGTGCGAAGGTGTTCTTTGCAAAGGTTCCCTGCAGAACTTCCCAACAAGAAATCCACCAATAAGTACTGGCGGGGCTGCGGAGGTGGTGGTGGGGAACCCTTCTCCACTGTTGGTGGGAGTGCAGACTGGTGTCACCACGGAGGAAATCAGAGTGGACGTCCTTGCCTCCCTTTCAGCCTCTCCCCAGGATCCTAATTCCACTGACCTCCCTTTGGGTTGGTTTTTCCTGACCTGAGGGCACAGAGGTCTGGACCTGGGCTCTGTCTGCAAAGCAGGCAGCATCCTGGTTTTGGAAGCACACAGTGACCCTTAGATGAGTGGATAACCGATGGGAGGAGGCTCCTGCCCAGGGCTCTCTTGTGTTCCTTCTCTTATCAAGACACAGTGTATGTTCCTGGTGGACTTATAGGGCCACAGTCCTAAGGAGTAGAAATTTGGGGGAGTTCTCCAGGGAGTGATGGAGGGGTCTTTTCCCTCTTGAAACCCTAGAAGGACTTTCAAAGCTATTAACTTCCTTCAGTGAACACACAGAAAAGGCAGGAAGCATCATTCTAAAAGCAAAAGCAGATGGCTTCATTTGTTTATTTTCAAAATGGTACATGTGAAACAAGAAGATCTACTCATAAACAATATTTTAAAAAATTGAGTCAAATGTTAAGATCCCTGGTCCCCATCTCCCAGTCTTAATTCTCTTCAGGGATAACTGTCAAACTGATGTGTACTCAGCCTCATCTCACTACCCCAATAAGTATAAAATACTTTTTAAATTTAAAAAAATATTCATTGTGGTAAGATACACATAACACAAAATTTATGATGTTTAACCATTCTCTAAGTGTATGGTTTAGTAGTATTAAGTGCATTCACATTGTTACAACCAATCTCCAAAACTCCTTCGTCTTATTAGTGTAAAACTCCATTCAACCACCCCACTTCTGCTCCAGGTACCTCATAGAAGAAGAAATTTACCAGTGTGTGTGTCCGTGTGTGTGTGTGCCTGGCTTCTTTCACTTAGTTTAATGTCCTCTGTGTGTCTTAGCATAGCTCAGTGTCCTTCCTTGCTAAGGTGGAATTATATTTCATTCTGTGTAAATTCTATAACTTGTTTATCAATTCATCCATCAGTGGAAACTTCGGTTGTTTCCAGTTTTTGGCTATGGGGAACGATGCTGCTATGGGTGCTGAACTGCAAATAACTTTTCTTTCTTTTTTTTCAATTCCTAAAGAAGATATGATTGTAAATATACGTGCACTCAGTGTCAGAACACCTAAATATACAAAGCAAATATTAACTGTGGTAAAGGGAGAAATATACAACACATTATCAGCGAGAGACTGCAGGACTTCACTTTCAACAGTGAGCAAACTGTCCCAAGAGGTAGGAAAGAAACAGAAACAAGTGACCTTAAACAGTACCATAGAGCAACTGGAACTAGCATACCTAAAAAGAACACTCCAACCCACAGCATCACAATACATATTATTCTCAAGAACACGTAGAATGTTTTAAAAAACAATGAAGGAAATACACAATTATACAGAAGATAGGAGGAGATTAACAATGGGTGTTGTACTGTATAATGTTATCACCTCATTTCTTAGTTATAAATCAGTATAATGCATAAACAATAAAGGAAACAATTATAGAGCAGATATTGGGGAATTAAAAATGGATGCTTTATTACAAAATGACATCTTCACTATTGTTACTCAGTTATACAAATAATGGCACATTCAATTAATCAAACAGTTTTCTCCACCCTCATCTCCACTGTTCTCCCACCCACGTCTTCCCTCTGACAGTAACTGTACTTTTTGGTTTATTTACTCCCTCGGGGTCTCACATTGGGAAGGTACATGGCTGCTTCAAATTATGCTGTAACAAACATGGGTGCACTCAAATTACCTGGCACTAGGTGGGAAAGCACCAATTCTCAAAGATGGTACATAGGCAGGGAACTGAATGCACTATGGTCATACCTGATTGATAAGCCCTCGAGGCCCTTGGGGGTCCAGTCTAGCCCTGACTCGCCTCTGCAGACCACCAGGCCCCACCTCAACAAGGTGCTCCCGAGGGTCTGATCCAGTCCGTGGAGTTGACCCCACAGACTGCCAGGCTCCACCCCAACAAGGTGCTCCCAGGTGCCCAGTTGAGTTCTCAGGGGTTGCCCCCGAGCACTGTTGGGCTCTGCCCGAGCAAGGCGCTCCTGGGGACCTGGACCAGTTCACGGGGTTGCCCCACAGATTGCAGGGTTCTACCCGAACAAGGCACTCCCAGGGGCCCGGTTGAGTTCTCAGGGTCACCTCCAAGCACTGCTGGGCTCTGCCCCTGTAAGGCACTCTCGGGGACCTGGGCCAGTCTGTGGGGGCAACCCACAGGGTTCTGCTGCAACGAGGTGCTCCCAGAGTCCTGGTTGGGTTTGGGGGCAGCCACGGATCCCCGGGCTGTGCCCCAGTGAGGCACTCCTGGGGACCTGGTTGAGTTCTCAGGGTTGCCCCTGAGTACTGCTGGGCTCCACCAAAATGAGGCACTCCTGGGGGCCCAGTCAAGTCCTCAGGGTTGCTTCCAAGGACCACTGAGCTCTGCTCCAACCCTATGAGGCACTCCCACAGGCCTGGTCGAGTCTGCAGGGTCGCCCCTGCAGACCTCTGGGCTCTGACCTAATGAAGAGCTCCCGGGGCCTGGTCCAAGTCCTAGGGTCCCCATGTAGCCTGCAGGGAGCCCCTCAACTTGATTCTCATTTTTAAATCTTCCTGGTACCAGGGGACCCGCCTCTCTCCCTCTTGTCATTCTCATGTTGTCATAGTCCAGTGTCTGGGTGGCAATCCTATGGGAAGACCCTTCTCTGCTGTTTTCCTGGTCACCTTCCAGGCTGAGTTTTTTCTGCTCCAGTTTTGGCCCAGTTCTTGGAACTTTGCTCTGCTCTGGCCAAGTCTCAAGGCTTCCGTGAGCACGGGCTTCTGAAGCTGAAGCTGTGAGTGTAGGAATGAGGGAGTGGGCCGAGGATGTGTATGGAGCGGTGACTTCCTCTTTCTCCTCCTCCTCTTCCCCTAACTGCGCCATGGCAGTTGCCCGAGCTGTTTTTCAGGAAGGAATCTTGTGTGCTCCCTGTGAGGGTTTGAATTCTCATTTCAAATCCTTTGATACTGGGCATAAGTATTGTAAGGTCTCCCCCACTTGTGCTCACTGAGGTAGTTCAGGGTGTGTACTAAGTTCAGTTATTAGTTTTGGGAGACAATTTGAGGAGTTTCTCAGGTCTTAGAGTATGTTGTTATCTCTCGATCTCTAGGACTGCTGTTTTTCATATATCTTGTCTCTATGGGTTGATACAAAGTTCATATTTGCAAGCAGTGTGGTGTCCCTCTCAGTGCTCACATTAGTAGCAAGCCTCAGCCTTCAAGTTTGTCGTTGACCTGGCTGCTCTCGCTGACCCATGGCTGTTGCTCCTCTTCCAGGTCACGTGCCTAGGATCTTGGAGGACTGGCATTGGGGTGGCGGCTGAGGGAGAGGGATCCTAGGGTAGAGGCAGGACCGCAGGGCCTGGTGTGTCTCCACGTGCCCTGTGCAGCAGAATCTCATGGCCCCACAGGTCCCACAGCAGCTCCGTGGTCTGTGGCAGCTTCACAGTGACCCACTGCAGGACCACCCCTGGTGGTGGCTTCACGCATACCAGCAGCAGTTCTGTGCACTGTGGTGGGTCCGCACCTGGCAGTGGCTTTGCACGCACCCCACAGTGGGACTGAGCCCAGCAGCAGCAGCTCCACACGTCTTGGCAGGACCACGCTTGGTGCTGGCTTTGTGCACACCTGGCAGCTCTGCAAGCCACAGCAGAACTGCCCCCAGTGT
>PVLD010000692.1:213979-255469 GCA_004027595.1 Dinomys branickii
GGGGGGGGGGGGGGGGGGGGGGGGGGGGGGGGGCCCACAGCAGGCAAGGCATGCAGGGTGGGCTGGCGCTGGGCAAGGGCAGGTCCAAATGTGGCTAGACTGGTGTGGCCAGTGGAAAAGGCTGTGACCATTCTGCCCCTGCTCATTCTGCTCTTGGAGTCCGCACTCTGAGGTCTCCAGAGCACTTCCTCACTGTCGCTGCTTCCTCTCCGGCCTCCTCCTCCAGTGTCTGGGCGGTGACCCTCTGGGAGGACCCTTCCCTGCTGTTTTCCCAGTGGCTTTCCAGGCTGAGCTTTTTCTGCTCCAGTTTTGGCCCAGTTCTTGGAACTTTGCTCTGCTCTGGCCATGTCATGAGGCTTCGATGAGCACGGCAAAAAAATCATACAGAAACCCAATAAAGAAAGGTGAGTGGCTAAAATCTTCTGAAATTAGAAGATTCAGTCAACATAACACTGAGCATCCACTACATTCACTCTAACAAAAAAATCCAGAGGCCCAGTGACTTCAAATACTTGAATGTTTTTTTCCCTTCAAGTTCACTGTGGTCTGAGAAGGAGGTGGGAGAAAAGCCAGACTTATGGAAGGACAATAGGACTGTCATGTAGTCATTCAGGGTCTTGGGCTGCAGCTGTGCTGTGACACTGTCACATCCTCAACATGTGGCCTCCAGTATGACCCTGGGGGGGGGATTACACTAAGGTAATTTTTATTGACCAACTTTTGCCTGTGTTTGCCCACTCCAAACTTGTAACACAGCCCTATCCAAACACAAAGGAGTCTGGGAAGCATCCTCTTGCCATGTACTAAAGGAAATCCAGGGGCATCTCCACCACCACATACCACTTAGATCACCAAGCCATGTCCTTCTTCTTCCCACACAGGGCACACTCGTCCCCATCTCCAGAGAGACAGCAGGCTCCCACTCAGTCATTGGTCCAGGGTGTCTATATCTCACAGTTTTCTCCCTCAGGGTCAGACACCAATCCTAACGTTCTGCCCACCACTGAACTCCCAAGAGTGTCTTCTACCTCCACCCCATACCAAACAGTGGCATAAAGTAGAAATGACAAAATTCTCATTGAAAGGGCATTAATCAGCTCATTCCTGGGAGATGGGCACTGGGAGAGTCCCTTGCCCTAGCTAGGGGCAGTTCCCTGGTTGGGCTGTGACTTGACACCAGAGGCCTCTTCCTGACCATTTTCCTCCATGGCCCAGGCTTCACCTGAAGAAGTTTTTCCTCTTTCATTATCTTTCCTCTTTCGTTTCTTCCCTGACTACACTGGAAGTATTCTTTGGGACACAAACCCTCTCCTTGGCACTGTGTAGGGAGCTTTGTTCCTGGTATCCAAGCTTTGTTCTTGATATCCAAAGCTTTGTTTTAAGTCTGCCACAGTGAAAGGCTTATTTGGGAGATGGGCGCAGGGTTGACTTCATGATTTCTCTAGCAACAACTTTCTCAGAGTTTAGTAGGTTTCCAAACTCTTTCTTCCACTCAGACACTTGTGCCAGTGACTACGTTCAAATCCTTCCCTGAAGTAGCTGTCACATTGCCTTACTTCTTCACTTGCACACCCTCCTAGCTGCACCCCAGCGGCTGCTACCTGCAGACCAGTGGGCGTGCTAGGTGGAAAGGCCATCCTGCCACAGAGTGTCAACATCAGCCTCCAACTACAGTGTTTTCCTGGGCCTCTGCTGTTCAAAGTTTTTCTTCAACTTTACTTCTTACAGTTTGGAATATAGAAACAGCGGGATCTTCCAGCCCTGCTAGCTCTACATTTCTGGATTCTCCCGTACCTCTGTTCCCATTTCATGTCTGCAAAAGAGACGACCCTTTCTGGCCTGACCTCTCTCTTGTTACACCTGGCCAAGCAGTGCCCATGACAATTAGCACACTTTTATCATGCTCTGTCTCCACCCTTACCCACAGCCCATAGCTCAACAGATATGTGACCTGCCCATAAGGTTATCACCGGCAACAGCTTTACCAAGCTTTTCTACCACCGAAGTGGTTTACCATCTTTCTTGCCTCTCATAGTGGTTTCCTTACCGCTGCTGCCCAACCACGATGCTAGTGGCACTGATCTTAGTAGGCTACAGCAACATGCCCGGTTCATACACTACCACCCTATTTCAGCTGCTGGGAAAACACCACCAAACCAAATGTGGAACCAAGCCCTCGGCAGAAAGCCAGTGCTGTGGCACTGCCAAGTGCTTCTCAGTCCCCATTTAGACTTCTAAAGGTGCCTTCTGCTGCCCCACACAGTTCAGTAAGTCCCCTGTGCAATCAAGCCCTAGGGAAGTGAGCCATCAGTCCTGCCATTTAGCACGGTCTTGAGCTGGAAACTCCCAGGGCTCCTGACACAGTTCCACAAAGCCAGATCTGATCTGAGTGATCGGCAGCGTTTCTGCCCTCTGCTACTTCATGAGAAAGTCCTCAGGAGGATACCCTGGCTCTTCTGCAGTCTCCACAGGAACAGCCATCTCTGACCATAAACTCCTGCTTATACCTGTGCACACAGCAGAAAGGGCAGCAGTGAGGTGGACCAGAATTCTGAGAGGAGCTGCTTGCTCCTCAGAGGGGAGTAAACCCTATAAAAGGTTTTGCTGCAAACATTCCCTGGGGAATTAGCAGGACCTTTGCCTGCTGGCAAAGCACCCTTTCTCTGGCTCCCCCAGGAGTCCCCAGCTTGTTCTGGTGTTTTCCTTTGATGCTGAAGAGACTCAAGCATCATTTCAAGCTCCATTCTTGCACTGAAAAAGAAACAATCTATTATTTTTTCTTTCCTCTTCCGCCTTTTTACTTTAGAGAAGTGGAAACTTTCCAAATAACAGCCACAACAATAGCACTCCTAATCTTACTAATGATCACAAGAAGGAGGGGCATTTAAGTGAAGCACTTGAGTTGGTCCTTAGGATGTCAAAATGAACTCAGGTTGGAAATCCTGAGAAAGCAGGACTCTTGGGCTCAACACAGATGGTCCAATTTCTGGGCAGTTGCTCTCTCACCAGAGTCCTATCTCTGAAAAAGAGGGTTATCATTTCCTGAACCAATTGGGTCCTTGGTAATTGCTCTAATCTAGCTCTTTCCATGGAGTCTTTAAAAATGGGGAATAGAGGGGTATTCTGAAGCACTGTACAGTGACTGATACTACAGAGGGGTCTGCAGACTTGCCGACAGGGCTTGTTCCTCCATGATTCTCTGCTTTCCCCTGGCTGTCTTGAATATTGTCCCTTCTTCTCTACCTGACTTCCTCTACCGACTGCTGGATCCTGCTATCCACGATGCTTTGTCCAGACCTCTGCACATCATGATCTCTCAAATTCTCTCATGGTTTTTCAGAGTTCACATCTTATCTTGAGAGAGAGAAGTAGACTGGCCCTTGTAGTCATTTGCTAGGGCTGTCATGACAAAGTACAGACAGGAAGGTGTAAAGCACAAACATACATTGGCCCAGGGTTTGGGGGCTGAAAGTCAAAGATAAGGGTATCAGTAGGGTTGGCTGCTTCGGAGGGCTGTGGGAGAATCTGCCCTGGGCCTCTCCCCTACCTAGTTTACTAGAAACTTTTGGCATTCCTTTGCTTATAAGTGCGTAACCCCATCTGTGACGTCTTCATATGTTGTTATTTCTGTTCTCTGTCTCCATGTGCAAATTTCTGCCTTTTATGAGAACTGCAGTTTTTTTGGATGAAGCATCCATCCTACTCCAGTATGACCTCATCTTAACTTAGCTACATCCGCAATGACCCTCTTTCCAAATAAGGTCATAGTACAGGTACTGAGGGTTAAGAGTACTACATATGGAACCCAACACCCAGGAGGCCGAGGCAGGAGGATTACCATGACTTCAAGGCCAGTCTGAACTACCATCAAGGCCATATCATAAAAAAAATTAATCACCTATCTGGCAAGAGACCCCTAAGGTGGGACCTGGTAGGCAGCCCTCAGTAATTTTGCAGGAACTCGATCATCATAACAGACCCAGCTTACTAAAAAGGGATGTATCACATGAAACAGAGGTTGCAGGGAGTGTTGGTTGCTTAATTAATACTGAGGCTTTAGAACAGAACTGGCAAGTTAGGTAGCTCCATCTCACAGAGGCACCAGTTGCAGTGTGAAACAACCTCCCAGCAGGCTCTAGAAATCAGACTCAGTAACACAGAACTCATTTCAGAGGTCACAGGAGACTCCCAAGTTCCCCACCACCCATATGGTCAGTCTAATGGCAGAGGTCTCACACCGTGAGGCTAGGATGACCCCTGCAGGGGCTCAGGACAGATTGGGCAGATTGTCACTGGTGACAACACTGTCCCTGCCATCACTGGAATCTGTGGGTCTAGAAGCCATGTGGAGGAGGTGGCTCTTTCTCCTCAAGCAGAAACTGATTCTTGTTCCTCTATCACGTAGAAACTGCATGGGCCATGGTTACACTAACCGCTTAATGCATGGATGTAGAAAGGAGGGAATATTTAGAAGGGATCCTAACATAGCCAGGTGAAAAAGAGCATTGGTGATGAGCAAGGGAATTTTGAGATGGCATTTAAAAGTCAGATCAGATGGGCAGATTTGGTGAGTTGCCAACTGGCTGGTATTTTCACACACTGTGCCAGTCACCTGAACCGAGGTTCCTGGAGGGATACGCTCTGCTTCCCAACCACGAACTCATTGGAACAATCGTCAAGTCTGGTTTTAAGGGGACTCACATAATACCTGGGGAAGTCGAGGAAGAGATTACTTAACTGGAATATTCCATGGTATGGGGCAAGATGAAGAACCCCCGTGTGTAACTTCTATCCCACATCTAGGCCTTCAGTTTGGCGTTAGCAGTGCCGTACAGTTTTAGCAGGGCAGTGCACGTGTGAGTGCCATTTGACAATGAAGGAAGGACAACATTGATAAATGCATAAGGTGACCCTGCTTAACCCCCTAGGTCCTCTGGCTTCCCCTGCTTTGCTCGTCATAGTCTGTTAGAAATTCACTGCTTTCTTCTGTGCTCATCACACATCGTGATGGAGTGGCGGGGGTGGAGCGGGCACAGAAGGAATAATGAACTCCCGCCGCCCTCTTTGCCTCCAGCGCTGCGCATTCTCCTGTCTTTCTCCTCCAGAGGTCAGACTCTTTCATCTCTGTTTCGTTTTCCTTTGATGCAAGCTTCGTGACGGGGGATGTGCTTGTTAGTTACTCTTCCGAAGTCTTGGAGGTTGCTTCAGCGCCTGTCTCCACAGGAAGGGTGACTGGAAGGAGGCAACTCCCCAGCCGTCCCTACCTCCACTCTGCTTGTTGGTGTTTGCACAACGTGTTTGCAGCAGTGATTAGCCAATCTATGAAAGTATGAAACCTTACTTTGATCGCTGGGGTGTCTCTAATACCGGAAGACGTCATTCGTAGAGAAGAGGGGCGATGCAACAGATCGAAAGCAGCTGCTTCTTGCTGCAGGAGCCCGTGGGCGCAGCTGTGGAGCACTGAGGCTGGGCCTTGGCACTGGGTGGGTGTGTGTGTCTCTGTTTTGTGTTTTGCCACATCTGCAGGGCTGGGTACCATTAGGCCACAGGCACCACCTGTTTAGTTAGAACTAGGAGTTCTCAGCATCAGAAAGCAGGAGGGAGAAAGAGTAGGGAAAAAGAAAAGAGAAGAACAGCAAAGATCCTCAAAAGGCGGGAAAAAGTGAAACCGAAAGCCAGAAGAAGCAGCACATGCCTGCAGTTCAACACTCTGCAAGGCTGAGGCAGGAAGATTCCAAATTTGAGCCCAGCCGGGCAATTTAGTCACTTAGCAAGAGCCTGTCTCAAAATAAAATATAAAAAAAGGGTTGGGGGAGTAGTTCGGTTTGAAAGCTCTGTGTTCATTTCCTAGAAAAAGACAAAAACAAAAACAGGTAAAGCAGAAGACCATGAATGTAGGACAGAGAAACCCCAGGAAGAGAAAGACAAGAAAACAAGAAGGCCCCAGCAGGCCCCTGGGCGGAGGGCTAATTACCTGAGTCAGGCTTTTCCCTAAGACCTGGAAATCCTCCTGCTGCTTTTGCTGATTAAAACCCCAGAGGCACAGAGGGAACCCAGGCTCACCACTTATCCCGGCGGGCTGCAGGAGGGACCCCTGCAACTACCCCCCACGCCAGCAGCTGCACGAGGCTTCCAGCAGCCAGCAAAGGTGCGAAGTGAAAGTGGCCTGCCAGCTGGTCGCCTTGCAGCTTCCTGGTGTCCACGAACGTACACCTGTGGGAAAGCGATTCTTGCTCTTATTAGAGGTTGCAAGATGGCCAGTGAGTGGTCTGTGAGGCAGAGGTATTGCTCCCCTGTGGACCAGCCAGGCCTGTAGCTGCCCTGGCTTGTTCCTACCCCAACAGTAGGATGAGTTCTGCTCGAAGCCCCCTCCCCGCCCCCACACACCTCTCTCCTCCCTCCTCCTTCCATTCTGTTTCCTGTCCTAAAGGTTCCTTGTTACCACCACTACCACACAGTCCAGCTCTAAAGCCCATGGCCTTGTGGCTTTCTGGCTGCAAGTTAAGGATCAGCACAGGAACTTCAGGACAAGTTTGCTTCATGACGGAGAAACGCTCAGGTAGAGCTGCTCACAGGAGCCAGCCTGGGCTCCTCTCCAAGTTATGACTGGGGAATTGCCATGGGTCACTGGCCTCTCAGCCACCATCAGGCCCCACACTTAGGGAGGACAGCTGGTCCTCCCTGGCCCTTGCCCAGAGCTGCCGGGCTTGCCCATATAAGCCCAGAATATCACTAAACCAGGGCAGCTGTGACTGGCTTCTGACTGCAGGCAGAATCACAAGCATCCAGGGTTTGCTGGGGAGGCCCTGGGTCAGCTGCCTCCCCATTTCCAGTCTGAACACCTGTTTCCCATCAGGCACCTCCTGCAGCCCTGTGGAGTTGGGGAGCCCCCCCAACCCCGAGTGTCTGAGCAGCTGACTGCAGAAGGAGGAAAGTGTGTCAGGAAGACAAGTGCCATGTGTTTCTGCCCACATCACACTTAGCTGACAGAGCCAGGAGGAAGTTCCTTGGCTTTCCTCAGGGTGGCCAGGCATTACACGATGCACAGAGCAGCAGTTCAAGGTCGCTGTCAGTCCCTCACCTCGGCAGAAAGAAGGGGCAGAACAGAGGGAAGAGCACGGCTGGATCTGGCTGCTTCCACTGCCTCAGCTACTTTTCTCTCAACGCTGAGACAAAATACCCAACACCCAAAGTCCAGGAAGGAAAGGTTTATTTAGTTCACAGACTGGAGGTTTCAGTCCTGGTTCCAAGGCAGCGGCGTGGCAGAAGGCAGCAGTTCACGGTGGCAGAAGGGAGCAAGAGCAACAAGAGCAAAGGGGGAGCACAGGCGTCTTTTCCTCCCTTACACTGAATGCAAGTCACCCGCCCTAGGGCGGGTGTAGTATCACACACTCAATCCTAGCACCAGACAAGGAATCGCAGACTCCAGATTCAGCTACCTCTGCAACGCCCCCCTCCATGACCGCGTGAGGCTTTGGGGGGACACCCAGAAACAAACCATAACAGAGCTTCTCTTGTCAGAAGCTCCTCGAACAACTGCCGTCTTCCTGGGCGCCCAGAAGTGATGAGGTGCAGTTCTGGGTGGGCCAGCGGGAAGCGGGCTTGACAGCTCCACGCTGTTCCCTGCAGGGGGATGGGGTGTCTGTGTGAAGAGCCAGCTGTATTTCCATGGACCCTGACTTTCACTGGTCTCCTATATTAGCTTTTTCTGAGTCAGAGTCAGCATCCACAAAAGAGAAAGTTTCCAGATGGTGGTCCCAGCGTTCAGTGTTGCAGAGATTAAAATCTGATAGTTCAGCTAATACCCCTATATATGAACTAAGCAACTCACAGAAAAGCCTCACAAACATTCCACAGTTTCTTAAACTCTCTCCAGGTGTGCAGCACATCAATCTATGCATCAGTTCACAAAGCTGGGACCAATAGGTACTGACAATTTCATGTTCTACTTTTCTTCACTAAATATTTTGCATACACATTCTCATTTAGTGGTAAATTCTAGCAATAGCTAATAGCTAAAAGTATTTATTAATTCATGTTTCCCTACTGTGGATATATTATTTCTCATTGTTCACCTTATAAATAGCACCGCTATGGTTTGTTTTGTTTTTGGTTTTATACAGTTGTTTCCATTTTGAGGTAGTTTCCAAAAGTGGAAAGACTGGTCCAAAGGGTATCTGCAAGGGATCGATTGCCAGATTCCTTTTCTATAAGGTAAAATCTATTTTTAGTGCCACTAGCAATAAACAGCTTCCCTTTAGGTCTAACAGGATTTTTTTCCTTTTTCTCTTCTTTTTTTTTTAGTTTAATAGACATGCAATGCTGCCTTTCACATCATTATTACAGCCTCTTCTCTTACCCTGCATCTCTTGGTCCCCTCTCCAATTGCAAAAGATTTCCTATTTTCTCTCTTTTATTATGCACCTTATTTATACTTGAGTTTTTGCTGTTTTATTTTTGTGTTTGTTTGGTTGGCTGGCTTGGTTTTGGTGGTGGGAATTAAACTGAGGGACTAATACCTGCTAAGCACATCTTCTACTACTGAGCCACAACCTTTAGGTCCTAAAGAATTGTTATAATGTGTATTTTAGAAAGTGAAATTAGGGTAAAACTAATGCCACTGACGCTACCTCAAAGTATCAGGATGTCTTCTTGCAGACAGCGTCCCTGCACAGGTGTGTGAACCCAAAGAGAAAAGTTTCTTCAAGACCCGAGCCCAGATGGCTGGCTCATAAATGCCTGTGACTGGTCAAGCTGTCCAGGAGCATGGCACACAAGCCTCAGTTCGGTGCCCATGGAGGGGTGGTGGGACAGTCCGTAAGTACACGCTGAACTTTATGACTCTCGTGAGTATTAGCAAGAGTGTGAGCTGATGAAATTTCCTCTTCTGAAACTGTGCACCTGTACATGGCCACCTACAGAGCTGGTCTTCTCGCTCTGTCCCCCCGCTCTAAGTGTGGTAACACCAGGTCATTTTTATATAAATAATTTTGTGGGGAGGTTTTGTTTTTTTGAGACAGGGTCTTATTATGCAGTTCAGGCTGGCCTTGAATTCACTATGTAGCCCAGTGCTCCTGCCTCAGCCTGCCAATTGCTGGGATTACAGGTGTGTGCCACCGCACCCCGTGGCAACATTATGTATCAAATCTGCTAACATTTCAAACATATGGCCTAATTATTCCTGGAAAGTACACCCTTTCTTGAGGCCAAGTGTCCCAAATTTGGACTTGGAAAACACAGTCACTAGTATTTTAGCATACTAGACTCACACACCATTAGGATACAAGCCTGTATAAGTAAGGACTACAACGAGTTAAATTAAATTTTAAAAATTTGTCCTTGCTGGACAGTGAAATCCTGAAAAAAAGAAAAAGAATAAGGATTAGATTTTATTCATTCACCATTCCAGACCTGTCATCTATTTCCCACCACCTACACTGCCCTTACTGACTTTCCGATCGGTAAGATGGGAAGGTCTGGAGAAGGGCTGCCCAGCAAGGCGGCTGCAGTGACTACCCTGCGCTGAACGGGTGGATGCTGTTTAATGGGCACCGCGTTTTGGCTCAGAGGTGGTGGTTGCACAATGACATGGATGTGACCACTGCCAGTTGCACATTTAAAGTTGCTAAAAATGGTAAATTTATGTTATATATACTACCACCATAATTTTTTTAAAAAAAATATATCATATATCAAGTAAATTCCTTTCTAAGTCAGGATTTCTTCCAAGGCCATCTTTTCCCTTTGGCATGTCAATTCCTTGAAACTTAGGAAAAGTCAGAAAATAAACAAATGTGTTCTCCAGTGAACACAAAAACTAGAAAGAGAAGCCAGGCATAGTGCTGCACCCTTGTGATCCCAGCATTTTGGAAGGCTGAGGCAAGAGGATCACAGTGAGTTTGAGGCCAACCAGGGATACATAGTGAGTTCAAGGCCAGCCTGCATAACAAGGCCCTGTCTCAAAAACACACAAACTAGAAAGAGGCAGGTGTGGGGTACGTGGTGAGAGATTGGCACGTTTATGAGGTTAGCCTGTATCAAGAATTCCCAAGCTTTGGCGTGTGTCAGAGTCTCTTAAGGAGTTTATAGAACATGACTATGTTTGCATTCCTTACAATTTACATTCCCACGACTGTTGATATGCTGGGCATCTTACTTGGAGAACCACTGGCCTTTCAACAAAACTATAGTCAAGGAATTCTCAAATTTTACTAAAAGTTCTCAAATTCTAGTAAATTTTAACAAAGTGTTCTCAAATTTTGTTGCCAGTCCAGATTTCTAACCCCTATAAAACTTTGTACCTTTTAAAGCTTCTTCAGCCGCTTCAGATGCAGTAGGTTCTCATTTTGTAGACTAATGAGTACTGCCCTAGGTGTACATGAATTAACTCAGTGGTTCTCAAAGTGTGTTCTGTAAGTCACCCCCAGAAGCAGCATCACTTGGCTAATGAGAAAACCAATTCTCAGGCCCCACCCAATACTCTTGAATCAGATGCCCTGGTCCTGAGGTCCAGCTATCTGAGCCTGTAACAAACCATGTGGGTGGTTCCAATTCACATTAAAATTTGAGCAGGGTTGAGCTCCATTATTTGAACAACTCTTTCTTTTGAAGTGATACCTGAGGGGTAACCTAAAACATTTAGACAACTGCATGGGACCAATTAGTAGAGGAAGGGAATACAGATTCTGTCATCCTGGAAATGTGGTTTGTACTATTGACGTTGGAAAAACTAAGGAGGAGAATTAAAAATACTCTGGTTCCAGAGGCCACACCTGGCATAATCAATATAAACTTTAAATTCTCAAATTTTGGCTCAACCCTAGGCATAGTGTTATTGTACAGAGCAAACTCAGGCCAACGGAAGGGTTTTCCCGGGGTGTTGGGTGTGCGCCTTCTTGTTCAGGCTTTCATCTGCATGTCACAAGGGAGTCAAGAACTAGACTTGCTCAAGGATTCACAGGTGCCTACCAGAGCCATACTAGCCTTGCAGACACCTGGAAGTGTTCGGAAAAATCACTCTGGAGAGCTGCTCCTAAAGATGATGACCAGACTCTGCATTGATTCTTAAGCGGTTCTAAAGTGCCAGCGCTATCTAAGAATCGCTATGCTGGATTGACTTCATGTCTTTCCAAATTGGAGGACTATACAGGAGAGGTATGAAAGGCTAGTTCTAAAGGTTGGGAAATGAATAAAGATGAAAAATATCCAGACAAGAGGTTTATATTAAAAAGTAATATGGAGGACAGGTCCTCAGCTCCACAGAGAGCACCCATAAGAAATGCACTTAAACCGCAGCAGAAATGATTTACATTAAAGGAAGAAAAATTTCTCGTCAATAAGGACTATTGAACATTGGGCTGAGCTAAAGTACTTGACTATGGAAGATACTTTGCTAGAGATCTGAAAAAGTAGGGTGACTCCTCATCTGTCTGGAATGATACCAGGGGATTAGTTTAACTCCCTTCCAGCCGTGTGATTCAGATGTCCAAGCTTCCACAGTAGCACAATAAACTCACGTGGACTTTGTGTTCCTCAAGCCTATAAAAGAGGTGTAATAGGAGCTTTCTTCATCATTAGATTGTTAATAAAACAGAATTAGCAAGTGGCAAATAGATAAAATAGTAATACACTATTAAGACTGGAGTTGAAGAAGAGGAAAGCCTTGGTTCTTGTTTACCTGTCAATCTCCCCTGGGTGACTTAAGAGACACAACTTTTGTCTGACCATTCATCCTATGGAGGCCAAGTGGCCAATAAAGAAAAATCAGAAATAAATTTCTACCTGACATTTTTCCCCCTGAGGTTGCGATTTTAAGTTACGGTTGCAGATAGACATCAAAAAAAAAAAAAAACAAATGCTGCTGAAAAGGGAAGATCTTGAAGTAAAAAGGGGGAGGGCAGGAAGGAAGCTTCTGAACAAATACAGATATGAATAGCAAGCAGCAGAGAGAACAGGCCTCCACCCGGGGTACACGGGAGGCGCTGACAGCTAGCCAGGGCAGAGGCGTCGGATGCAAGGGTGAACTGGGCTGGGGACGTCACTAGCTTTGACTCTTTTAAGTATTTTGGCCTCAAGAAAGTTCATCCAAGGGAAAAATACCCTTGTATTTTTTCATTTGGAGCTATAACTAAAACTGATGTAGAATTGCATGAAAAACCTAGAGGACTTTTCCTGTCAAGGAGCAAGTTTCTAACATCCAGAATAATGATCTGAAATGTTGGCCTGGAACCAAAACACACTGCTTAAAATATCTCCCTACAACTTGATCATGGACAAGTTTCTTAACATCTCCAGGTCTCAATTTCCTTATTTGAAATAGGAGGACATTTATTAAGATGTTCCCCTTTAGCACTAGGAGACCCACTGGCAACATTTATTCTCCAGAGAGATCCAGCAAGGCCAACTTGTTCTAGGTTGTCTGGACTTGCCTGGTTTTACCACAGAAAGTCCTGGGATATTTGGTCACCACAGAGCCAGAGGTGATCAACTCTTTACTGGACTATTGGTCAAAAATTAGTCATAGGCTGGTCTAATTTCAAGCAATGAAACCTGTGAGAAGAGAGAAGAGAAGTTGGGATCATTTACTCTAAAGCAAGGAAAGCTGGGGGTGGGATAGGAAAGAGCTACTTTGGTAACAATCTTCACATGTGTTCACTGGATGTACTCCAGTGTGCGTCCAGCTGCTGTCCATCCCCACCCAAGATCAGAGCCAAAGGAAATGGGTGTGAGAGGAGCCCAAATTTACTCACAAAGCTGAATTTCCTGACACTAAATATTCTTAGACACCACAATGATTTTCTGAGACAGATTAGACATTGTCCTTTGAGGTCTTCAGCACAGTAAATTCCTGGGGGATTTAAGTGTTTAGGTGTGGCTCAAGAACCAAGAGGACAGCCAATACATGTTTCCAAGATTCCTTCCAATCCAAAGATTCCATTTCCATCCACCCATCTATTATGGATCAGGTTATTTTTCTTCAATTTTGCCTGTAGTTAAACCTCACAATGATGGGAATGGCAGAGCAGTTAGATCGTGGTCTCCTGGTAAGCCAGCCAAGTATGATGGAGATGAAAAGACTAGCTTGTTGCTTTGTTTTTCTTAAAGGAATGCTTATATTTCAAAGAGGTTGTCTGTTGCTCAATTTAATGAAGACAGTGTTAGATATTTTAAATAGAAAACTTTACTATGTCCTGCCACACCAACAGACTGAGACTGACTCAACTCCTCTTCACACTTGCCACCCTGTGATTTACCTAGGACTCAATTAATGTTTGGGCCAGCATCCAACTTACCTTTACAGGATTCTTATTTTAGGACAATTGGACTTTATTGACTGATTAAAAAGCAAAACAAACTTTTTTTAAAAACCTAGTTAATTAAGTTATTTTTAATTTTTACAGTCAGTTTTCTTTTCTTCACAAAATTGTCTTGTGTTTTGAAAAATTAAGCTGAGCCACCCAGCAATAAAAATAATTGGTGGGCATGGGGGTCGGTTCTGGTTACTTTAGGGATTTTCCCCTTTTATCCATATCCTTGCTTCATATAAACAGTTCCATTGGAGGGGAATTGAGCACTGACTACAGCAAGTCTGATTGAGCATCTCTCTCCACTTTACTATTCTGGTGTCGTTACTTATTGTCGTAGTTTGAGGTTTTTGCAAGGGGAACAATGTAATACAGGACATATATTTTATAAGATTATTTATAATAGTCATCCAAAGAATCATGTACAAAGAGAGTGCAGGAAATCCGTTTACACACTAAAGACCAAAGGATCCAGCTGAGGGCCTGGATCCCACAATAATGTCCTGCATGAGTTCAGCTGAAGAGCTAGAGGCCATAACAATGCCTCCCATGAGTCTAACTGGAGGCCTAGAGCCCATGATAATGTCTCATGCAGGACTATTTCACAGATCTGTGCTTGGAAGGCCCAAAGGTCAGTGATGGAAGCTAGAAAGTCTGTGCCAGTGGGATGAAGGATCTGTGCTAACAGGGTGAGGGAACTGCACTAGAACCAGGAAGCGACACTCAAAGTAGGAACCAGAGCTCCCTTGAAAAGTACCAGAGCCATCCTCAGCAACAGCGAGGTCCCGAGCTCCTCTGATGATGAGGAAAGCCAATGTGGCAAGCTTCTCCAGGAGACTGAGCAGTGCACCATCTTCCCCTCCAGAGCCAGGAAGCAATGTTCAAAGTGAGGACCAGAGCTCGCCCAGTGAACCATTCTCAGGGACAACAAATTCCTGAGCTCCTTGGATGAAGTTCATCAGGAAAGCCAGTATGACAAGCTCCTCCAAGAGAACCAACAGCTCCTTATAGCTTCTAACAGCACCCAACAGGCTCCCAGCTGCTTCACTTCTTCTGTTTTACCTCTTATGCTGCTGGCAACAGCCCTCAAGTGGGCCTCCCACATCCGGCACCACACTGGTTCAGTTCAGCTGGGTGTTGTTATAAGTTGACTACCAGTTATCAATCCACCACACTTATCACTGATCCCAGACTGCCAACCCCAGGTCAGAAGCTGATGGTGTAGACCTTCTGGTTGATCAATAAATTCTTGAAACATCTCCTGATCAGCCCCCTAAGAGTTCCTTGGATTCTGTCTGCACAAATGCTTAGCATAGGCCCCTGATTCATCCGTGATACTACTCCTACCTAAGTCTATCTCATTCACACAATTTCAGCATGGTTGTATTGGTCAGCTTTCCATCACTGTGACAAAATACCTGAGGGAAACAATTAAAGGAAAGAAAGATTTGCTCTGGTTCATGGTTTCAAAGGACTCAGTTCATGGTCACTTGGCTCCATTGCTTTTGGCTTTGTGGTAAGGCAGGAAAATCATGGAGGAAAGTCATCACAGGGGAAGGCTGCTCACTTCATGGCATCCAGGAAGCAGAGAGAAAGGAAAAGAGGCAGGGGACAAAATACACCTTTCAGAGTCATACCCCTATGACCTACCTCATCTAATTAGCCCAACTCCCAACAAATCCATTGAGCTATGGACTCAGTGGGTTAATTCATCAACGAAGCTAGAACCTTCTTGACCCAATTACTTTACAAAGCCCCATTTCTGAACACTGCTACATTAGGCGGCAGCCCCCACAAAAGAATGAGCCTCTCAGGATGTATTATATCCAGCCATAACTATGGGTTACTCTACATGTTTATAATCCCAAAAGGCTGTGAGAAACTTAATCAGCTATAATCAAAATAAGACTGGGGCCAGGAAAAATCTTTAATTCAAAGGAAAACACCATTATTCTTATATGAATGCCTTTTACCCTTAAGGGAAACACACACACACACACACACACACACACACACACACACACAGAGTTTTGGTTTTGTCTTTGGATATAAACTAGATGAAATAAATTATGCTCAAGATAGGAAGCATGAGGCCATGTGTACATACTAATTTTATATTTAGAAAAATGATTGTTATGCAGCAGTAGAATTAGAGCGAGGAATGCACCATGGAAGCCAGTAGCGAGAACCACTAGCTGTTTAATACATCATTTGGCATGACATCTGGTGGATTTCTCATATGGACTCTTCTTTGAAGAGGAGGAAACATGCCTTTGCCTAACTTTGCTTTCCGATAAACGTCTACTTAGAGTAACAGGTAACAGTGATGGCAGTGATGCCAGCAACATGTTGTCAAAACTGGTGGGACCATTCTGTGTTTTGTACTTTGTACTTTGTATAAAGGACACGGTTTCTATAGTTTATATTTTTCCTACTTTGTTTTCCAAATCACAACTTTATCAGTAAAACTCGAACAGCTGTAGGTAACAGTTATACTTATAAAACAATTTTTATTGTTTTATTGTAATCCTGTACTTACCCATCTCCAATTTTATTCTGTTCCCACTGAGTGCTAACTCCAAGTTTTAATACTGTTTGTGGTTCTTCCCACCCCCCTTGCATACCTGCACATACACAGACTATTCACACATCTGCTGTTGTCATTACACCATCCAGTTTCCCTTTAGATCTGTACCTTCCATGCTTCTATTTGCATCAGTTAGCTTTTACCATATAACAGACCCCTTGGGGCCTGGTGACCCCATGACACCACTCCACACCCTGGCTCCACCAACACCAGCTCCTTGCTGTGGGTTGGCAGGTGCTTCTTCTGGATTGGGCCTCATTGGCAGGGGCTAGACAGTGTTGGGTGGCCTCACTTACCTAGTGGGGACCTCAGCTGAGACGGTCAGCCCTCTTGCTCACAGGGCCTCTTATCCTCTGGGAGGCTTGCCAGGAGCACTTTGTAGGGGTTTGGGCAAACCCTGTGTATGTATTCTCACCTTTGCTAGTGCCCAGTGCTCTAAAGCGAGCCTCAGGCTAGGCCCAGACTCAAGGAGTGGAAAAAAGACCTCGCCTCAAGTGGGAAAAGCTTCAAATGCACTATTTACACATGTGTCCCATGCACGTCTCATGTGTATCCCATGTGGGACCCATGTGTGTCCCATGTGTACCCCACGTGTGTCCCATGTAGGACCTATGTGTGTTCCATGTGTGTCCCATGTAGGACCCATGTGTGTCCCATGTGTATCCCATGTGGGACCCATGTGTGTCCCATGTGTGTCCTCATCATGACTTTGCTTTCCTTTCTCAGAATTCTTCACTATGTATTCACTTTTACCCTCATTTATACATTTTATACTTACTCTTTCTCATTTAAAACCACCATGACATTTGGTGAAAATTATACTGACTTGGAGATTAATTTAAAAATGATTACTATCTTTTCTGGGACCAGGGATACAGCTCAGTGGTACATGCAGCCACCTGGCAAACACAAGGTTCTGAGTTCAATTCCTGATACCCATCCAAAAAAGTCTTTACTGAGCTTATTTGGGCCATTCATAAACGATCTAGGTAGTCAAATATAATTTATTTGTGTGTGTGTGTGTGTATATATATATATATATATACACACACACACACACACATGCATACATAAATTAGTTTTTAATTTTTATCTATAATTTCAAGTCTTTTTTATAATTTCATGTCATTCAAAAAATGTTTTTGGTTAGGTTAATGATAGGTATTTTATCATTTTGGTAATATTTATTCAACTATGTCAGGTAACATTGCTTTTATCCACCTGCATTTTATTAGACTACAAATGTTGTAGATGTGGACTAACAGGATTGTTGAGATGTTGTAATGAAACTGAATCTGACTAAAAAGCTTGGTATCTGGTAATATTAATATTTGAGGTTACATCATTTATCATGCCTTCTAAAATGTGCCAATTGATTAGTTTCAAAATGAAATCAGCCTGTTGAAGTATTCACTGAAGAGATTTTAATAGATTTTTCTCTCCCAGTAAATGCAGGAGGTCAGTTCTCAGCACAACACACAAAGGCAAAGAAGGTCATGAACTACTCTCTCTGAAATCTCCTTTATTTCAACGGCTCCAAGTGTTAGAGAGAATTAATTGCTCAACTGTAAAAACTGGGTCCCAGAGAAGTTTCAAAAACCATCCAGATGGGAGAGAGTTTTATGGCCCACGTGGTCTCATACCCTAGCAACGAGAAACCGGAGGGGGAAAAAGCTTGCGCTTCCATCGTCCGCACAATGCCTGTAATTTTCCTTTGTTCTAGGAATAAAAACTGAGCAAAATGAAGGCTAAACTTATATACCTGAATTTTCATAATGTTGGGTGCTAGGGCTTGTCATTTGCTCAGAAAAAGATTATAACTGCTTGTCATTTTTGCAGGAGAAAAAGAATGTAAAATGAACCTTAAAAAAAAATGTTTAGACCGTCTGAAAGTGCTTTGCCTTGTGGATGTGTAAATGTGTTTAGCAGAATGACTGCCTGATCTGGGGAGTTAATATCATAGGTACTTTTATTTAAGATTTTCCCCTTAGCTTTACACCTCTTGTTCTGATTGCTTTTTGTAGTATTTCAGTCCCTTCTTCTTGCACACTCCTTTTTAGTGTCTGGATCCATTATAGTATCTCTGTCGAGGAGACACAGCATAACTGAGCCCGGGAGGCACCAGTATTCCTTTCTGGAGGATCTTAGGCAAGCCACACCGCTCCGAGCCTCAGTTTACTCAGGCAACATAAGAAGGGTTTAGAGAATCTCAAATGTCTCTCCAGATTTAAGGTTTGAATATCTTCTTGGACTCTTGGCCTCTGGAGCTCATTCTTGAAGGTTCTATAAATAAAAGTGGAAATCAGCCATCCCCTAAAAACCAGTGAGAAGCTTAGAGAGCACAGTAATGATTATGCTTCTGTAATAACCAAATAATTACAGATAATCCCTATATAGCTGAATCAGAAATTGCAAGGATGCTGGGCACTTTTGTGGTAGTGAGGAGCAAAATGCAGACTTAGTATGTCTTTCCAAAGTCCTTATTTCTTCTTTCTTGAATAGCCATGAAAATTGGAATGGATGAGAATGTTGGTTTCTCAAGAAGATAAGAAAGCTCCTAGATAAAGTGAGTTATCTGCTTTTTGTTCAGACTGAAAGGTGACTACCAGAAATTATGCTGAACATCGAAGGAATTAATCTGGGTGAGTGAGCTCAGCCTAACATAAAGATGCTCTGATGCCCTTCTCAGCAGTGATGCTGATAGACCAACAGCTCTGGTCTGCCAAAGCAAGCACAGCTGCCGGGGAGGAAAGGGAAGTAAACTAGAAAAATCAAAGCCATTCCAACAATATAATTAAAACATTGCTTGATTAAGCAATCAATCAACCAGTATCTATTGATTACCTTCTGATCAAGATATCATAGCTGCATTATATGCCTTCTTATATCTTATCATTTAGTTAATAGTCACCCTCCCTCTTTTAGGCAATGAACCCCATTGCTTGTAACTCTTCCTAAGACTGCACCATACCCTTTACAGCCACTGACAGCCCTTAGCCATCTGTTTCAGCCTCTTTCAGTTCCTTGAGAGAGCATCCGCTACTGGCTTTTAGTTGCCTTCGTCCTTACATATTTCTGACTGATTATTCTTCATTGTTGGAATGCACTTTGTTTGCTGTTGTATTTGTCTTTGCAATTTCATTGTTCTTTTAGGCCCTGGTTCTGCAAACTAAGACCTTCTAGGCTACTGTGGCACATCGAGGCCTCCACTTCTACATCCTTGATGTCCCTGGAGAGCCTCATCTGTTGTCAGGAGACACCCCGCTGCCTGTCCTCTCTTGGAACTTGACTCTTCTTTGGATCCACAAATCTGTCTTGACTTGAAAGACATAGTTGATTCCTTCATTGTTCTGTCAGGTCACCCACAGTGGACATGCTGACATCTAGAATGTGGCTGGCTGCGGTTTGAGCATACTTCTGGAGCAAGAGCAATCTCCTCTTTGTTTAAAATGCCGCTGCCTCATAGGCTCTCACTGAAGACTCCCATTATCAAAGGGTATGGTAGTGAATGAAGGGATATGGCCAATTTGTGGAGCACTCTGGCTTCTCTACTGAGAAACATGACCTTTCCTTGTCAGGGCAAAGGAAAGCCCTTGAGTAGAGTGGAGAAGGGGAATGGCCAAATTGCCGCTGCGAGTTTCAGGCAAAGACGTAATTGCATTGGTCTAGGTGACACAGAATGGAGGCCTGAATTAGGTGACAGGGGAGAGGGACCAAAGCAGTGGCATATTTTGCAGATACACTGGGTTTTCTAGTAGGGTAAGGAAGATATTTTCCAGATCTGATCACTGGTGACATAATGATGTCATGAGCTGATACAGAGGAAGAAGAGGATGAGCAAAGAAGACGAACTCAACCCTAAACCACTGTGTCTGTCCTGATGAGCTCTCTGCATGACACTCCACCCTACAGAGATGCAAACCTTGGGAGTCATGGCTTCTTGGTGGCTGGGAATCAAAAAATGGGTGTTCCTTTTGTCACCATGCCTCATATTCCAGAGAACACTTCATTTCTGGAGTAGGAAAAATCCTCCTTCAATCTGGAACTTTTAGTCACTAATGACCCTATCGCTCCAACTCAAGAAAAGTCACAGTGTGAGTCACCACAGTTACTGGAAAATGTTACTCAAGAATGTTGAAATCAGTCTATTCAACTCTCTGATCAGAAGCCTGGTTCCAAATATTGATATGTACCTGCACACATACTAGTACTATTGGTATACCTATACACATATGTGCTCAGACATACACACATGTATGCACATACACATGTATGAACACCACCTATTCATGGACAGGTGTTCATGAATAAATGCACGCATGTAAATACATGCTTGCATATTTGTGCACATATATGCTCCCTTGTACGCATGCACACAGGTACACACACACACCTTATTGTACCTGCGAAAGACGAGCTTTGCTAAGGGAGGTTGCATGTAGAGCGGTGAAAGCCTGCCTTGTAGTACGGGAGGTACCGCGTTGGGGCGGGATGTGAGGGCGCGCTTACGCTCCACATCTGGTCATCCCTTTAGGGGCGGGCCCGCCAACGATGTGACATCCTGGCTGACCGTTCCCTTTGCTCAAGGAAAAGTGATTCAACTGGAAGGAAATGTAGAGAGAGCTAACAAGTGTGATTAGCTCACGGCCTCCCCAGTGTCCTCTTTGGAGCCACTCTGCCAACTGTGGCCATAACTGGAGGGGTACTCTGGGGCAGGACAGGACTGGGTCACGTGGGAGGTCACCATGACCCAGGCCGCTGGGAAGGAGGTTACTACTGGTAGCTTTATTTGCTCACAGATAAATACAAGCTGCATCTTCAGTGTTAGAGTAACCAAGGTGATACTGTAGCCTCCGCTTGCCATATTTTGTTTTGCTTTTTCTGTTGGCTCACAGACCCTGCAAGGAGAGTCTTTTATCTGCTGGGACCCCTCAAAGACCTAACAGAAGTTGGGACCTGAGGCAGAACACTGAGATAAAACACCTTCTCTCTATCTAAGCATATGGTTTCAAATTCACAGAAGGGAAAGAGGCTGAGGAATTTTCCTTTGGTTATGAATTGGTAAGTTTATTTACTGCTCATGATGTGTAAGACAATACCATAGGTGTTTAGTGGACCCCAAAGCAGCTATGATACTTCTTGGCTTTTTCAGGATGTAGATTCTCATTGAGTCTAACAAAAGGCCCCATTCATATTTACCTCGGTTTGTTTACAACAGGCTTGGCTGGCAAGACTTTGTGCCCTGTTGGCTTCATCTGCCTGGGGAGCTGGTTTCAGACCCTGGGTATTCGCTTTCCTCCCCTGGGTGTGACATCATTGGGTTGGCCACACTGAGGCAGTCATCTCATCCAGCAGGGGCCGCGTCTTCCTCTCAGTAATGAAACACTCCTGGGGACAAGGCAAACAGCCCTGTTTTCCAGCAGTGTACAGTGCTGGCTTAAAATGGCTCCTTGCTCTGTCTCACTGGTGCGCTCAGTGCTGTATTCATTTCTGTCTTCTTTAGAGCTGAGACAAGTCCAGAGAAGATTCTAGACAAGTTAGGGTTAACCTGACACTTAGGGCCAGTGAGGAAGCATTAAAGAGGCAGGAATTGTTTGAGGAGACAGCTGAGTTTCAGGTCAGGAATTGTGGCCTCCGGTACCTTGGTGGTCATTTTACAGCATTAGTGACCAGCTGGTGTCCACCTCCACTGAGGAAAAGAGAGAGAGAGGAAATAGCCTGCAGCGGCAGAGGAGGGAGCAAGTCTTGGGATGGATGACACAGGGATTTGGTGCAGCCATCTTTTCTTGAGGAGTCTGGTAGCTAGAGCAGATTTTTCTCAGCCCGAGAAGGCTGGCACTGCTCTTCAAATACATCTCAGAAAGAAGCAATAATCCATCACACTAAAAACATTTTACGGACTCCATTCTCGTCAAAAGAGGGTTTTCTGCCTTTGTCTTTGTTTGCCCCAGGGAATCCAGTAATTACTACAACCGCCTTCTCCCCAGGATCCACTCAGGCAGAAGCAGTGCTGTGGAACCCGCTGATATGAATATGACAATTATTCTACCTCCAGCTAAGAGTGCTACCCTTCTGAGAAGCCTGCAATGGTATGCTTTGATAAGGATTATCAAATAAGCATATGCTTATTCATAAAATTATATCTTAATAAAGTAAGGGTTTCTAGAATTGCATGCTATTTTTGAGATTTTTTAAAACTGAAAGGGGAGTCTCAAAATGTAAAGGGTTACACAAGCCATGTGATATTTTCTCTACCAGAAATGTCAGTCATTTTGATAACATCCCCAAGAAGTCACTGGGAATTCTCTAATAACACCCCACCCCCACCCATCCCCACTTCCACCAGGCAACTGAGGCCCCTGCTTCTCACACTAGCTCAGAGTTTCCAGAAATTTGACATGTGCCCCTGCTGGTGTTTGAGGAAATGTTAGTGCCGGACAGATGGCCTCTTTTTAAATTTCAGTTCTTAGGTATTTATTTTCTTACACATGAAGCAAAAATAATGAAAGGGTGGATATTTCAAAGAGAAATGAGGAGAGGCCAAGAATACCATAAGTAGAGGAACACAGCATGTATTTGCTGTTTGTAAACAAGAGAGAGGAGACTATTGAAAAGTGTAACAAGGGGACCACAGTAGATCCAGGAGAAGCACATTTAGATAGAAAATATGGAACATGTCAGGGAGGACATTGAAAGCAATAACAGATGTAATACATGGCATGTTAGCAACAGAGAGAACACAGGCTTTGCAGAAAATCAGATGGAATTATGTGGACTGAGCTGCTGAGCTGACCATGAATGCAATGATGGCTTTTATTTTATTTTATTCTTTATTAATAGAATATGAGATACTGGTGATGTGTGGGTTATGATGGTATCACAGTTAACTAAATTATCTACTGGTGGTATTTATGCTTCTGGAAATAGCGGAGTAGGTTACTTTATATCAGACTTGTTTCTGAAAACAACTAGAAAGTTAGACTAAATATGAAAACATCTCTTTCAAGGCAAATTTTTAGCAGCTACTAAAGCACTGGTAATTTTCAGTGCCAAGATTAGAATATTTTTTCCTACAACAGTGATATCAAGCTATAAATAAGTAATAAAAAGTTGAGGAGAAAATCCTCATATGTCTGGAAATTATGCAATATACTTATAATTCCAAAAGGTCAAAGAAGAAATCATAATAGAAATTTTAAAATGTTTTCAATTAAGTCATAATTAAATTTCTCTATTTTAAAACTTGTGGGTACAATTAAAACTAATCTTAGAAGGAAACTTTCCATTTTAACATGTAAATATTAAGAAAAGAAGAAAAGGCTGAAACCATGATCTGAGAACCCATTTAAAGAACTATAAAATAATTTTTTAAAAAAACCTATCTCTAACATTTTAAGATGGAAATAAAGAAGAAAATAAAAAATTAGTAAGATAGAAAATAAATCTCCAATTGAAAAAAGCCAATAATAGCAAAAAAACAAGTTAAGAAAGAAAAGGTAGAACTAATGTAAGAAATTAAACAAAAATGCATCACTACTGAATTTACATTTTAAAAATAATAAGGAAATCATGGAAAAGTATGAGCTCATATATTTTTAAATTTTAATTAAGTAGAGAAATCACTTTAAGATATGTGACTTATAAAAACCAACAAAAGAATTTTAAAACTCAAAAATACTTGTATCTGCTAAAGAAACTAAATTCACAAATTTAAAATGCTGTGGTCAAATAAACAACTTTAGATGGCTTCATTGGCAAGTTGTTACAATATTTAAAGAATCTCTTCCAAAGAATAGAAAGAAAACAATCACTTCTCAGCATGTTTTGTGAAACCAGCAAAATGTTGATATCAAATTTAATTGTATTAAATTTCAATGAACCATCTTTCAATTTTATTGATTTTCTTGGTTGTTTCCTATTTCAAATTTCATTGATTTTTGTTCTTTATAGTTTTTATCTTTGTTTCCTTTTGTTTTCATTTATTTGTCTTCTAGTTTTTAAAATAGAAGCTCAGATTAGTGATCTCAGATATATTTTCATTCCTAACATGGGTATTCTATGTTATAAATTTCTTCTATTCTTCTATTTCTACTTTGGCTCTACTCTAACTTTTGATACTCTGTTTGCATTTTTATTCAGTTCAAAATATTTTTAAAAATTATTTTGATATTTCCTTGTAGACACTGGACATCAGAAATAGGTTTGCTTTTTTTTTTTTTTTTGCGGTACTGGGGATCGAACTCAGGACCCTGCGCTTGCTAGGCAAGCGCTTATTCCACTGAGCTATATCCCCAGCCCCAGGTTTGCATTAAAAGATAGCATTAAAAAGTGAAATTAAAGAAACTATTTATAGCACATATAAATGACAAAGGACTAGAGTCTTTTTTTCTAAGTAAAAAAACATGATTTCTTTGAAGATGGGAAAAGAGGAAAAGAAAGATGACAGCTACGCTAAACAAGTAGGGAGAATTCAAAGGTAAATTGCTTCCAAAGGGCTTGAATCTTAAACACATAAAGAACTTAAAACAAATCAATAAGGAAGACAACTTACTGTAGTTTGGATCACAAGTGCTCCCCTAAAGTCTCAAATGTGTCCAAATGTGAGACTTGTGGAAAGTGATGGATCACGAAGGCACTGATATCATCAATGGATTGCCCATTCTTGAGTTCATAGCTCAGCAGGCTCTCAGGAAGTGGGTGCCCGTTGGAGGAGCTGGGTCACTCTGGACATGATTGTGAAGGGTATATCTGTGTCTGTGACTCTTCCCCTACTCTCTGCTTCCCGGCTACCATGAGGGAAGCAGCTTTCCTCCACAAGGCCTTCTGCCCTATGACTTTCCCTTGGAGCCAGCCATCAACTGAAACCTCTCAAACCTGAACCAGAACAAACCCTTCCTCCTTTGAGTTGCGCATGTGCAGTATTTCATCCCACCAGTAGAAAACTGACCAACATGCACCACAGAAAAACAGGAAAAAGACTTACAAATAGATACTTTACAAGAGACCCTATCCAAATGGCTAATAAATATATGCTTGATTTCAGCAGTCATCAAAGAAATACAAAGTAAAAACACAGTGAAATACCTCAGTATACTTGCAATAGTTAAATATCAGAATAAATGTTGAAGAGGATGCAGGTCAACTGGAACTTTCATATGATGGTAGAATATTACTGAATATCACACTGGAAAACTATTTTTACAGAATCTACATATATACATTCTATAATCTTGCAATTCTTGTGCTCACTTCAGTAGCACATACACTAAAATACTTTCCCATTTCATTCTTAGGTATACATTCAAGAAATGCAAGCTCTGCACCAAAAGATGTGTAGATTAATGTCAATAGTATAGTCATTACATTTTTGTAGTAGGCTGCATAACAGTCCCTTAGAGGTATCTATAGCCTAATCTCTGGAATCCTTGAGTCTATTACTTTACACTGAGATAGTGTCTTTGTAGATATAATAAAGTTAATGATGTTGAGATGGGAGATTATTCTGGATAATCCGAGTGGCCTAATGCCATCAAAAAGACCCTTAAAAGAGGAACATAGGACAATCAAAGTTAGAAATAGAGATGGAATCAGAGTATATAGAGGAGTAAGAGTTTATGTTACTGAATTTTTAAGATGGAGAAAGGGATCAGGAACCAAGGACACATGTGGTCTCTAGAAACTGTAAAAGGTGAGGAAGTAAGTTCTCCTCTAAAACCTCCAAGAGCCTAAAAATTCTGACGACCCAGTTTTAGACTTTTGACCTCCAGATAAGATAATAAATGTGATTTTTTGTTTATTTATTTTAAGGGTGCTAGAGATCAAACCCAGGGTTTCACACATGCTAGACAACTCTTGGCCACTGAGCTATATCCCCACCCTTTAAAAAAATGTTTGAGACAATTTCTCACTAAGTTACCAAAACTAGCTTCAAACTTGCCACCATCTTGCCTCAGCCTTGAGAATAGCTAGGGTTACAGATATGTCTCACCACGCTTGGATGAATGTGTGTTATTTTAACCACTAAATACCCACTGACTTTGGGCTAGTTTGTTACAGCATCAATAAGAAACTAACACATTCTCTGAACTGGAAATAGCCCAAATATCCATCATGAGCAGAATAATTACATAAATTATGGTGTACTTTTTATAATGAAAAGCAATATAGCAATTGAAGTGAGCAGTAACAATAAGATAAATTCTCACAAATTTAGTCTTGAGCAAAAAAGCAATATGCAAAAGAATACACATTGTGCAGTTACATTTATATAAAACATAAAGGCAGCATCTCCATCCTTATGGTCCATTTGGGTGATGGGTCAGAGGAGGTATTCAGTTTTTAAACTGTCTGCAATCACATGGGGACCCCAGTTGTGGTGGCTCACAACCTTCCCACCCTGTCACTGTGGTCTCTGCCCTTCAGTAATTTGTCAGTGCTAGCCATGGGATCAAGATAATTGGAGTAGGTACATTTGAAAATTCTTGTTTATTTTCGATTCTTGGCTTCTTTGACAACATCTGTGATCAGAGGCAGTTCTCCATAAAATCAAACAGTAGGATAGGAGAAGGAAAGACATCCCTTTTGATCATCTTTCAGAGGTGAATAACGGGCTAGGAAAGTTCACTGTTCTGCTTTCTTTATAAATTGCCAAGCAGGAAGCAGGCCTGAGGGTGGGGTTGGCACTTCCTCCCATAATAAGGGCCCCTTCAAGAAGGAATTTAAGGGAGTTTTGGCTGGTTTACAAGTTTTTAGTCCGAAGAATCATTGCTTAGGCTGTTGTAATTGCGAACTGTGCACATTATGGGTTTTGGAACAGATTGTCTCTCAGCAAAAGCTGGGACTGCTGCTCCGGAGCAGAAGTGGGCAAAGCCACTGCCTATGGGCACATCCTCCCTGGGTCACTGCATCTTGGAGGGACAAGGCGACTAAGACTCTGAGAGTTCAGACCCAAACTATCTAACAGAAAAGCAAATCTGGAGAATAAGCATTACTAGGCAAAGTAGACTTTCTGGTCCCTTTCACACACAAGTGGCCAACCCTGACAAAACCCACATACTTGCCTGGTACAAGGATTGAGCTCTGCCAAGGAGCCTCGTCCACTTCACACCACCTTTTGACACTAGGATTCTGCAGTGTGCTCTTCTCAGGCTCCCTCTCTCTCTCTGCTGTTCATCTCTCTCCCAGCCTCATTTATTCTAGAGGGTTCCACCTCCATCTTAGGGCAATATTCACTGAAGAGCAGCCCAGATGTTTCTCTTGAAGATTTGTTAACTTTCTTCCCTATTTAGACATCTTGAAAAATGTCATGTTGTCCCACATGTTTATAGGAAGACTACATAAATTTACCTCGTTTTCATTTTATTATTGGTGTTTACTATGATGCTAATCCTAGACAAAGTTGTAGCATGAGTCAGTTTTCTCCAAAGTTTCCCACCCTGTCACTGTGGTCTCTGTCCTATATTTTAGGACTTACACTCTTTTCCAAGCAAAATTCTTCTCAAAACAAAATCTGAAACCAAGTCATACCAACTATAAGTGACTGTCAAAAACTACCCGCTCAACTAGTTACCTATATCATTTTGTAAGACAAAAGAATCATGCACCTAAATTGAAAGCTTTAGGAAACAGTAAACAATTGAGTTTTTTGCTCCAAGAAGTTTTCCTGGTGCTCCAGAAATCACATTAAGTGATCAAATGACAGTTTGTAATGTTCCCTGAATCCCTATTCTAATATCTCAGAATTGGCAAATGGGGATTTAAAACAATAATGGCCATTGATTGGTTAGCTGATTCAGTTCCAGGTCATAAACATTACAAGTCCCCCCCTCAATCCTCAATAAAACAGAAAAGCAATTTAAACACCATATTACCTAAATAGCAAATCCTTCCTGATGAAAGTTATGTTTATAAAGGGAAATGATAGGGTTTTTTTCTTATGCAGTCCCCTGAAGGCTCTACCACAGCAACCCAACAGTGTAAGTGTATGATGACTTTAATGGACAGATAGCAGGGTATTACCTACTAGTGGATTCTCTGTCTCAGCAATGTGTTAACATAGATCAGCAGAAATTTTATACAGTCTTAACTACATATTTATATATTAAGAGAAAAAGATGCTTCAGAAAGATAGCATTTCCCATATTTATTTTATTTTAAAGAGAGTTAAAAAATAATTTAAAAAATTAGAAACAATACAGAATTTCAAAAAGCAATATGATATGAATTCAACAATGGTTATTATATTGCATATTGTTGCCTTCAAAGTAGCTGTACAGATTACCAGATATAAGCATGCAAAGTTGACCAGTCTTTTAAAATGTCACTCAGCTTTATTCTTAAGCTGACATCTACATCAGCATTGTTTTTTCCAAATTGCATATTTTTAGCAATAGTTTCTCATTTCTGGCTGTTTTAGAAGTTTTAGGGATGATGGTAATATAAATAAATATTTATACTTTGAATCCTAGTTCAAAGGGCTATTTTTTAGCTTTCAAAAGTCTTCAAATCTATTACTGATGTGACTTGCACACATAGCCATGAAATAGCAAGAGGGATGGAAAGCTGACTGTCACAAGGAAGCCAGGGAGCACACAGGCTTCCTCTGAGCACCTAGTTTGGGGTGATGGATGGAGAATGAG
The DNA here is from genome assembly GCA_004027595.1 of Dinomys branickii. NCBI lineage: Eukaryota > Metazoa > Chordata > Mammalia > Rodentia > Dinomyidae > Dinomys > Dinomys branickii. The sequence goes on from PVLD010000692.1 coordinate 242,509, forward strand.
CTGGGGACACACAGAGAGTGAGGAGTAATGGGGTTTGTAGGGGTGCCAAGATGTTGCTCTTTCCTTCCACTGCAGAAATTTTTTTAAAATTCAAATTGTTCCTCATCAGTCAATATTCATGTGCTTTTTGAGCTAAAAGGAACCACTTAAGAGTTGAAACAATCAGGGCATAAGAATTAATGAGTTGTTGTACACTGTGCCTCCCGATTTCTTGTCCAAACTTGGAAATCCTTTGAGTCTGAGTTTCAGTGGGCTCTGGACATCAATTCCCTCCTTTTTTTTGCTTTCTTTCCCAGTGTTTAGAACTAGGTCACCTACAATAGATATAAATGTGTATACATGTATCTATCTATAGTATGTATATTATATTTCAAAGGAAAAAAGGAATCTTATAATGAGTTGTTTAGGGACAGCTGACGCTTGCCGTGTGCTTGTATAAATAATACCTGTGCTTTGGCAAATTATGAATGTTTATGAATGGAACATTCATAGATGGTGTATGACCCTCACAAAGTCCTATCAGAGTATACTGCCAGGATGAACCATATCCTCTGTTGTCAAGGGGCATCCTGATAAATAATCTGATGTACAAATTTACTATTCAATGAAGCTGTTAATGCCCTTACAGTGATAATTTAGCCATGGTATCAAGTAGTATTAAAGGTTTATATCCTTTCACACAATAATCCCTTTCACTCTTGGAATCTGATCCTAATAAATGTTTGTGTTAAATTATATAACTAACAATGCTGACTGAAGTAGAATCTGTAAGGATGGATGGTGTGAAAAAAGGGAAATATAAATTACTTGGTATTAGTAGAATAACTACATGAACATAGCATATTATCCTGTAGGATTTTATGCTGTCATTGACCATTATAAATATGTAACAGCACAGGAAAATGTTGACAATATTAAGTAGAAATAACAGAATATGAAACTATTCATGCCCTATGATTAAGATTTTTTTTTAAAGCTGATGTTTGGGGAACAGAGTCTGGAAGATGACTATGGGAAATCAGAACATATATATTTGTTTTTTTTGTTTTTGTTTTTTTGTTTTTGCGGTACTGGGGATCGAACTCAGGACCCTGCGCTTGCTAGGCAGGTGCTTATTCCACTGAGCTATATCCCCAGCCCAGAACATACATATTTGGATGCTGGAATTGAGGAAGGGGGGTTCTTTCAAAATTCCATTTTATATCAGTTAATGGAGATTTTATGGTAAGTGAAAATAGAGATAAAATGCTACATTGGAAGTACTAAAGGGAGACTCAGAAGAAGAAAACAAATTGTCAGTCTCAGAATTTTTTGGCTCTGGTCACTTTTGCATTTAAGTGTCACTCATCACACCAAATCCTCCAAGCAGGGAGCTGAAGGTGCTGGAGGTTGTAGTTAGTTATTCAGTGTGTAAGGCAAGGATTTATCAGTAGATGATGTGCTTTAATAAAGATGTACTGTCATGTTTTTTCTCTCCAGACACCTATGCTGGTCACCTGAGAGTTAATCATAGGACACACACACTCCACAGATCAGTGTTTTGTGGAGGACAGACCGCCCACGTAAGTAGTTTCATAAGATCAGAAGGAGCTGAAAATTTCTTGCTGCCTAGTGGTCTCCAGCAGAACGTGTTACTTGTGTGTGTTGTAACACTGGTGGAAGCAAACCTACTGCATTACCGGCCTTGTAAAAGTACAGCACATCACAATGATACGCACTGAATAACTCTTGGAGATGATACTAAATAACTATATTACCAGTTTGGGTACGTAATATACTATACCTTTCATCATTATTTTAGGGAACATGTCTATTTATTAAATAAAAACATTACTATAAGCTGGGTATAGTAGTGGAGGATTAAAAATTCAAACCCAGCCTGGGCAATTTAGTGACTTGGTGAGACTTTGTCTCAAAATAAAAAATGAAAGTGCCTGCCTAGCAAGCGCAGGGTCCTGAGTTCGATCCCCAGTACCGCAAAAAAAATAAAATAAAATAAAAATAAAAAATGAAAAAATGAAAAAATGGCGGGGATGCAGCTCAGCGTGGAGGCCCTGGGTTTAATGCCCAGTGCTGGAAGGAAAAAAGTATACAACAGTACGCTGTGTCACACCAGCAGCAACCTCACAATCACGGTTTATGCATCACGTTGAAGTGACTGACCTCTGCTGTCTACGTTTGTGTACCTATGCTCTTGAGTGTTGCCCCAAAAACACAATTGTCTAAGAATGCACCCCTTTGTTCAGGGATAAGAGACTGAACCACCGCACTCTCTTAAGTCTTTTAGCTACAAACAAATCCTAGAGGAACTATTTCTAGACACACAATTGTGTGATAAGTATCACTGTAAGTCCAAAGCTCACCTTCTGATCAAGAAACAAACCCAGTGCACGCCACAGTAATACAAAGTATGGACTACTGACGGGCACACATCTTGTGTTGAAGGAGACAGGCAGTGCAGCACAGGGAAAGGGACCACAGACAGTGTGACTGAGGCCATCTGGGGAACCAAAAGTTGAGGAAGAACTTCTACAAAGAGGGATGTAAAGAACATTCCAAGACAGCATGAAATCCACGTGCCACAGAGGGTCAGTTCAAAAGCAAGTAATAATCTGATCAATGCTTTGAAAAGAAGGGAAGCACACTACCTTGTTCACCCTACCTTGTTCCCCATTGCTCTTAGCACTATGCGACCTCTAGTGAATACTCAGTAATGGAGACTGCATGCCTGAAAGAATCAACTATTCAGAGAATGTAGTCAAGAAGGAGCTGCAAAAACTTGACCCAGGGTTGCACAGGTGGACAGGAGAACTTCAAGAGTCTGTGGCAGTGGAATTAAGAGTGGAAAAGGGCGTGGATAACAGTCTTAGGACTGAAACCTGGGAAACTGGAAAAGTAGCTAAAAATCGCCTAAGAAGCAGCCTTTCACAGTTACTCCATTAATGAAGCAGACTGATCCTCTCAATTCAGTCTCTTAACTCATAAAATGAAATGAAAGAAGTGTAAACACACAGAAATTTATGACAAGACACCAGCCTGGCCACATGGGATGAAGGGAAAATGAGGAAGAAGGAAAAAATATCTCCGATGTATATAGCTCAAGCTGCTCAGAAGTAGGGGTGAGGAATCGTACTTTATGGAAATGAAGTGGTCCCAGAAGGCCCTGAACATCATAAGCTATATTGAAACACAATGCATGCTGCCTCCTAGTAGAGCGATTTCTTTGTCCTCTGTCTGTCGTCACGGGCTACCAATCCTGAAGGGAAAACTAGCTCTGAAACAACTGATTAAATAACTTTAATTAACTTGGAAAACATAAACAGGACCTCCTGGGATTTAAGTCTGTTTGGCTTGGCTTTCAAGACACCGGTCAGGTAACACCTTGCTTTCTGCCCTGACTGTGATGCTCTGATTGCTGCCTGTGTTTGCTATAAAGAAAGGTGTGCCTACGGTCTTGACGTACATGTGTCTAGAGAGTTCTTACACAGCCAAAGGGGTGTCCTTCATAAAACCCTGGGTGAGCTGTCCAAAGCTAAAAGCCAGCCATTGGCAAAAGTAACCCTCCCTGTCTTAGAGGGTGAGAATTTGTCCAATTTTTGTTTGCTGGTCCACTGGAATACTCACTACAGTGGTTTCTTTTTTTTCTGTTCTGCATAGATCTGAATCTGAGTGAAGGTTGCATGTGGAATGGGCAATTCAGACACCATGGATCTCCAGGGTGGATTAGCCCAGTGTTTCTCAAAGTGTGACCCAGGACTGGCAGCTTCAGCCTCATCTGTGAATATACTGGAAAGGTAGATTTGCAAGGCCACTTCAAACTTGTTGAATCAGGATCTCTGCAGTCAGTCTCAGAAATAATGTTTTAACAAGCATGCAGTGATTCAGCTACACAGCTCAAGCTCAAGTTTGAGACCCACTGGGCTACAGTCTAGATAACTAAAACTAGTTTTTAGATTAAGATCAAACAAGTTGATAATTTACTTTTTCTTTAATCATGTTTTCCGGGATGCCTGTGCTATGCCACTCATCACCATTCCTGACCAGCCTGCGGTAATGAACAGAGCAGCCAAGGATTCTGCTGTTGGACAGGGTTCCCAGATAAATGCCCAGTTAAATTTGAATCTCAGACAATGGAAATAAGTATTTAGTATAAGTATGTCCCAGTTATTGCACAGGACAGTTATAACAAAGTCATTTTTTGCTTATCTGAAATTCAAATTTAATTGGATATTCTATAGTTTTACTTGCTAAATTTGGCCACCCTACTTTTGTGGCACTTACATTTCAGTGGGCAACCAGGGAACTAACATGTGTAAAGTAGTAATGGTTTTCAGTGGCGCTATGTTCACTTAAGAAAATGAAACAGGGTTGGTGTTGTAGCTTAGCAGTTGCTTGCTGAGTGTGTGCCCTGGGTTCAATCTCTAGCACCACAGGAAGAAGGAAGAAAGGAAGGGAGGAAGGAAGGAAGGAAAGAAGGAAGGAAGGAAGGAAAAATAGAGAGTAATATGAGTGGTGTGGGATAGCCTGGTTAGGAATGTCTCTCTAGAGCGCTGAGAGCCAGGTCTATGTAGATCCAAGGGAAGAACTTCCCAGATAAAAGGAACATTTAGTGCCATGTCCCTAAGAAAGATTTTAATGTGTATATCCAGGAACTGACCAAAAATCTGCATGGATGAGAATGGTAAGAGACAGAGACAGACTGGAGCTCAATCAGGGAGGTCTTTGTAGGCTGCAGTAGTGAGATTTATTCTCGTATTGGAGAGTTTTGAGCACAGAAGTCCCTCAGGATGGGATTTGTGCCCTCAGACGCCATGCTAGCTTTGTGAGGTAAATGATTTGTAGAAGAGGCAAGAGGAAGAAGAAGAGAGACCGGGTAGAAAGGGCTGTGGAGGTCTGGGGAGGAAGTGGCAGATGGGTAGATAAATGGTAGTAATGGATATAGGAAGAAATGGGATAATTCAGAATCAGTTTTGAGGGAAAGTGATAGGACTAACTAATGAACAGCATGTGGGAGGTGCAGGTTAAGGGAAATGACATATGCAGTGATACTTTTTATTAGGGAAAAGCGTTCATTTTGGGGGGAGATTGCATTTAAGATATTTACTAACTATTCAAGTTAGGATGTCAAATGCATATCTGGATATACCCAGCCACAGTAGCAGAGATTTCAAGGCTAGAGATAGAAATCTGGAAACTAGAAGTATATACGCACATGGTATTGACTATGGAACTGATTAATATTACTGTTTTTGTTGCTTTTTTCTCATTGTTGAGACAAAATACCCAACACCCAAAGTTAAAAGCTTATTTAGTGCACACTTTGCAGAGGTTTCAATCTATAATCGGCTGGCTCCAAGGCAGGGTGGCTTGGCAGAGGAGAAACAGTTAACAGTGGGCAGAAAGTAGCAAAGCAACAAGGCAGGAGAAAGAAGACTTTTCCTGTCACTTACATTGTATGCAGGCTACCCACCATAGAGTGAGTGTAGCACTCACACTTAATCCTAGCCATAACTATGCTAAACCAATCAGTGGACTGATTTACTGATCACACACCATTAATCCCTGCATCACACACTCTAGATTCAGCCACCTCTGAAAAAGCCTAAGACCGAATGAGGCTTTGGGGGGGACCTCTAGACACAAACCATAGCGATTACCTAGGGAAACAAGTGTAGATAAAGAGAAAAGGGACTGGGATAGAACTTGGGCACCTCACACTTAAAGTAAAACCTGGAAGAGGGGCCAACAAATGAGGCTGCAGCACAGAACAAACTACTACACATTTTAAAAGCCAAAAATAAAAGAGTAAGAGGAAGTGAGGGGGGCCAATTGCACTAAGGAGCCAAACATAATTCAGAAATGTGACCACTGGATTTATAGCATGGAAGTCAGTGTAAATTTGAACAGAACAGTTTTGAAGAAACAGCGAGATCAGAACGCTATCAAGAATAGATCAAGGAAATGACAAAATGAACAAAGATGAGGCACCCATTATAAAGAACTCCTTGGAGTTTTACTGTGAAAAGGAGAAGCAGGGTGGATAGTTGCAGAGGATTAAGGATCAAAAAAATAACTTTTTAAGCAAGGGAAGTTACAGTGTATTTCACAATGATTGGACTAATCCATTAGAAAAAAGAAAGATGACGCAGTAGACAGAAGAGAAAATTATAGGAGTGAATTCTTTGAGAAAGGAGAAGATTAATAGGAGCAGAGCATAAGGAGGCCCTTTGATGTGAATCGCAACAGTTTATCCACTGTAATAAGGAAGAAAGCAGAATGCAGGTAGAGCTGCAAGTAGAGTTTGGTCAGGGCCTCATGAGGAAGTTCTAAGCAAAAGTATTTTTTTCAACATCATCATCATAAAATTGTGCATATGTTTATTTTATTGTGTGTATGTTTTAACAATGTCTATTACCATTTCTATTTAAACTGAAGACGATCACAGCTTGAGTGGATGCGGTATATCATGAACAATTCCAGATATATTTCTGCCGCATTTGGCTTTTTAGAAAATTTGTGGTTAAAGCCACATAACATGAAATCTACTCTCAGATGACTTATCTAGCATGCAGGAGACCCTGTGTTCTATCCTCAATACTAGGAGAAAAAAAGAAAAGGAAAGAAGAAAATCTTCCCTTTTACTTCAACTGAATTAGAATTTTCACTTTTCTTCATAATGGACAAAACATAAAAGTCCTTTTACAGAAACCTTCATTACTAGCTCCTCAAAACGCATCCCTTTATCTTCTTATGCTTATATATGTATTTATGGTGGCAGAACGTGTGTCATCTATCATCGCTTCACTTATCTCTTACTTTACATCTTTGGGTAAATGATTTAGAAGATCAAGCAAAAAAAAAAAAAAAAACCACACAAGAATAGTTTTATTTTAATGCTTAGTGTCTTGGTTACTTTTTTCTCATTGCTGAGACCAAATACCCAACACCCAAAATGAAGGAAAGATTTATTTAGCTTACAGTTTGTGGAGGTTTCAGTCCATACTTGGCTGGTTCAGAGGCAGAGTGGCGCAGGGCAGAGGGCAAACTGTTCATGGCAGCAGAGCGCAGCAAAAACAACCAGCAAAAGGGCGGAATGGCTGCAAGCAGCCTCTTCTCTTCCCTTACATTGTAAACAGCCTGACCCCACCCAGGGGGCGTGTAACTCTCACACAATCTCCATGCCCTCCTCTTCCACAGGCTCAGGCTGCATACAAAGTAAGCACCCTGGCTTCCCGCTGAGTCACTCAGCCAAACCTCTAGACTCCCCAAGTTGACACAATGTATCAACCATAACACTTAGTTTGTACATATAGGCATAAATAGGTCTCAAAATATATCTAATGAAAGAATTTGGTTTCCACATGATCTGCTGTAAAGTAGCACTTATGGGCATGAGACAATAAATTTTTGGACAGTAAAAATAAAAATGGATTCACATATGTTTAGAAGTAGAAAATATGAATTAGAAACACACACATGTTGAAAGAACATTAAATGCTTATTTTTTTGACCAATTTTGCATGCTTATATCTGGTAATCTGAACAACTAATTTGAAGACAACAATATGCAGTATAACAACCATCACTGAATGCCTACCATTTTGATTAGTGAGACTCTGTATCACTTCTAATGTTTTAAATTTATTTTTTATCCTCTTTAATGGTTCGACCAATCCTGCATCCTTACATCTGGTAATCTAAGCAGCATTGTTGAAGATAACATTGTGTAGTAGAGCAACCATTGCTAACTTCTGATTATCTTGTTTTGAAATTTTGTATAGTTTGTATTGCTTTTGTTTTTTTTATCTTTCTTGTTGTTATTTTGTTTTCTCTTTAAAATAAAAAAAGGAAATACACATGTTATAATAACAAAATTTTTAAAAAATGAAATCTACTTTCATAACCAAATGTAAGTGCACAGTACAGCATCGTTAACTGAATGCACACTCAGCACAGTGAGTCTCTAGAACCTGTTCATCTCCCATGAATGAAGTTCTGTGCCCACAGCATAGTAGCATCCGTGTCTCCCTTCCTTTCCCCAGTGCCTGGCAATCAGCATTCTACTTTCTGCCTCTAAGACTTTGATTACTGTAGATATCTCATGAGTGGAAACAAGCAGTATTGTTTGGCTGGTTGTGATTGGCTTTTTTAACTCAGCACCATGTCCTCAAGCTTCATCCAAGTTGTAGTTTATGATGTAATTTCCTTCTTTTCAAAGGCTGCATAATATTTCATTGTATGTATATGTCACACTTTCTATACTCACTCACTCATCTGTCAATGGACATTCAGATTGTTTCCATCTCTTTGCTGTATAAATAATGCTGCAATGATCACAAGAGTGCAAATATCTCCTTGACTGTTCAATTATTTCAGATAAATACTCAGAAGTTGCTGGATCACATGGTAATCCTCTTTTTAATTTTTGAAGACCCTCTATACTACCTCTGTAGCATTTTACATTTCCACCAATATAGTGTACAAAGGTTCCAGTTTCTGGACTAACATCTTCATCAGCTTTTGTTTTTTGGTTTTTTTTTACCATTTTTTAAAAAAGTAATGGCCATTGTAGCAGGCACAAGTAATATTTTGAGATTCTGATTTGCATTTTCTTGATAATTACTGATGCCAATCATCTTTTCATACACCTGTTGTGTTTCCTTTTCAAGTATCTTGCCCAATTTAGAATCAGGTTGTTTTTGTTTGCTCATTTTTGTGACTAGGTTATAGGATTCTTGATGTATTTTAAGGTATTAACACCCTATCTGATATATGGTGTGCAAATATTTTCTCTTATTCTATAGGTTGCGTTTTCACCCTGTTGATCGTTTCCTTTGCAAAAAGCTTGTATGTGTGATGGAGTTCCGCTTAGCTATTTTTACTTTTGTTGCCTGTGCTTATACTGGCATATCCAAAAAATCATTGCCAAGACCATTTGGTTTCTTAACAGTACTAAAACTGTCATCTGTCTCATAGTGTAGCAAAAATTATATTTCTCCAAATTATAGTATTCCAAAAATTATATTTAAATTACCTCTGAAAATAATCATTCTATTTTTAATAGTGACTTTTGAAGTTGAATTTACAATAGAACTAGCAATAATATTACACATTTCATCTTTGGCAGAATGAACCTTTTTATATTGATTCCATAAATTATTTGGAGAAAAAAGAGAGTCATAAATTGGCTGAATTGCTTTTCTTTTTGAAACATCTGATGACATTATCAAGCCACCATCATTAACCATTTGCAAAGTTCTGTTGCTATAGCAGAGCCAACATAAACAGCAATCATCTCATTTTTTGTTTCTACAAGAAAACTAGAAATAAAACAGCAAAATTAGGAGAATAGTTATTTGATACAAACAAAAAGTCAAACTATGGAATGATAGTTGTGCATATCAAATTTTCATCTTTGGAATTAAGTACTTAACTTCTTAACATAAATATAGCTTTTTAAAGTGACTGCAGTAATTCTCCCACAGATCTGCACCTTCCAGGTTTCTGCGTGCTCAGTGGTAGAATGACAGCGCCCATGAAAGATGGTGACTGTAACAAACTTTGCCCTCAAGCTAGGTGTTCATCAACAACTTTCATGACATGTCAACATTCTGTTCTTACTCTTTCATGCAATGTGTATTTACTTAATAGCTTTAGTTTATTACTCATGAAAGCTTACTGCAAAATCGAAAAGCATTTCTAAAAAGTGAAGCCTAGTCAGGTATGGTAGTGCGTGCCTAGAATCCCAGCACTTGGAAGGCCGAGGTAGGAGGATCAGTGTGAGTTGGAGGCCAGTGTGGCCTACATAGTGAGTTCTAGCCTAGCTTGAACTATATAATGAGATCCTGTCTCAAACAAAAAAAGAAAAAGAAAAAAATGAGGCCTTCTATTTCATGTGCATATCTCAAATAAACTAAAATTAAGCTTCCTAGTGAGGGCCATAGTATAACAGGCTGATGTACAGAGGGGATGCAGGGGCGAGGTTTCTCTCCTACTGTCCCCTGAAACCAAAGGTGCTGTCTGCCCCAAACTATGAAACATCTCCATTATTAGTGAATGTGTTGCATGGAATAAGGAACTAGAAAGGATCAGGAGAAAAAAATGGATTATTGCTGGCCAACTCTCAGATTTAGCCACATAGAAGAGCAAGAACTCTGTTCACTATGTGCCTCTTACATGCTGTGAGACCTGGTCATGGTCAAAGCTCTGCATATGAAGCAGACGTCTTCCCAACCCAAGCATCCTGGCTTATTTTACAGCAACAGTGAACATGCTTTTGAAAATTAAAGACTCAGGTGTGGCATGGTGGTACATGCCTGTAATCCCAGCTATTCAGGAGATGGAGGCAAGAGAATCTCAAGTTTGAGGCTAGCCAGAGTACTGTAAGTCATGAGACAGACAGAGAGAGAGAGAGAGAGGAGAAAGAAAGAAAGAAAGAGAAAGAAAGAAAGGAAAAGAAAGAAAGAAAGAAAGAAAGAAAGAAAGAAAAAGAAAGAAAGAAAGAAAGAAAGAAAGAAAGAAAGAAAGAAAGAAGAAAGAAAGAAAAAGGCTCAGGACACTAGGACAACACCACAACAATCAGACCTCTCGTGGCAAACCAGACAACAACTACCCCATCCCTAATCATATACAGAACTTTTGTTCTTATCTCTTTCTGTGCTCTCCTCCTGAGACTCCCTTCTGCCTCTCAGTAGTGTTGGATCACCTATGTTCTGTAACTATGACTCCCTCTTTTTTCATTTATACCCTTGCTTTGGTGTAGCACTACCTCTACCCAACACCTTCCCTTATAGAGTGTGTATGGGAGTGAAATTTATGAGACAAACAGGCCTGTTTGGAAAGGCACTTAATCTCCCTTTATACTTGGTTGATGGCTTGACTTTTCATCTAGGATGAAAATCGATTTCATGGTTGACAGCTTCCAGGGTTGCTATTGTGACTGATGGTGATTCTGGTTCCTTGTATCTCACCTGAGTGTTCTATGTGAACGCTTTTTAATTTAAAAAAAATTTCCAAAGTCTGATGTGGGTGCACACACCTATAATCCCAGCTACTCAGAAGGTGAGCCAGGAGGATCTTGAGTTTAAGGCCAGCAGGGGCAACATAGCAAAACCCTGTCTCAAAATAAAAAATTTAAAAAACCAGGGCACATACTCAGTGGCAGAGTATTTTCCTAGCATGGACCAAGCCCTGAATTCAATCCCTAGTTTGGGGGTGGGGTGGGAGAATGGGCATTATTGTTCTTAAATTTCACAGTGTTATAGTTTGCTGCCTCTTTTCATTCTTCTAGATAGAGCCTTTAAAGTCTGGGAAGTTTTAAAATCTATTTCAAGGAAACTATTTCTATAGTGGAGATCCCCTATTAGCTAAGGCATCTTTCCTATTTTCTCACTAACACAATATTTCAACACGGGATGGTAATGTGCCTAACTAAAGTTTCCCAGCCTCCTCTGTCAGTAGATGAAGTCATGTGAGCCAGTTTTGTCTAACTGGATACAAATTGAAGTCACAGTTGGCATAAATGCTTTCGCTTCTCTTCTCCCCCCTTATCCTTCTACCTACCTGCCATGAGCAAGGTGGGAAGCAGGAGAATGAGAACAGAATAAATGATGTCTAAGCCCAGTGGCAGAAGGAACCTGGGTCTCTGCTGACAACTTAGAGGCTCTGTACCTGCTGACTACCCATGATGTGATAACATAGAATCAACAATGTATCTAAGCAACTCTTACTTGGGTGTGGGGTTCTGTACAGGCAGACTCAAGTTCTAATATAATTTATTTGACAATATTTCCTTTAAATTTTCCCCGTTCCCTCATTCTGGTACTCTTCTTAGTTGGAGGTTAAATGCTCTAACTTGACCCCTGTGTGAGTGAACATTTGTCATAGTGACAATACCTGGTGATGACCATTGAAAGGAGAGGTTTATTTTGGGTCAGTCCACAGTCACCAGCTCTATCACTTTGGGCCTGAGGCAAGACGTAACATCAAGGTGGCAGAAGCCCATGACGTCAGAGGTTGTTCACCTCCTGGCACTCAGGAGGTGGGAAAGTAACAAACTGTAAAGAAGCGGGTGTGGGGCCCATATACATCCCAAGGTCACAGCCCCACGATCTACTTCCTTCATCTAGCGTCCTCTCCTGTCTGTGTCAGCTTTCAAGGGCATCAGATTATGGTCTCATGGATGGACTGACCCATGGATGAAGTTACAGCCCTTACTATCCATCCATTTCCCAAAAGCCCAAGTGCCCTCAACACATGAGTCTTTGGGGGAACACTTCATGTTTATATCATCGTAACCTCTAATTCTCTTTCGTCTCTTATTCTTATTTTGTCTTCTCTATCTTTTCATTCTTCGTTGAATTTTTTCATCTCTGAAAATCCCTTTTTTGTGGATATGTTGAGATATCATTCACCTACCATAAATTCACCCACTTCAAAGTGATCTTTGTCTGTTCATCAAATTGCTGATCAGCAGTTCAGTGCATGTGTTTGGGGCCTGCTGTTTGGTGGCCTCCCCATAAGAGAATGAAGGCAGCACCTGGCTTTTTCTTTTGAGATACCCCTTTCTACCAACTGCTCTAGGGAGCGCCACTCACATCACAGTCTGCAGAATGACAGCTCCCTAGGGCTCTGCAATGCAGCTGGCCTGCGAAGCCATGTGCCAGTACTGCCACAGGGGGTAGGGTGGAGACAGTAGTCTATCATATGTGACTTCTAAGGATCTCACTGAGTTCAGTAAAGCTTTGTGTTCTTGCTATCATCCATCACGCCTCATGTCCTCAGTCCCTTGGAGACTCTGGCTCACCCTCTTTGGATAGCAAATCTGTTACTTGCAAGTTGGCAGAGGAGAAGTAGCCTCTGTGTGCGGGTGAAAGGAAAGATCTGAGATCTGCTTCCTTCCTATACGGACTTGGGCAGATGTTCCTTGTTTTCAGCCCCTCTTTTTTTTTTTTTTTTTTTT
>PVLD010000693.1:0-194710 GCA_004027595.1 Dinomys branickii
ATTTTCACGTAGCAGTTTAAAAAAAGCAGAAGGGCGAGGAACAACAACATCTTGAGTAAGAATAGATTTAGTTAGGTACCATATCAGGTAGACCTGTTAGCCTATGTGTGAAAGGTCTTAATGAGGGAATTAGTGTGAAAGACAACTAATAATGTAAAATCAAGACTGTAATAATGGTTTAGGGATCTGCGTACTAGCTCCTAACTAGAAATCCATTTTTTTTCTTTCTGTCATAACTTGACCTTTTTGGATTCAGTTTCTTTGAACATGAGGGGGTTGAACAATATGATTTTTAAAAAATCAGTTCCAGCCCTAGAACCTTTGGTTCTCAATGAATAAATAAACTTCTAGGGAAACCCTCTATGCTGCTTGGCAGCATGACATACACGGACAAAGAAAACACTTCTTTGAAGTTCTGTGTGGCAGATTTTGCAACTAAAGGACAAAAATAATTTGGCTTGGCCTTTATTTGTCCCTAATTGGCTAGAAGTAAACAGATTTTATTCTTGGAAAAATTTTCGTCTTTATGAAGTTCCTCATTCCAGGCCTTTGCTTTTGCATTGCAGAGCCCTCACACATAACCCAAACTGGCTTCTCTACCTCAGTGGATCACACTGATTAAACCTTATTTATGCTGCAATATTACTTTAGCCAGTTTTGGGAATGTAATTTTGTTATTTCTGAAGTCAAAACCTTAGCCTTGGTTCAAAGAAATGCTGGTGTTAATGAACTGGGGAGAAAATGGGGGGCTATGCAATCCTCAAAAAGCACATTTTTTTTTTACCCAGAAAATCACAAAGACCTCAATACCAATGTTGCTTCTCAGATTAAGAAAGAGGAAGGGCCGAGGAATGAGGCACAGCTTTCCTGCTAATTCCCTGGGCACATGGTGCGGATGAGATGGGGGGCAGTGGAAGTCACTGGTGTGGGGGATGGGGTCCTGATGTGCAGATCCCAGGAAGCAGGACTCCCTGGGGCATGTGAACCTCTCTTTGACCTCCTTTAAATTAATCGTGCACCCTCTTCTGTCCCAAGATCCACCGATAACTTTCATTTTTCCAACATCATTTCCCTTCAGTCAGTTTCAGGCTGTAACTTTCCTTAACTGGCTTTTTAAAGATATACAGCCTTTTACATTTTAAATCATTTGTACATTGTTGGGTGATTTTACCAAGAGAGATATTTTTGCCCAGAATATTTAAAGTTACTATTGCTAAATCCATTAAAGGGACCTTGCTTGCTAAAAGCAATCAGAGGTCCTATGTGTATTAAATTTACCGAGAAGTTAAAAAAATGTAGCTGAAAAGTTCACGTAGTATATTAACAAAGGAGGTTGTTGTTAACAATGGAGGTAGTTGTTATTTTAATTTTCATTTGTGTTTTCTTTCTTCATTTCCTCTTTCCAATGAGCATGTCCTACTTTTATTAAAATAGGACAAAACAAAGCAAAACAGAAACAACAACAACAACAACAAACCTGTATTGACATTTTCAAAACAAGCCAATCTATTTTAAGGAAATCTACTTCAAAGAACTCTGGCACAATGAAGCTTCTTGTGAAAAACAAGAACAAGCTTGCAATTTGAGAAGGTATCTCACATCCACATTTAGAGAACTGCTGTCCAAGAATGGGAGAAATTTAACCCCCTGAATAAGACTATGAACTTACCTACATATTGAGTGAGGGATTTTCTTATCACATTAGGTTTATTAGATTGCTTTTTCTTTTTGTTTCTACGTAGGAACTATTGAATCAGATCTTCCTTATTTGGAATGAAACATTTTCCTTCAATAATAAACAAGTTCCAGGAAAAATCAGAGCACATCTTTCCCTGTGATACTATTGACAGTCATCCTCCTTGCTTTGATTCGTTTGTCATGCAGTTGTCCGGGTGCCTGGGATTTCTAATGAGTTCTGAAGTTTACCGTATACCGAGTTTCTGATGATGAGGATAACAGTGTCATTTGATTACAAGGACAATAACAGGGCTTAGTGCTTTGTGGCTTCCAGAACACTTGTGTACATATCCTTAAATGATCCACAGTGTCCTTATATCCAGATAAGGAAACGGAATCTGAATGCTGAAGAGTCAGCAAGTTTCTGCACTGCATAATTACTGAGAAAGGATTGTGCACTTTGGGATTTCTGAGGCTTAAACTCAAAACTAAGTCGTGTCCCAAAAGACAATTAAACCACTTGTCCCCACAAAGGCTCACTTTCTTCCTCTTCCTTGGGAATGTCTTGGCATAATGAATGTAAAGTGCTTGCAATCAGAGTAACCGGCACACAGCACGTTCTCAATAAATGCTCGTTGTCTTCCCTGTCTCCTTTTCTAAACTGCATCCTGTGTCCACAGCACAGTCTGGGAAATATACCTCTTGCTTCTGGACTATTTGGCTCCTCTAGCCTTCCTTAGTTGCTGTACTGAGCAGCTCTTGGGCATTTTCATGCTCTTCCCTAGTATTGCAATGATAGCTCCTGGCTGCAGATCCATGAGAGTCAGGCATTCACCCTCAGCACTGCACCATGCCTAGGACAAAGTAGGCTCTCAGTAAACTGTGGTGTGAATTATTGAGACACTGGCTGAAGGCACATTTTTGGTTCCTGAACACCCCAAAACATGCGAGGGTGCCCACCTTAGTCCATCGGGGCTGCTATCACGAATTACCATAGAATAAGTGGCTTACAAACAGCAGAAATTTGTTTTTGACAGTCTTGGAAGTTGGAAGTCTTTAGGGACTGGCGTGATCAGATTCTGACGAGGGCTTTCTTCCAAGTTTCAGATAGTATCCTCTTCTGTCTTCCCACTGCACAGAGAGAGTGAAGGGCTCTCTGGGGACTCTTTCAGAGGGACACTGTTATGGTTGTTACATTGTGTCAACTTGAGAAATTTAGAAGTTTAATTAAGCAACTGAGCAGGGGGCCAGGGTCCTCATTTTGTAAACATTCTGAGCTTATGGAAGAGAAAGGCATGCATATGGTGAGGCAGATGGCTGGCATATAACATAAGCCCTCCCATCCCTTCCGCACTGGTTGCTTTTGCTATTTTCTGCTGCCTTGAACTGTTGCCCCTGCGCCCTGCTACCCTGCCTTGGAGCCAACCGATTAGGGACTGACATCTCCGCAAACTGTGAATCAATAAACCTTTCCTTCCTTAATTCTGGCTGTTGCGTATTTTGTCTCAGCAGCTGGAGAAAAGTAATCAAGGCATGAGGGCTTTCCTTTCATGACCTAACCAGCTCCCAAAGTTCCTCCCTTCTAATGCCATCACAGTTAGAATAAGGGTTCAACATTGACTTTTGGGGGACACAAACATTCAGTCTGTTAAGTAGTCTGTTAAGTCCCCTCCCGTCTCTTGCCTGCCCTGTGTTTTTCCAAGATACCAAGTACTTCTTGTTCTCCTTCCCATGGCCATCCCTTTGGTTTCTGTTAGTCGTGTTCAAAGCTCTCTCCCTCATGCCCCAGGACTGGTCAGCCCTATGCTGCTCAGAAGCTGTTGTGCCTTAACTCTCTAGCCAAGGTGGCAGGGTATGAGTACCCTTACCCTTATTCTTTGTTCAGCCATGAAAGAAACTATAAGCAGGAAGTGTCTGGGCATGTGTTTCTTCATCCAGGGCACTTCTCTCATGTGGTCTTTGAGGAAAAGAGAATTTCTGAAGTAAGCGAGAGCTTGTAGAGGAGGTAAGACTTGGTGGGGGCGGGGGTCTGAGTATGGGGCTAGGAAAAAGTGCATCTGAAATGCTTGTATTTTAATTAACACTGTAATTGTACATATTTATGGGCTACAAAGTGACTTCTCGATACATGTATACATGGTGAAATGATCAGATCAGAGTGACTGGTAGTCAGACATATGTCATTGCTTTGTGATGGGAACTTTAAAAATCCCTTCTGCTTTCTATTTTGAAATACTCAAGTAATAGCTACCAACTGCCATTACCCTACTGTGCTATAGAACTGTAAGAGTTATCACTCCTCTTCAGACGCATTCTGCTACCCATTAACTATCCTTTGTCCACCACTCTCCTCCAACAACCATTCCCAAGACATGGTAACCATTGTTACACTTTCTGCTTCTAAGAGATCTTTCTAGCTTCTGCGTTGTACTGGTCATCTTTCTCACTGTTGGGAACAAATGCCCCCAACCTTCAACTTCAAGGAGGAGGGTTTATTTTTGGCTCACTGCTGCAGTGGTTTCAGTCCATGGAAGGCTGACTCCAAAGCAAACACAGCATGGTGGGAAGACACAGCGGAGGAAAACTGCTCGGTCTATGGCTGTGAGGAAGCGGAGAGCGCAAAGAGCTGGGTGCAGCAAATACACCCTTCCAGGTCGTGCTGCTAGCAACTCAGCCCTCCCAATAGGTCCCACCTCAGTCAGCATATAGACTACTGGACGCACCAGTGGATGAATCCACTGAGGGGTATAGCACCCCATGATCTAATCACCTTCCAAACACATGAGACTTTTGAGAGATATTTTTTATTTTAACCATAACACACAGATAAGTGAGAATGTGAGGAGGAAAAAACCCTGCACTTTTATTTTCCCTTACCTCTAATTTAAAATTAACTTGCCCTTCAATTATGAATATAAGTAACATCACAATGGTGTTAAAAATACTTCTGACTTCAGCAACAATCCAGGCTATAAGATTTTTCAAGTCATATGACAGTTGTTGGTGCTTCTTCCAAACTACCTAAACTCATTATTACTTTGAAGTTATTGTAGTTACTTGGTCTGCTAGTAGAGTTTATTATTTAATGTGGTAATAAAGCTACATAACCTCATTACAAATTTTGTTTTTTAAAATATTTTGATAACTCTTTTAACACAGTGATAGTATAACTCTGTGTATTTAAAAATGCATTTAAGAGTACTATTCAAAAATCTTCCAAAAGGGTCCCTGACCCAATAAAAGATTGAGAGCCTCTGTATTAGAAGAGTCTTACGTAAGAGTCAGTCACAGAGGAGTGATTGGTGGCATCTTATATTCAGGCATTTTTATGAAACAGTTGTAACATTGCTTAGCAAGATGGTATTGGAATAGTCCTTGACTTGTACTTTGCTCCATATCATGTTTCATCAATTTCAAAATATGAGGAGTAAGTTAAGCCACTGAACTACTTTAGACAAGAAATTAAAGTGCTTTCTTGGGAGTGTGGATAGGAAAGTTCAACTGATCTGTTGACTCATAAGTCCTGGCATCTTGACAAGTATGTCCCCCTTTGGTAAATACTCTAAAGCTCATTGAATATCTTGGTGCCTCACTTTAAAAAAAATGTTCTGTGTGTTTGGGATGGAATTATTTCCTTAAATGACATTTTATTTATTTTCTTCACATGTCAACTTACCTCTCTGGAGAGATAAAAAGACATAAATTATTATTGATTCATTTATATCAAATGCATTTATTTGGCCTTGTGTATATGCTGAGTGCTCACAGAAGGTACCAGATTAATTCGTCTGGAGACTAAAGTCTTCTGTTTATCTGCTTATTTGGGAAACAGAATATCTGAGCTACTCAGTGTAAACTTGAGTAGCTGTACTATGAAGCTAGCTGATTCCAACTTGACCTGGAAAACTCGAGATTCATCCATGAATTTGTAATAGGGACATAAAAATAGTGGCTATTATTTCAAATCCTTGAATAAAGGATTTGTTTCCTTTCCCTTGTAATTCTTTACCTTCTCCCATGGGAACACTAGGATGCCCCAGATTGGTCATTCTGAGACTTGCTCCACTGTTTGGATCTAAATACCTACGCAGGCTTTAACAATGATTTTTTTTAAGTCCTTCTTAAATTTACTTTGTTCTTTTCCCCACCTCTTAGCCCCTGTATACATATTTTTCTCTATGTTAGCTGTGCTTAGCAGTGGGTTCTTGAACTAAACAGAAAGTTGGTACAGGGATTTCCAGAAATGATCTATAAAGCTCCTTCCCTTATAATCTCACACAGGAGGAGGTAGCCCTGGTCCTGACAGCCCCAATTTCTACCAGAACAAATTTTATCCATTCTGTCTGTCTGAACGCTTCTAGTAAAATTTCATTTGAACAAAAGGTTCTGTGGGTGAAGCATTTGGACACCACTGGACTTGAGAGTGTTCTTGGCATGGTTTCCCACTGTACTTTGTCTCTCCCACATTTTAGGGGAAGACTTTGAACATTCAGTTATCCAGTGATGTAAGCCATGATAAATGTGTCATAACAGCTATTCTGTTGACCTCTAAAGCCACAAATGTATGTGTCTAAAAGGATAGAGCTATGTGGTTACTTAGTTGTTTTTGGAGCCTGTGGTGGAATGAACAATATCCCTGAAAACTTATGTTTACCAGGGACCTCAGAATGCGACCTTAATTGGAAATAGGGTCTTTGCAGATGTAATCAAGTTAAGATGAGGCCATACTGAATTAGGGTGGACTTTAATGCAACAATGAGTGTTTTCATAAGAAAATGGAGACTGAGCACAGAATCACAGGCATACAAGGGGAAGAATGTCATGTAAAGACAGAGACAGAAATTGAAGGGATGTGTCCTTAGGGAAAAATTCACCAAGGATTGCCTTCAACGACTAAAAGCTAAGAGGACATGGAGGATGGTTTTTCCTTCAGAACCTCCAGCATGAACAAATCTTACTGACAACTTGATTTTGGATTTGTAGCATCCAGGTAAAATTCTGTAGTTTTAAGCCACTCAGTTTGTGGTAATTTTTTATATGAACCCTAGGAAATCAATACGAGCCTTTCACAGCTCATTCCCACCTGGTTTCTTGGTCCTCTCTATGATGTCCTTCCCCTCCCTCAATGAATCCAGTACAGCATCCAGTCCCTCTGCTGACTTCTAACATAATCTAGTCTCAGTTTATGGGCTGGGAGTTTCTTTTCAAGAATAGAAGTCTCATTCCCACTGAGTGAAAGTCATTTAGAATACCCCCAAGTGGCCAGAGCGGTCCTCTGCTTAGTTATGGAGGCTTTCTTCTGTCTTTCTGAAATTCCACTTTGTCCCACTCTTTCAATTGTCTGCTTCTGGTAGTGAAGAGCCCTGAATAATGAGTGAGAAAAGTGAGTTTGGAAAAGTTTGTGCTTCTTGGGCATTTCCGAGGTTTATTGGAAACAGTGAGAGTGAGAAGACTTTGGTGTGCAAGTCTTGAAGTGTGGGGGAATTAACAGCTTTGAGAATAACCTGTAACTAATGAAGGAATGGAAGCTGGCAGATAAGTATTTTATTTTCTCTTCTTTTGGAGAACAATCTTGAGGTACATTTATATGGTTTCTTAAAAAATTAATGTGATTAATGGTTGATACACCATGTCAACTTGGGAAGTTTAGAAGTTTAACTAAGCCATTCAACAGAAGGCCAGTATCCATCCCTTATAAACATCCTCAGCTTGTGCAAGAGGAGGGCAGGGAGATGCTGTGAGCGCTGCACCTACCCTCGGGGGTGGTAGCCTGCTTCCCATATAAGGGAGGGAAAGAGGCTTCCTCTTCTCTCCTTTTCGTTCTTGCTGCTTTTGTTGCCTTCTGCCATCTTGCCCCTGTGCTATACCACCATGCCTTGGAGCCAGCTGATTATGGACTGAAACCTCTACAAACTAGAAGATAAATAAACTTTTCTTTCCTTAACTTTGGATGTGAGGTATTTTGTTTCAGCAATAAGAGAAAAGTAACCAAAATAATGAGGAAAACAAGCTTTCCCAGTACCATTTATTAAAGAAGCTATCTTTATTCCAATAAGCATGCTAGACCCCTTTGTCAAAGATGAGGTGGTTGAATGTGTTTGGATTTGTTTCTGCATCTTCTAACCTGTTCCATTGATCCTCAGGTAATTATACCCAAGTCAATTACCATGCACTCACTGAAACAAAAATGGATCAAAGATGTAAATATTAAAACAGAAACATTAAATCTGCTGGAAGATAAAATGCATAGAACTCTTGAAGATGTAGGTGTAGCCAAAGACTTCATAAACAAAATCTAGACTATATGGGAAATACTACAAAGAATCACCAACTGGGATCTCATCATATTAAAACACTTCTGCAAAGCAAGAGAAATTATCAACAAAGTGAAAAGACAACCCACAGAGTGGGAAAAAATTTTACCCATTTGATGCCCAGACAAAGGACTAATATTTAGAACATATGAAGAATTGAAAAAAAGGCCCCCAAAACAATAAAAAAATGGGCATCTGAGATGAACATACAATTCTGAGATGAAGAAGTAGAAATGGCAAAAAAAAAAAAAAATAGAAGAAAAAGGCTTCAGCCTCACTGGTCATTTGAGAGATGCAAATTAAAACAATTCTGAAATTCCATCTCACTCCCAAAGAATGGCTATTATTAAGGTATCGCCAATAACAAATGCTGGTGGGGATGTGGGGAAAAGTAAATCCTTCTCCACTGTTGGTGGGAGTTTAGATTGGTGCAAGCATGGTGGAAATCAGTGTGGAGTTTCCTGACAATTTAGGACTAAAGGTCCCATTTGACTCAATTATTCCCCTTCTCAGTATTTTCCTGAAATAATTAAAGGCATAATTCCACAGTGATATACACACATTCATATTTATAGGTGCACAGTTTCTAAATCTTGGTAACAGTCCAAATGCCCATCAATTGATGAATGAATAAAAGAAGACGTATTTTCTTTTTATATACAGTGGAGTATGGCTCATCCAGAAAGAAGGATAATCTTGAGACATTTTTAGGTAAATGGATGCACCTTGAGTCCCTACTTTTAGGTAAAATAAATTGAACACATGTCAATACTGCGCTGTCTCTCTAGCGTGTGTGAGACACTGAAAGTGTAAGTAAGGGCAAAAATGTATAATAGATATTGTGAAGTAGGAAGAAATTGTTCAAAAGGAAAGGGGAACTAGGGAGGTGGAAAGGAAGGAAGGGAAAAGAAAAAATGAGAAAAGAAGGATAAAATGGGAACAAAGCCTTGTAAATAAGGAGGGAAGGGGTTAAAGTGAGGGGAGTGGAAGAAAAAAGAGGAATCAAGATATATCATGCACAGGGACAAATTCCCTATGATGGATGTGATCATTATGTATATCTAAATGGTATCAATAAGCTTAATAATAAGAAAAGTTCATGTGAGATTGAACCCACCAGTTGTGGTTAAGTGCTTACCAGTTAAGGGGCTGGGGATATAGCTCAGTGGAATAAGTGCTTGCCTAGCAAGCGCAGGGGCCTGAGTTCGATCCCCAGTACCGCAAAAAAAAAAAAAAAAAGTGCTTACCAGTTAAAACTGAACTCTTACTAACTTTTTCCTTTTTTTCTCTTTTGTTCTATGACTCTGCTTCTTGAGATCAGGTATTTCACAAATAACTACTTGCACTTGCACTAAAGGCTATGGCTTGATTGTCCTTAGCAAAACTCCCATTGAAGTTTAATCCTTATTGTGAAATATTAAGTGGGTGGGAACCTAATCTGACTATGGCATTTGGGGGTGGGACTTTGGGGAGGTAATTACGGCTATATGAGGCTGTAAGTGTTCTCTGAATCCAATGGAATTGTGTTTTTTTAAAGAAGACACTTGAACATGAATGTTCTGTCTCATATAATGCAAATGTAGGATTCTGGAGAGAGGTTCCACCAGCAAAAAGGACCTCACCAGCTGGGGATCCATGATCTTGAACTTTCCAGTCTTCAGGACCACAGGCTTAACTACCAGTCTAATTATTGAAGTATAGGATGACCAAAATTGCGTATTTCTCATTAATTTTATAAGATAATGTAAGAGGAAATATAACAATGGCAATTTTATTACATTTGTTCCGTACAAGGATCAACCAGTTGGAATGACACCTGCTCAAGCAATACTCAGAACAGTCAATATGTAAACAAACACACTGACCATGAGATGCTCCAGGTAAACTGTTAAGTGGTTAATAAACCTTCATTCTTTATAAACTATTGTATCTATGATATTCAGGAATAGCAACAGAAAATGGACTAACACAAGCATCCTGGAAGTAGACAGTCAGATTGAGATTGTCTAGTGGGTCTCGGTCACGCAATATCTAGAAAGCAGCGAGGACATCATTGCTGGTGATAGTGGCATCATAATTATTAGGAGATTCTGAGAAAGCCTCAGCTAAGCTGATGGGGAGTTTTAGAGCAAAGATTATCTATCAGAGGAATGCCTTGACAGGCAGGAATAGACTAGCTCTAGAACAACTGCCATGGTTAATTTTTGACTAGGATAAACCTGGGAAGCATATAGCTTTAGAATGATGCTGTGATAGATCTCAAAGTTCAGGTACCTGAAGCTAACAACACTCCTTACAGCAATTTCTTTCTTCAGAGGAGACCTGAGTAGCACACTTCCATGGTGGACTCTTAGGGCTTTATTGCTCATGGAACTGGGTTCTATACTGTTAATGGTGATGAAGGAACTCCAGAATAGCAGAGGTTAGGTGGTAGTGATTACTCATCAGAAACTTGGTGCACATAAATATCACACCAGAGAGAAAGATCAGAATTGCATTCAGGACACTGAAACCTGTAGAGATCCATGGCAGTGTTTAATAGATCATGGTTTTCTTGCAATGAATGAGGTAAACAGTGAGCTAGAACTTTGCTTGACTTGTGCCTCTAAAAAACTAAATCAAGAACAGCTGAGAAGAAAAGTAGTATGTTTCCATGTTGGAAAGTTGTGATCTCTTGCCCAACTTCTATACCTCAGGCAGACATAATACTCAGAAACCATCAACTTAAGGAGAGGCTGTGTCCCATGCATACAATATCTGAAGCGATACTGGCATCAAGAAATCTAAAAATACTTTCATTTCTTCCTACAGTGGCCAGGTGATAACTGAGTCCTGGCCCAGATATATCTTATAATATATACAGTTGGTCCACATACTCACCCTGTGTTCACTTCCTAGTCATTCTGTGCATAATTGGGATTGATTTTTGATTTTTTGTTTTAGCAGAGAATGGATGCTCACATTGTTTCTCTGACTTGTGCGGTAAGAACCATTACAGTAGAAGGGTTCAGTTAAGTGAAGCCGCTTGACTTCTGCTATTCTGGTGTCCTGTCACCTCTGAAGCTGTTTCTGCCTTTGCAATAAGGCAGAGCTATACTGCATCCTTTGTGGAACTGCAGAAATTAATATTATTTTTGAATATATAAAGAATACAGAAGTGATGGTCTCCATAATATTCCTTTTTGGCTCACTGCTCTCATTCCTGAAAAAAGGATGGGGGAAGGTGAGTGATGGTGAATTTAGCCAAGTGATGGTCCCCAGTATAGTCTCTTACTGGAGTGCAGTATCACAGGTCCAGGTCCAGCCTATGGAACTTAGTGTGTGTCTGATGATCTGGCAAATGTTTCTTTTTCAATCTGAAAAAATAAGGATCAAAGTGGAGAACATTTATACAGGAAAGTCAGCAAAACATATTCCATGCTGCAAATGTATATTAACTCTCCTGCTTTCTGTCACAGTATCATAGGAAGGGATCGTGAACATCTTCATATTCTACAGAAACACAATGGCTTTAATTTTGTTGATGATATCATGTTCATTGGGTTGCTGTGTAGGAAGTGGGAAATAATCTGGATACTACAGCAGGACACATGGGTGCCAATGCCTAGGAGTAAACCCTTCAAGGACTTAGGGGCCTGCCATATCAAACCATTTGTACAGCTTAAGTGGTTTGGGCTACACAGGGATATACTTTTTAAAGTCATACAGAGGCTGGGATGTAGCTCAGTGGTAGAGTACTTGCCTAGGATGTTTGAGATCTTGGGCTCAATCCTCAGCACTGAAAAAAAATCTGCCTTTCAGCCAGGTGTGGTGGTGCAATGTACACCTGAAACCCCAACACTCAGAAGGCTAAGATAGGAGGGTCCTTGCTTGTTCAAGGTCATCCTGGGCTACATAGCCAGTTCAAGCTCAGTCTGAACTTTGTAGTGAGACCTTGTCTCAAAAACTCTCCAAAATAAAGTAATACAAATGTTATTGTACTTTGAACTTCCAAATACACACACACACACACACACACACACACACACACACACACGTGCTTGCATGCGTGTGAGCACAGTAGCAGTGGGCCTCTGTGTCAGTCAGCTTTCCTCTCACTGGGACATAATGCCTGAGGTCCAAAACTTAAAGTAGGAGAAGTTCAATTGCCCAACAGTTTCTGGGGATTCATTACATGGTCAGTTGGCTCCAAGGCAGAAACATTATTGCAGAAATTTGTGAGAGGGTCAAGATGTTTATTTCAGGGTATTGGGGAGGCAGAGGGGGGAACAGTGTCACACAAGAAGCGAAGGGCCAGATATAGTATCCCAGGTACACCTCCATGACCCACTCAGACACACCCGGAAGTGTGCATCTCCGGTCCTCTCAGTGGCTCCCAGTGCATTGAAGTTGACCCAATGGAGCTTAACTATCCTGACTGCTAGGAATTTTGGAAGCAGCACAAATTATACCTGAGAGTACTCTGAGCCTTTAGGTAAATTAGAAGATTATATTTACAGTAACACTCAGAGGGAAAAAAAGGCTCAGAAGTAAGTCCATGTGGCAGTGCAGGCTATCTTACTGCTGAGGTTGCAAGGCCAGGCATAGCCTATAGAATTAGGAGGAATCGTGCTGTGCAGGGATGAGGTGTGTAATTTCAGTAAAGCATTGATAAGGACTTGACCTGGAAGACCTCCAGAATGGCACAGCTATAATTTCTGCCTTAAGGAAGTACTCACTATTTGAAAATCCACTTCTAGAATACTATTATAAGAAATAGAGCGCCTGGCAATGGGGATGTCAAATAAGTATGGACTTTATTATGAGTTAGAATCTTCCAAGTCATAAGGTGGAGAAGATGAAGTTACAGTATTATTTGGTGGAAACAGTGCATTGGGAGCTGGTAACAGGTCACAGAATGCTATAAAGATAAGTGATCTGACCTCCATGGCACTTAACTTTCCTTGCACCATATGTCTCTCTCAGCTGACCCCTATGGCTTCTGAGGAGTTACCTTAAAATAAACTGCAACTGCAAGACAGCTCTACTTAGAGAGTACCCTTAAATGAATGAGAATGCTCCCCATGGGCGGAGCTCTGAAATGTATACTGGGTATAACAGAAATGCTGTGAATGTTCGCAAATGACTTGGCTGGTTCGTCAGGGACCAGAAAGGAACAGGATCGAAGGTCTGGAGAAGAAAGTGGATGGAGTAAGGAGAATGGGCACACAAATCTTTCTGTTCAAAAGTGTTGGAGAGCATCCACGGGAGAGTTAGCACTTGACGATAAGGTGGGTACAAAACGATGCATGTACAGTAGGATGTCAGCCTCTGTCAGTGCTCGGGCTGCGGGCCCGGGAATGGAGTAGCCATGTTTTTCACTTATCTATTGCCATACAACAAACTCTAACCAAATACAGGGTTATTTTTAAAAAGGTTCCTCATGATTCTGTGGAATAAACAGGTGGTTCTTCTACAATACTGGATTCTAGGTGGGCTAAAGCTACTGACTAGGAGCCATGAGGCACCTTTACAAAGCCCCTATACCTAGCTAGCTCGGGCTTCCTCCTAGCATGGAGGTCTCAGTGTAGACTTTCTCCCTGGTGTCCGGCTTCTAAGAAGAAGTATAAATGGAAGCTACATGTTTCTCACATTTAAGAAGCCATTCCAAAACATAGTGACTCAAAACCAAAATGATTTGCTTTTTTCTCGTCCTTCTTTTGGTCAGGGCTTTGGTCCAAGCTGGATGGAAGATTAGTGGATCCATGTGATGTTAGACACTCCTCTAGTTGGTGACCTGTTTGGTCTTGTAGGTTGAGAAATCTTTACTCACACGTCTGGTATCTCAATGTTTCCATCTTTATTTATGTGTTTAGGCTCACTGTTCACTTATTATCCCACGATTTTACACAGCACACTATGAATTTATATTCCCTGTCCACAGTGCTTCTATTACTACCAGTGTAATGACCATAGGCTTATGACAACAACATCCACGGGTATAGCACATAGCACACTGCTTGGAAACAAGGCCTGATAAAATGTGGGAATGGCTTAGTAAGGCTTAGTAAGAGGAGAGGTTGTAGACAATACCATATGGGCTTGGGGTCCTGTCTTCCAATTTTGAGGTGCATAATAGCAGGCTCCTCAGTAGGATCAGAATCCTGGCACCCACGGATGTAACCAGCCCCACATGGATCCTCTAATGCCTAGTCTTTCTTCACTCCTTCAATCTATCTCATTTACTCTGTTTTTGAGTTACCTCTCAAATGACTGACCCGCCAATGTCTCTATCTCAGACTCTCATTTAGACAGAATCTGTACTTACACACTTTAGGATATACTATGTTTTTTAAGGTCAGATTTTATCAGTGCATTTTAGGTATACATAATGATAACATTCATTACAGAGAATTTGTACCTGTACATGATACAACTTGATTCTTTTTTTCCCCATTTCTCTACCCTCCTTTCAACCCCTCCTCCCTTCTGAATTTATAAAAGCCTTGTTTCCACTTTTTCTCTTTTTTTACCTTTCCCTCCCTCCCTCTCTTGTTCCCCTCCCCATGTGAACATTTTTCCTATTTCACAATACCTAATATACATTTGGTCTTTATTTACACTCTCAGCTTCTCACACCAGAGAAACAATGTGGTGTTTACACATGTGTCTGATTTATTTCACTTACGAGTATGGTCTCAATGTACATCCATTTACCTAGGAATATATCAAGCTTATTCATGGCAGAATAGTACTCCATTATGCAAAAAACCCCACATCTTCTTTATCCATTCACTAGTTGATGAGCATTCTTGCTGTTTCCAAGATTTGGCTATTGTAAACTGTGGTGCTATAAACATGTGTGTGAATATATTGCTGTGGTGTGATGCTTTTAATTCTTTTGGGAAGATACCCACAGGAGGAGTAGCTGGGTCAAATGGGATGTCTAATCCTAGTTTTTTGAAGCATCTGCACACTGATTTCCACAGTGGTCATACAAGTCTACATTCCTACCAACAGCGGAGAAGGGTTCCTTTTTCCCTATAACCCTGCCAGTATTTGTTGTTTTACTTTTTGCTAATTAATATCTTTAGCATACCAAATGCAAATTAATATCTTTACTAAATGCAAATTAATATCTTTAGCATACCAAATGCTCTTCAAATTATTTTTAAGTAGATTCTTAGAATTAGATTTTTTGGATTAGAATGTGTAGATTGAGTTTAAGACTCTTTCCAAAACTGTCAGTTAAGAATAGTGTAGTAATCTGTATTATTTTTATAAGAATATATTGTTACAGTTCACTTTCTTTGTTAATTTTCTATTTTGGATATTTCAAGAAAACAGCCTGTGAGATCTATGGCTTATTTTGAAAGTCATAAAATAAGACTGATATGAAAAGAAAGTTCTCAAGTCATTTCATTAGTAAAGTCCACTACTTTCTTACTGAGAGTAGGACCAGAAAGTACTAACCACAAATGTCCTTTGAAAAGAAATTCCCAGAAAAAATGTTAATGTACACGAACATCATAGTCATAGGGATCTGAATACTTTCTGATAAATTATTTCCATCAAATTACAGTGGGTTTTACAGGGGCAAATTAAAATCTTGTCTCATATAAGGGCTTTACTAGGTAGTAAAATATTAGTTAAATATTTTATCTTTTAATAAGGGTAGATTTTGGTTAAGCAAGTAAAAAAGCTAAAATCAGAAAATGCTTTTTTTCCCTTAAGGTTTATACTGTTCATTTATCTTTCCATATATAACCCACATCCTTTAGGTGAAGAAAAATTGACCTTAAAAAGAATTGACTTTCCGGCAATGTTCCTTTTTTGCAATGAGAAACTCCATCAACTTTGAAGGCCAATTACTTAATTGATATCAAAGAGTTATTTTTAAAATGAGCTCATGTAAGAAATTGTGTGAAAAATTTTAAGGGAAAGTACACAAGTGCCCCAGTAGTTTTATTTTAGTGTTTCTAAATTTAAGCCTTAGTTGCTACTTCTAAGGTCAACAAATTATAGGGGGACTGGATAGTTTTAAGAGCAGCATACCATCCACATTACTTACACATTTGTCATATTTTAGAAAAACAAGTTTTGGTTCAAGTGGACATCTATTTCTTCTTTTTCCTAAAGTCTCAAATTGATGGAATGTGTACTTTACAAACTAAGCCATAAGTTTCCGGATCGTGAAGAAAGATACCAACAGAAAACCAGAACGAGAGACTTCTTGACTGATGGAAAGCAGAACATGTTTATATTGGTGGAAAAACATCAGATTAACAGAAGAACAGAAGGATGACAATGGCAAGAATTTAAGAATATTTATTGGTATGAGGACTCGGAAAGCACAACAAAGGGAACAGTGGGGACAGCCCTGCAGGAGTAGGAGAATGTATTTGCAAACTGTTCACCTGATAAGCGTTAGTATCTAGATACACAAGAAACTCAACTCAACAGCAAAAAAGGACGTAATCCAATTAAAAACAAGCAATGGACCTAGGTACATTCTTCTCAACAGGAGGCATACAATGGCCAACAGGCATAGAAAAGGATACTTAACATCATAACTCTTCAGGAAATGCAAATCACAACCTCAGTGAGGCTGGGAAGGGTGACACATGCCTTTCATACCACCTAGTCTGGCAGGGGAGACAGGGCTGCAAGTTCCAGGCTGGTCTGGGCAATTTAGGAGATCCTATGGCAAAAGAAATAAAGTCAAACCAAAACAAGCTACAAGAAAGCCAAAAAAAAAAACAAAAAAAACACCAAAACAGTTTCGCAATGAGGTATCACCTCACCTTAATTTAAACGGATACGCTCAGAAAGACAAAAGTAACGAATGCTGGCACGGACAAAGGGGAACTTGTATCCATTACCGGCAGAAAAGTAAATGAGTACAGGCAGTTTGGAAAACACTGTAAAGTTTCCTCAAAAAATTTAAGGTAGAACTACCATATGATGGAGCAATCTTACTACTGGATACTTATAGAAAAGGAAATGAAATCAGGATGTGGAAGAAATACCTAAACTCCCATGCTCATTATGGGACAATGGCACAATAGCTAAGGTGTGAACTTATGCCAAATGCCCATCAACAAATGAGCAGATAAAGAAAATGTGGTATCCATACACAGTAGAACACTACTCAGTCTTTAAAAAGAAGGGATTCTATCATTTGTAGCAAATGGTTGAATCTGGAGGAAATTAAGTGAAAAAAACTCCAGGTGCAGAAAGAGAAACACTGCATGATCGGTGCAATCCATAAAATTGGTCTGATAGAAGTGTGAAGTAGAGTGTTGGTTACCAGATACTTGGGAAGGGATGGTGGGGAGAGCCGGTGGGGAGTCATTGGGTACAAAATTACAGTTAGAGAAGAGAAGGAAATTGTGGTGTTCTGTAACACAGTAGGGTGGCTATACTTAACGATTGTATTATATATTTCAAAATAACTAGAAGGGAGAATTCTGAATATTGTTACCACAAAGAAATGATAAATGTTTGAAGTGAAGAATATGCTAAATACCATGATTTAATAGTTACATATTATATGCATGTGTTAAAACATCACACTGTATGCCATAAATACATGAAATTATTGTGTGCTTGTTAAAAAAAATAAAATTTATACTAAAACAAGAACCTGGAGAAGGGTCTGACCACGAGTCAGAATCATCTATGTAGGTATACAGCCTATTCAGTTGCATAGGGCCCTGTGGTTAGAAGGTTCCTCCTGCTTGATTTAATGTTCCAGTAACAGCTTGAAATTCTCAAAAAGTTTTGATAAAGGGATTTTCCATCTTATTTAACCAAGTGGTACAAAATATATGCCCACACCTGTTAGTACTACTCTTCCAACGCCCAAATTGGGGCCAATGCTGGTAGTCTCTTCACTCTTAGGCCTAGATTAATAATAGTTTTTAACCTATAGCTGGCTTGCATGAGGCCCCTGGAGAGATTACTTGTGCCTGAGGAAAAAGTGGCCAAGAATTTACGATGACTTTAGACCTCTGAAAACAAAACAGAAACAAGAGAAGACTGAAAAAGCTTGGTATGGGTGAAATACACTTAAAAGTTCTTTATATTTGACATTTGAAAGAGTTCTTAGTTCCTTACCCATATTGTCTGCCTGTAAACACATTTATCTGCTGTCTGGTATCCATTAATCTACTGTCAGTTTTCAAGAAACAGCCCACAACTACAGGGAAGAGCTGTCTTAGTTTCCTTTGCTAAATAACCTCAACCCTCAGTGATAAATATGAACAGAAAACAGATTACCAGACGAAAGGAGGAAATAACAAATACGAAATAGAAGCCCAAAGGTTAAAAAATAGTACTGTCAAAAATATAATCAGCAGCAAGAAAATTTTTAGAAGTATAACTACTATCTTCAGGGAGATTTTGAAATACTGCACTCATCACTAAATACTGATCTAGGAAACCAGGCTACTGTGTAGAAGAAAAAGCAGAGTTCAGAAAGGAGCATGCAGATTTTTTAAAAAAAGGCAGACAGTATGAACTAGTTGAATTATGAATTTGATGAGGAAGAAGGTCAAACTGATAACCTGTATTGTTTCAGAATTTAGAGTTAAGGAAAGAGATAGACCCGACCGGGCCTCCAGGAGCGCCTTGGACCAGGCCCCCAGGAGCGCCTTGATGGGACAGAGCCTGGCGGGTCCTTGAGCGTGACCCCGAGGACTCAGCAGGGCCTCTGGGCATGCTGCATAGAGCTGGAGCCTGGGAGTTTGCGGGGTAACCCAGCCGACTGGACCGACTGGACCGGACTCCTGACGGCCTCGAGGGCTTGTCAGTAGGGGCTTGACCATAGTGAACCTGGTTCCCCGCCAATCTCCCGTCTTTGAGGATGGGTGCTTTTCCACCTCCTGCCATCGCAATCTGTGCGTACCCATGTTTGTTACAGCATGATTAGAAACAGCCATGTCTCTTCCCAATGTGAGAGCCCGAGGGAGTAAATAAACCAAAAAAAAAAAAAAAATACAGTTACTGTAAAAGGGAAGATGACTGATTGGGTGGGAGAACAACAGAGATGAGGGTGGAGAAAACTGATTAATTGAATGAGCCATCATCTGTATAACTGAGTAACAAATGCGAAGGTAACATTATGCAATACAGCATCCAGCACTAATTCCCTACTGTCTTCTCTATAATTTTGTATTTCCTGTATAGTTTTTGTGTTATTCTGCTTTATATATCTCCATGTTTATGTCTTTAAAATAAAAAAAAGAGATAGAGAATTTCAGAGATGTTTGCCTTTTACTAAAATATATAATCAATAATAAATAATACATTTTTCTGAATTCAAAAAGACTTCAGTCTTCACATGGGAAGGGCTCACAGAGGTCCAAAAATATAAAACAACAAAAACAGAAAACAACATTTTCATCTTTTTTAGTCACCGCTGTGTAGCTTGCACTGTTATATCACTGATTCACCAAAAATGTATGGAGCGAATGAACCAACAGATAAAAATATCCTCAAGAAGTTTTAAGTTTCCAAGGACAAGGAGCAAAGTTACAAAGGTATTCCAAGAGAAGAAAGGGGAAAATTGTCTCTAATGACTTAAAATTTAATTGTTTCTAGATATTTATTCAACAACTATGGGTAATGATGACACAATAGTATCTTTAAACTTTTCAGGGAAAATGATTTTCTACCCAGAATTCATTGCCCAGCCAAATGATCAACTCACATCTGAAGGAATATTTAATAGTAGAAAAAAAAGGAACGAGGTAAATACAGAATCCAATAACAATAGAAGCCAAAAATTCAATGAAAAGCAGTTGCGGGATGATGGTTGTATAAAGGCTTAGAAAATTTTCCTAATCCTTTGTACAATAGTCTGAAATAGAACAGGAAGATAGAGGCTCTATAAAGAATGTCTTTAAAAAATCGTTTCTATTCACAACTTATATAATTAAAAACACAGAGCACATGAATACTATGAGGGCATGATTCTTTCCGGTCATCAAAACCATAAAAGGAAAACAAAAAGTACAACTTTAGGCCGTACTCAGTCCAAATACAAAACCTTCTCTTCTGATTTGTAGGGCGCTACTAGATTGTCCTGCCTGGTTCCATGTTGGCTGGAGGAAGAGACTTTCTGTTAAATTACTGTCACCTATGAAGTATTCAAGTGTCCACTGACAGATGAACATTACTGCAAAGTGGATACTCAGCGATGAGTCAGTGAATGTTTTTTTTTTTTTTTTTTTCCAGGTAGTAACAGGTGACAGCTTTGGTTGAGGCGGATTCTACTCTGTTCTTTTCTCTTGAGGCTTGGGCGATTCTTCCTTACCTTTCT
Source organism: Dinomys branickii (assembly GCA_004027595.1). Taxonomy (NCBI): domain Eukaryota; kingdom Metazoa; phylum Chordata; class Mammalia; order Rodentia; family Dinomyidae; genus Dinomys; species Dinomys branickii. Next base: position 20,296 of record PVLD010000693.1, read on the forward strand.
TTTGTCTTTCTGGATTCTTTTACCCTGTTCGCATCACAGTCCCAGTGGTTTCCGAAAGTAGAAAAGCTGACACTGCGTACACTCATCTATCTCAACCTTTGTGGCTAGCATCTTGCGTAGTTGCCTGTTTTACATTTTGAATATAGCAAATATTTCTGGCTGCTGCCAAAGTCAGTAACTCATTTCTCTTGTCACAAGTTATAGAAAGATAATTTCTACATCAAAATTTTACTTAAACCCTCAAAGCGGAGAAAAAAATGACTGGTTTAGCTCCCCTACCTTCTCAAGAGAAGTGTTACTGAGAGATCATAATTTGCTAAGATTTTTCAATGAAGTAACCAGGTTGGCATGGCCAACAGCGTATTTGTGGGAGTGTAAACGTGTCTGATGGCTGCTTCTGTGGCACTTTCCCGCACCGCCATTAAGACTAGAGCCATCTGGGGCTGACCTTTCCTGACCCGTGCAATCACAGCTCTATGGGGTGGAGTAGAATTTGGTGAGAGAGCTCTTGGACAAGCTTCCTTGTGTTTGATGGAGTTTGGGGGCACTTGTGACTCCAGAGACTAATGCCGATTTCCTACTTTGACAGTTCTCAAGACAATAGGCGCCTGACTGAAGTTTCTTGTGGCAGGTGAGGGAAGCAGTGAGAGTGAGCTGCCCTTCCATCATTCAGAGGACAGGATTGCCACAGGCCAAGTGGATGCCGCGGAGGCAGCCAGGCTTGAGTCATTGTAAGAGATCTCTGTCTTGACAGAGGGAGGCGGCCTCAGCAGAAGAGTTGACAGGGGTCACTGCCAGAGGGCACAGCTAGGTGGAAGTGGTGACAAGATGTCATCCAGAAGACAGATTAAGTGTATTGCTCACACCAGGGAGACTGCAGTTTGGAGTTTTCCGCACTTTTGTTTGAGCCTCTTGTTTTTAACGCTCCAGTCAATACCTGCTGCAGTGGACGGCGTGCGCAACTAGCGCTGGCTGCAGGAGAATCACCAAGGTGACCTAACAGCTATTTCTTTCTCTGCTACTGAATGATGTAGCAATGAAAAAGGAAGAGAAGCGAAAGACCAAAACTATCCTGCCTTTTCCCGCTGCTGCCCCAGCGGTGGGTCAGGTGTGACCTGAAGGAAGTGAAAAGTTGTCATCCTGGGACTACCCCGGCGGGTTCCCTTTACTCTCGTGTTGGAGCCCTGGTTTTTCTGGGTCCCATGGGTTCTCTTTTTTTGGCTAACCATCTTGTTTTACTACAGTCAGCATGTACTGGTCTCAGACTCAGCTTGAGCTTTTCTTTTTCTTTCTTTCTTTCTTTCTTTCTTTCTTTCTTTCTTTCTTTCTTTCTTTCCTTCCTTCCTTCCTTCCTTCCTTCCTTCCTTCCTTCCTTCCTTCCTTCCTTCCTTCCTTCCTTTCTCCTACTTGAGAAAGGAGAAAGTAGTAGTGAATGTTTGAGTCATACTCTCCAGCATGAGAAGCAAACCTCTCCCCTTCCAGGAATGGAAATAACAAGTTGTGCTTTCAGAGAAATCTCTTCCTTCCCTTGAGGAAAAAGAACTGATGCTCTGGGATCCAGGCTCAGTGCACAGTCATGGCTACGACTATCAGCTGCTATATTATACGTGAAGGATATAGCACTTTGTTGTAATGATGATAGGAGAAGAGGGGCATAGGCTAAAGCAGGAGATTCAGGAGGAAGAAGAAAAAGCGTGTGTCAGTGTGTGGAGGTGAACACAAAGGGCCAGGACCTGAACACAGGGCTACGAAGACAGGAGGTTTCAGATCATACCTTGATGGTGCTGGTGTGTGCTGGGCTCCCTCCCAAATTCTCCCAAATTTCAGTAGAGAGGTGTGTGCTGTCTTTAGTTCTAGGCAGAACTTCTCTTATCATGTTCTATACTGAGGGTTTTGTTATTTTAGGGAGTGCCTACTATCTGCTCTCCCTTAATGATCAAATTTTATTTTATTTTATTTTGGGGGCAGTATCAGGTTTTGAACTCAGGACCTTTTGCTTGCCAGGCAGGCGCTTATTCCTGAGCTATATCCCTGGCCCAATGATCAAATTTTAATGGCTTCATAAAAGGTACATACTGGGAAGTAGGGAGTTAGATCATTTTCAAAGGGGAGGAGGATCAAGAGATGGAGGGAATTGTAGAGGAGGGAGGGATAAGGGATGAAAAAAATAATTAGGATGTGTTATGTCCATGTACCAACTTCCCTCAAGGAATTTAAGCATTGTATATGGCACACATGTACTAATAAACTAAAATTAAAAAATCAGGAAAAGACCATTCCAGTTTACTGCAAAGGAAAATGTTCTGGAGGTCTAGCTCAGTACTTGCTCTTTTGAAATCTTGGGCCAGGTTCATAGTTTCCCTGGTTACTCACACATAGTTATAAAACCCTTTGTTCACAAAAATCAGTATCATGTTAGTAAGAAAAATGTACAGGCCAGTGTAATAATCAGAACTCCATATCCTTTATCTGATTGTCAGCACAAAGTTCATTCAAAAATCACATCCCCAGAGAGGCTGTCTCTGACTATACTATTCTAAACAGAAGCATTTCTAGACTAAAACGCTGAAATCTGCATTGCTCCAAAATATGATAACTTTTGGGTACCAATAGGGCGCTCAAAACATTTCAGATTTTGAAGTATTTAGGATCTGAGGGCTTTGGGTTAAGAAAACTCAACTGATAAGGTGTATGTACATATTCTCTAGTTGCAAAACTTCCAAGTCTGTAATACTTTTGGTTCCAAGCATTTGAGGGTAGGGAATACTGAATTTGAATTACAGGTAGCCACATGAAACGTCTAGGTAGCCCTAGTCATCGTACCACCTTGAGATATATATATAAAGTCAGTTTTTCTTTGTTATGAGAAGCACCTCACTTAAGCAACTTAAAGAAGCAGAGGTTAGTTTTGGCTCATGCTTGCAGAGGTTTCCGTCCATGGTCAGCTTTTTCCATTGTTGTGGGCCCGAGGTGAAGTAGAACATCACAGTGGAAGGATGTAGTGGAGGAGAGCTACTCACCTGGTAGTAGGCAGGAAGTGGGTTGTGGGGAGAACCCAAGAAGAAGGGGTTGGGAATCAGACATCTATCCTGAAGGTTATGCTCCATGATCCACTTCCTTTACATAGGCCCCACTTTCTGTTTCCATCACTTTCCAGTAATGTCATCAAATCATGATCTCATCAATGGATTAATGCATTTGCTGAAGCTACAGCCCATGTGATCAAATCACTTACCAAAAGGCCGTCATCTGGTAACTAACCACATAGCACATGAGTTTTGGGGGACGTTTCAAATCAAAATGATAACAATTTAGCTCATTAATTCATACTTACTGAAGGCTTACTATGTGCCATCCAATGTTATGGAAGGCACTGGGGATCTTACAACAAACAAAACAGACTGGTCTTTTATCTAATGGAAAGAGATAGACAGCAGACAAACCACCTCTTGTAATGAGCAAGAAAGAAATCATATGTGTTATATAGAGAATTAAAACAGAAGGCTATAGTCAGTATTATCTGACTGCATAATCTACACGTCCCTCTGAGAACGTGACACTGAAGCTGACATCAGAATGACAACTCTTTGCTTGGTGTAGGCTGTGTAATGAACAGAGGCAAGGTTTTGTAAAACTGTATGTCACCCAGCTTGATTCCTGGATGAGAGTACATAAGCACAGCCACAAAATACTCCCTGGAGTATTGAGACAACCTAGCGGAAGGATGAGTAAGCGTAAGCTTGGTCAGAATTACACCATCATTTCGCCTGAACCCATTTATGGTTCAGTAGACTATGAAGTTCTCATGACCCTTCTTTGTTTGATTGAAAAACACCCCGATGCTAGGCAGACTACAAAAGTAGGTGCTTACTGCCTTGCCAAGCCATGGAACTTGGCGTTTTTTGGTGGAACTGATGGATATCTGAAAATGATATAAAATCTGAGAAACAGAGTGACAATATGCAGCGTACTCAGAAATTTAGCATGGGGTGGTGAGGAAGGTAGTTAGAAAATGTTCTACTATTTTAGTATTTATGGAAACATTCTCCAAAGTTCTACACAGGAAGGACAGACAAATACATTTGGCTGCTTCAGGGCTTCGTGTCCTACAGATGCCCTCACTGGTGATTTGGGACACTGAGAAGGACTTCTTAGTGTGATGCTGCTGTGAGGTTGGGAGACGCCAGTAAAAGAAAAGCTTTATGATATAGCCATGCAGACAGTTCACATCTTCAGCTTACTGGAAATTTATTTCCCTAGGCTTATTCTATCAGAAAACATACACATATAACGAAGTGATTTTGATTGATACTGGGTCTTTGCTGTATAAGCCACTGTTAAACTGAGGAATGTTGAATCACACTGTCATAAAAAATAGAATGCATAGCCAGGCCTGGTGTATATTCCCGAAATCCTGGTACTATGGAAGTTGAGGCGAAGAAGGTAGTGAGTTTGAGCCCAGACTGGGCAACTTAGTGCGTTAGTGAGACTCTGTCTCAAAAACAAACCAAAAGCCAAAAAAACCCAAAACAAAAGAAATGGTTGTTTGTGTAGCTCACTACAAAGGCTGTGGGTTCAGTCCCCAGTACTGCAAAAAAAAAAATGTGCATCTACTGTGTATAATATATGTATGTATTTTGATCACAGGAAAAGCATATATGTATTATAGGAAGAAAGGCTGCACAGCTATGCTTCCTTTGGGATTACACATACTTTTGAGTGTGAATGAGGCCACTTCTGGCTCCGGTTGTGCGTCAGTTTTCTGCAGCTTCCCCCAGAAGGGAGCTGGCTTAGGTGGTATTCGTAAAGCTAAGTTGGCTGGTTCTCTTTCCAGGATGTTCCTTCCTGGCACTGTCCAGCTATCCAGTTCCAACAGTCCCTGTTTTTGTCCTTAGGCCTGAAATATAGACAGAGGGCGTGGAACTCATAAGACAAAGATGGCTGCCGAGCAGGCACTGCTGGTAGTCAGGAAAGAGGGGTCTTTCTGTTGAGGCTGGCATTTCTTTCTCCTCACATCTCTTCTGGGATCTTTTTTATTTTTTCACTTTTATTTTAAAAGTAAAAGAACAAAAACATATTAACGAACAGACACAAAGTAGCATAAGAATAGTACATTCAAAACTGAGTTACAGAAAAGGTGACAGGGAATCAACAATGGTTGTTGCATTACATATTGATAACTTCGAAGTGTATACTCAGGAAAACAGATATAGACATGCAAAACTGATCAAACAAACAATCATCAACTATTCCTTACAATAAAGTGACCTAAGTCAGTAGCACAACTAAGTTAGATATGTTGCATATACATACATACTTACATACATACATAGATAATTATCCCTTCCTTCCTTTTTCGTTTTTTTATATAATTCTTTTAAAGTGTGAGAGAAAAAGAACTACATCAACAAAAATAAAAGAGGAAAGCATTAACAAAGAGACACAAAGAAGCACAATAACAGTATAATCAAAATTGAATTATAGACCAAGCAACAGGAAACCAACAATAGTTGTTGCATTGCATATTGATAACTTCAAAGTGTATGCTCAGGAAAACACACATAGACATACATGATTGATCAAACAACCAGTCATCAACTATTCCTTACCATTAAGTGACATAAGACAATAGTAGAGCCATGTTAGCCATCCTGCACATATGTATATACGTACATACATAATACATTTTTGCCTCTTTCTTTTCTCCTTTCCCTCGTCCCATCTGTTCTTTACTTTTGAACAGATCTGTCCATTTTCTTTGTTTTATCCCCAGATGGTCTTTTCCTTTCACTAGCCACAGTTCTTCTGTCTTGAAAATGCTGAGGTTGTTGTTCTCATTTAAAAAAAAATGATGAACCTTTCCTTTGACCCTGCTGATTCCTCAGGTTGCTGCCCAGACGCCCAGAGTTCCCGCTGTCCAGCTCCCAGGGAGAGTGCCTGTGCCTGCTCCCTGTGCTCTCCCTCCTGCTGCAGAATCTTGTTACCTCTGTTACTGGTTTCCAGGATCCTAAGTGACCCAAACCTTTGTATGACAGCTGCTTGGGAGGGGGGTGCTCTCTTAGGGGTGATTGCAGCTGACTTTTGATCTAAGGAATGTGTGGATACACAGAAAAGTTCAAAGGCAGCACTCCCAAGAGTCTGAGATGGGGTTCCTAGAGCAGTCAACATGACCGTTGGACAGAAAAGCCACATTTTCACAGAGCAGAGACTGAACTAGAGGGTGAAAAAGTTTGGGTGACCAATTAAGAGAAAATCCCCCTACATTTGAAAGTGCCCTGGATAAAAAACTTGAAAGACTACCTTCAAATAGGAGCCCAAATTGAATCCAACATATTCAATTTCAAAAACCTGTCATTTATGCTGAGCAGTGAAATAAAGATGTTTCTGTCTTGGGTCAGGGTATTCCAGAGGCTGACCTTGAGCCAAGGATTTGAGTGCCAGTGGTGTGCTAAGGGACAGCTCCCAGCAGACATCAGCAAAGGAGCAGAAGAAGGAGGAGGAGGGGAGGGAAGAAGCTAAGTAAAGGTGAGATTTCAGGACAAGGGTTCGGACTCAGCTTGATGTTCTGAGGCGCTTTGTGTTACTCTGTCTCAGGACTCAAGAGCCAGGCTTTTGTACCCCATGGAAGTAAGTCACTAGTGGGAGTAGAGGAGGCTGTAAAATTCCCAAGAACTTCTCCCAAGATAGGGACTCCATGACCCTGGAAAGCGACAGGTGCAAATGCTTCCTAGCAAGATCTCTGGAGCTGGGGATTAATGAAGAGCACAGGCAGAAGAGATTGAAAGCTATATGCAACTCCAGTGTGATGGTTCTAGGGCAAGGGGAAGCAACTGCAATGTATGCGGTGCTGCTGAAATCTTCAGTAAGGGATCAACTCTGTACTTGTGTGGACATTCTCCGGATAGCCTGGAGGACCTTAGTGATTTAACCAGGAGCAAACTCTGTGATGCAGAAGCTGTCTCGTTCTTCCTTAAATACCCCAGGAAGTGCACAGTATAACCTATCTGCAGGTGGTCCTTCATATCCACAGGTTCCTCATCCATGGATTCAGCTAACCATGAGTTGAAAATATTTGTAAAAAATTTGCATTTATATCAAACATCTAGAGACCTTTATACTTGTCATTATTTGCTAAACAATACAGCATAACAACTATGTAATTACTTCTTATTTATGTATAATTAGGTATTATGAGTAATCTGGAAGTGATTAAAAGTATAAGGAAGGTGTGTAGATTATGTGCTATGCCATTTTACACAAGGGACTTTGCACATGCAGATTTGGTCTGTGAGGGGCTTCTGGAACCAATTCCCTTTGCATACCGAGGAAGGGTGTACCACCCCATCCATAGGACTTCACCTCCTGGCCTACATAAGTCGTCCATTCATTATTGCTCTGTAAAGGCTTTGAATACATTATATGTATATTTTATATATCATTTTTATAATTAGAAGAGGAAAATTATTTTTAAAGACAATAAAAATTTAATTAACTGGACTAATAAAATGTCAGAAATAAGGAATAGCAGGAGAGACAGACAGTTTCTTTGAAGAAAAGATGTTTACCTCCCCCTTTCTTTAGGAAGAACTCCCTCCCCACCTTCCCTAACCCCAGGACTTGGCTCTACCCACCCTAAGCTGGTCAGCAGAACTCCATCCTTTCCAACAGGGTCTTACTTGGAAGTTAGAGGGAGAATTACAGGTTTCATCCCACTGGGTTTCATAACACAGAGAAAAAAAATAGGCCAACATCAGTATTTCATTATGGAAAGGTGTCCGTGAAGCTTAAAAGAGCATGTATGCTCCCTACCTGCTCACTTTTAGATTTTCCCCTTTTAAGATATTTGAAAAAGAATAAAACTGAAGTTGATCTTAATAGTCATACTTAGAGAGAAATAGAGAGCTACAGTTCATAGAGAATGGCTGTACTCTGGGGGGAAAAATGTGAGGGACTCGAATGAGCCAGGGCTCTGTCCTGAAGGTACCTCTGGCCTGCAGCTTAGCTGACAGCATGACACCGAGTAGACTGGGCAAGGCCATGACTCCCATCTGGGACAAATCTACCACACTGCACCGAGTATGCAATTGTATCAACTGTCACAGGGTCAAAGCCAAATAAACAACGATCAATTCCACGTAGATCAGCTAGATGAGAGGACTGTGGTTTAAGACAGAACAGGAAAAATCTGTGGAATTCTCTATGCTCCCCTAGGAAGATTCCATGACTCTTCTAATTATACGTAGAGTTGGCACTGCTGTTCCTAATTTACTACTTCTGGGAAGAAACACGGTTGGTAGACTCTGTTGAACATCACTGATGCTAAAAGCTCGGGAGACTAGATATTACGGGCTCTAGCTTTGTCTAGAACCAAAGTCAGAGCTGTCAGGCTGCCCAATGATAGACACTGAGCTGTCTTTGTTACCACTTAGAGGAAAGTACTACAGAAGCTTTTCCAAATGTAGGGTTACTTTAAAAACCACTGGAACTTTTCACTCTGAAGATCCCACTGTAATATCAGAAAATCTACTACATGGGGCAGACTTGTGCTCGGATTTAACTCCGCTTCAAGTATGGTATAAAATCAGTAAAGACAGCACTGCCTTGGATTGTTATTATTATTATTTTTTTACCAACAACAAAATATAAGCCTTGGGGTCACAAGATTGGAGGGATTTGGGAAGATTGACAGTGCATTCCCTTTACTCCACTGATAGTTTTCAATACTGTAACAAAGACTAGTACAACTATTAAAAATAATAGTGGCGATAGATTAGCCACGGACATATTGGTTTTGGCAATTTCCTGGCCTTAGTCTCAAACTTGTTTCATTACCTTAATACTTTTAAACTTACTGGGTAGGTTGTGTACATGGACGTATGTATGTGTGTGTATACATATGCAGTGCTGGAGACTGAACCCAGGCTCACACACGGTGCACATGCACTTGACAGTGTTACCACTGAGTAGTTCAGTTTTTGAATAGGAAATAACACTTGGCGATGATTTTTCAGAAACCGTACAAAGTAGGAGCAATACGATCTCACTATTATGCCATTCTCTGGGCAGGGATTGAATATTGCTCCTGAGAGTCCTAGAGGAGAGGGCCTCACGCTGTGCTCACTGAGGAGGGGGAAGGATGAGCAGTGCAGCACACAGGACAGCTCTCGAAACCCACAGACGATAGAGCATGCTTTATGGACGTTAGCAATAGTACTGCTTCGATATTGGTCCGTTAGCTGTGATCAGCGTACCACAGTAATACCGGGATAAATCACGGGGGAGAGGAGCAGAAAGAGAGCATGTGGAAGCTCTCTGCAATTTTGGGCCAATTTTTCTGTAAACTTAAAATTGCTCTAAAAACACAGTCACAGATGAGTTAGTATAACTTAGATGAGCTGGTCTATTATGTGTCTCTGATAAGCAAAGGAAACCAAATTTAACTAGCAGAGGCAGAAAGGTGAATGTGTTGGTTTGTTGACTTAAGCCCTAGGAAAGCATCAAGGTAAACTGGAACTGGGGACTTCTCTTTTTTTTAAATCTTTGTGACAGTCTACACAGGCTTCCTTTGTAATCCCCAAACCACAGTGGCCAGCAATTTTCTGGCTGACAATTTTTCAGTCCTACCACAGGGGTACAGGGTACTCTCTCTTTCGTCTACCACTTTATAATGGAATTTTCCAGCAGAGGCTGATTAGTCTAGCTTAGCGATGGCGAATCTTTTAGAGCCTTTAATGATACAAGCAGCCTGCTGTGGCACACACGCCATAGCTTCACCACCACGGGTCTACCTTAACCTAACCGCTTACAGGGGAGGATAGGCAGGCTTGAAGCGGGAGTGCTATTTACAAGGCTGGAAAGAAATAAGCATGATAGAAATCTATTGCAGTTTTCTGATGAAAGACAATCACATGCAGACTAGCGAGGTAGAGGCAGGGACAGAGAAGTGTTACAGTTTTGGGAATAATCTGAAGATAGGGCTTGAAGATGTGAGAGGAAAGAATGAGAAATGACTTTGAGGTTTTTGTCTTAACTCAAAGGATGGTCTCGTATTTAACTGAACAGAGTATTATTACAGTAGCGCAAGTTGGAAGATATCAACTGGCCTGTAGCTTAGCGGACAGTGTGACGCTGCATAGACTGGGCAGCTTTATTTGCAATGGTAACATGGTCACAAATTTTCTGAACACAGGAGATCCTAATATGTGAGAACTGACTAAGACAGGTTGTTGTGATGAAACAATCATCTAGATTTCGCACAGAGCATTTGTTTGAACATGCTACGGTCAATTAGCTACCCAACTGGAGAGGTTAAAGAGGCAGTCTGGATGTGAATGCTTTTCTTAGATATCCAACTAAAATGATATTCATTAACTTTAATTGCTTGTTGCTGAACTCTTTTCTCTGGAAAGCAAGCTTCATGAGATAAGCAACCTTTGCTGTTTTGTTCATTGCTACGTCTCTATTATCTAGAAGAATGGCCAGTGCACAGTAAATGCTCCAAGTGTACTAAAGGTAAAATAAAGGAATAAAAAGACAGAGCTAAATGTTCAGTACCAAAAAGTAGGTTGATCAAGTATAGAGTAGAACAAGAAAGTATCTGAAAGTAAAATTTTTTGGTGGGTTAATACTAATGAGAGATTTACAATAGTCATTATACAGGCATTGTTAATGAAGAACTGTGTAAAATGAAGACACTTGCAACACTTCTGTAAACTTTTATTTTATGCTTCCGGGCTGCTGCCAACTTAGCGCCTTAGCTTATGGCTCATTTCTACAAAGTTACTTGTCAGAAAGATGCAGTAAAGGTAGAAATTAGAAATATTCCTACCAGTAAACTGTTGTTACTTACCAGTCCATAAACAAAATGCACATGGAGGCTTGTGTAGTTACTCAGAAAGCTATGACCTTCTGAATTTATAAAATGCATTTTTTATATGTAAGAAACAAAGCATCTTTAGAAAAAGACAAATGTCTAAACAAACTGATGTGGATTTATGGCTTATATTACAGGCACATATCACTGCATATGATGTAGCAGTGGCATAATGGAATCTGACAAACACACAAAGGAGCATGCAATGAAACCTGGAAGAAAGCAAGTCCAACCTCATGTATTTCACTCTTGACTGTGCTAAAATATGACCCAACAAATTAGCTTAGCTCATTTATTGCTAGAAATCTGATAAAATTTGATAGAAACATCAGGCTACTCGTCTAGCTCACCAACATGAGTTGAGATTAGAAATATATAATACTTCAAAGGGTAATGGCTATTGCTCTGACACGGGGAACAATAGGACTCCAAGTACTGCTTTGTCAAACCAACCAACCAAAACCCCACGTTGTAACGAACTCATGGGTCATTCCCTTGCATGCTACTCCCGTGTTTCATTTGCAATGGTAACATGGTCACAAATTTTCTGAATGCAGGAGATCCTAATATATGAAAATTGACAAAGACAGGTTGTTGTGATGAAACAATCATCTAGATTTCACACAGAGCGTGTGCTTTGGCACAATCACAGGGCATTATTAGATTAAATCATACATACCATCACATGTGTGCCTATGTCACACACACACAAATGCATTCCATAGAGACAATCACAAAAAACGGTTAAAACGAATTTACAGTTTATACATATATGTACATACACACACCAAGTAAGAGTTTTTTGTGTACTCACAGTCTGTAAACATTTGGGAAAATGCCCAGCAAAGTCACTCTGGGCCCTTTGAAATTGTGACCAAATGTGGAAGAAGGGGTGAGGTGAGAATTTAGGTTCTCACCGGAAGCTCAGCAAGAACTAAAATCGAATGGTGGGAGTAGTGATCTCTCACTGACATGATAAACTCTTCTGGCCACTTAGAAGTTATGTCACCTACCCAGAGAAAGGAATGACCAGAAATGTCTTAAAGCCACTTAATGTCCTAGGAGAAATTGAGAGAGTACAAGGGTAGATGGTACTATTACAAAACTCAGTGAAAATGTCCACATCCTCCGTCCAGTCTTTTTCACATATGTGTGCTTTAGATTTCTATACACTGGGCTCAAAGTGTCACTGATAGTTAGATGCTACATTAATTTGACTTTTGAACATGGTTTTACATGTAAAAACTTACATTAAAAAGATTGGGCAAAAAACATACATTAAAAAGACTGGGCTTGTGAAAAATAGAACCATTTGATCCAAGTGTTATTTTGGAATTTAACACAAAAATATATCCAAGATCTACACCAATATACCATGAAAAAAGAAAATATAGGCTCTGAAATTCTTTTGATTAGCAGCTATTAAATTGCTCTGTGATCACTCTGTGCTTTAAGTGCCTATATTTTTTGCTGTTTTAGAGTCCATATCTTAATAGCAAAATAGATACATGAGAAAGAGCTGAATTTCTCACCTGAATATTGTTTTTAATTAAAATATGTGTAAACTAGCTCAAATAATCATCTCTGGGCTAGTATGTGGTTAAAAAATATGGGCACTGAATGGCATTTTAAAGAAAAGTGACTGAAACCCAGGCTGTCTGGCTGCTCCTCAAAAAAGGATTTAAAAAACAGAAAATCTTGTCATAATCTCTAAACTTCTGTGATGACCACCGACCAGTTCCATGGAACTCACACGGAACTGCCATGAAAGCTAGCCATTCACTTGAAAACTATTTTCATGCAAAAGTAGCAAAATCCTTCTAGCTTCGTTTAACAGTCTCCATTCTCCACCCATTTTTAGTTTCAAACACAACATGCAAACTTTGTAAATTAGACAAGTTGAAGAAGTAACATTCACCGATTTTGTGGGTATAAACTGTTTCCCTCTCCACTGTTGTGGAATACACCTGGAGTGCACCCTGGCCCCCCACAGGGATGCAACTGAGTTATAAAAGAAGGGTCAGAGATTTCTGGAGACACAGTTTTTGGGGGCTGCTTTCCTTCTCTGACAGAATATGAAGGCATATTGATGGATGCTTCTTAAGATGTTAGTTAATGCTGTCCTTATGGCTGCTCCTCTCCGTGTGGTGGTGGTTTTGGTCATGGTTCTTCCACTGGATGCTTGTTCCATTCATGGGGACCGAGGTCATGAGGCTTTTTGACTGGTGACAGCAGCAACAGAGGCATGACTGGGAGAAGAGACAGACTGTGAATAACATGAGCCAAGCACCCGTGCCCAGCTGGACGCAGGCTCTGGGGCACACCAGCGAGGGGCCGGGTGTATACCTAGGGCTCCTACACTGTCCCTCTAGTGAAGAGCATGAGTGAGATCTCTTCCTTCTTGTTTTAATCCTATTCACAAAGTGCAAGAGGAAACGAAGGCATGCGGGTCAGAGGAAGGGTTCTCCATGGCCTAGGCGGCCAAGGGTCCCTTTTCTTCACTGTGCGTGTGTGGCTCTTGGCATCAGGTACCTCGTCTGATCCTCACTACGGTGCTAAGTGGTAGGTGCTATTTACCTCCTTTTGTGACAAGGGTAGTGAGGTGGAGGGGCTGCTAAGTGGCTGACCTTCAGTCAGAGCCCAGTCTGTCTAGAATGGATTCTTTCTCTTTGATATGCTGCCTTTTTAAGAAGATCTATCGAAAGTGTGTTTAATTTCTGAGAATTTGTACCTTAGTTCTCCTGGTCCTCCTTGTTAATTAATATATAAATTAATTAACAAGTGATATCAGCTTATAAAATGTGTAAGTTGTGACCAATCCATTTTAAGCATAGTCAATTAGTCAGTCCATTTTAGGCATAGCATTTTGTGACATGAAAACACTACAACCTCCATTCCAAGTCTCCTTGATCTGTTTGATACTTTTATTATTATGTGTCTCTCTCCTTCTGGAGTGTGAGTTTTGCAAAGGCTGTTTCTGTGCTTCCCTTCTCTGCACTGTCCCTAATAATAATCAACTTATATCAAGCGCTTGTTTCAAGACCTTTACTTATATTCATCCTTTGGATGTTATTTATGAGTCGGATACTATGATGACCCCATTTCATGGATGGGGAAACTGAGGAAAGAGGAGAGGAACCAACAAGACCAGGGTTAGACAATTAGCAAATCCAGAGCTGTGATGTCAGTTGAGGCTATTTGATCCAGAGGATGGGCCCTTCACCTCTATAGAACTTTGCTTAATAAATAAGGAGCTAAACTCAAACATCCTGGTCAAAGATAACAAAATCTAGTTAGGAACAGGTCTACGCTCAAATCATTCCAGGCACCGGAGAAGGGGCACCTCAATAAAGACATCACTTGCTCAGTTTCCTCAGGCTCAAAGCTCCTGGAGGACTGCCTGGCTTAGCTGGAAGGAGGTTGAAGAACAAGAGGGACCTGATTTCTAATGAAATGACTGGCAGTACAGATTTCCAGGGCAATAAGCACTTTCTTTCCTTGAAGAGGTTATTATTAAATGTGCTATTCAATAGCATTTATGAAAGCTTTCTTCACTGCAGAGTTTATTTTTTGTTTAGCCTGTGAATAAAGTCTAAGAAACATAAGGCGAGAATCAGCTTTATGTACTCTATGTACCTGCAGCTCACTGTTGAGCATTTCTTTTAAAAAGAGCACACTTAACTGGCATGTAGTTGAGTTACTCTGAATCTGTTTGTTGTCTGAGTAGATACTGCTTTCCTGTTATGCTGCCATCTGACCTTCTTTCTAAGTAATGGAATGAGATTTGTACCGCTAAAAAGCAGTATCCCTGATCAAAGTAGCATTAGAATTTGAATTGGCATGTCTTGTGGCTACTTAGTGCACTCATTTTGTTGTCCTTAAAAATATCGGCAGAACAGTCTTACCTGGAAACAGTTTTTGAACTTCTTGCTCACAAAATATAGGGCTATTGGGTTTATACATGAATTCATGGTTGCCAGGTTAATACCGATGTAATCCATGAGCAGCAAGAAACTAGAGCAAAAGAAAACAGAACAGTGAGGACGTATTGTTTTAAAATTTGCTAAGTCGCATTTATCCCTAAGATAAGCACTTTTCTCACCCAGAAGCCATGTCGTATAGGTGGCAGTTAGAATTCCATAAAAAGTGCTTGTTTAAGTGGCAATTTCAGCGCTGCAGGATCGTTACAGCTAGATCAACCCTTGGTTACTTGAAACCCTTGTGCACAGCCCCGGAAGGGACTGGCGAGATCATAGACATGGCTTGCACATATTTTGGGATCAGTTATGGGCTATGTCAGCTAAAAAAAATCAACTCTGCAATTTTAATTTTTAGAGCTAATGAGAATATGAAGAAGATGTAAAATTTTTATAAATGTGAAAAGCAGGGAAACTCCAATTTCTTAGTGGGTACAAAGAATCATACCTAAGTAATTCACACCGGTTCTTGTCCATCTCATCATACACTGTTTTCTTCAAAATACGGCTTAAATGAAGCGGGAACCAGCACAGAGCAAAAATGACCACCAAGCAGAACACAGTTTTCGCCACTTCTCGACGCTAAAGGAGGAAGGAATCCAGTAAGTTCAGCGTTTTTGCACTGGTTAAAACAACCATAAAAGAAGGTAAATAACTCAAAGATAAGCCAGGAGAATGGCCCCTCACAGAATGCCTGCCCCTTCCAGATTTGGCATGCAACCTTTTCCTCAAGGGCTTGCTAATGATGCCTTTGAACAGCTGTCAGGTAGGGACGATGGCCTCAGGCTATTAGGCCAGGGCGGCTTTTATATGCCAGAGAATAACCTTTGAGGAACTGGCTGCAGGCAAGTCCACATTGTGGCTGAGCGTGAGCAGCGCGCCTGAGTGCAGGCCTGTGTGCATAAGTGAGAGGGATGAACGCAAGGGCGGAGGGTTAGATCAAAGCTCAGTAACAGGTGTCTAATAACAGGACAGCAGACAGGTGACTAAACACAGGAAGAGAATGCACAAATCCTCAAAGTCTTCTGGAAAACAAAAGAGTGCTGGTGAAATAGTAGCAGAAGCAATGGCCACATATTTTCTCTGTTTTCTGATCTTGAAGATAGCTGGCTTGTGTGTTGTTGTTTTTTTCTTTTTATTTACTTATTTGAGAGAGGGTTTGCTGCCTGACTGGTCCTGCGCTGATAGGCTTCTGGGATCCTCCTTCCTCAGCTTTCTGAGCCGCTGGGATTACAGGCATTTACCACAGTGACTGCTTTGGATTGTTTTAAAAATTCTTTTAGTAATGGGACACAAGGATCCCAAAGATGATTGCTTACACACAGAAGGATGCAGGATAAAGATTATCATTAGTGACGATTATGAAGCTGGAACATGCTGACCCTGGACTGACTTCAGCCGCAGGCTTGCGTGCCTTTGCGTTGCTCAAGATCAGACAGAAACGATAGGTTAGGAATTATCTGTAGCCAATCCCTGTGTGCGTTATGCCCGAGTATTATACTGCACACGACCACAAGTGTAAGGAGGAACGTAAAATGCAACTTGTCTGTAAGTGGGATCAATTAATATAAAAACTAAGCCTGTTTAACATTAAGCATGGATGCCTACAGTGAACCCACATGATTATTTGAGCCATTCATAAAGATTTGTGGCAGTGGTCACAAAATGTTGATCCAGCCCAATACCTGAACAAGTTCTATAATCTTTTGTAGCTGAGATATAGTATCAGAGTGATATTGGGCATCCCAATCTGCAGAAATGGGGGAATTTTAAAGGGTCATTTTATGTGCTCAGAAAGACAACGTGCCCAGAAAAATAGGGAAAGCATTAAGAGGTTACCTTCCCTGTGCATGTTCTCAACGAAGTTAACTCTTTTAAAAAATAATATTAATACATTGCAACAGACAATCTGCTGTTCACCTAACCAACATCCATTCTCCTGTTTTACTGATTATCAGACAGATCTTTGGTTTTTGTTCTAGACAGGGTCACTTCATCTATACAGTGAGCCGAACTGTAATTACAGTTCTAACCAGTTAGGGAGACTTGTGTGTGTTGCTGGACAATCTACCCACAAGTGTGTGTGTGTATGTGTGTGTGTGTGTGTGTATGTGTACTCCTTTGGTTCACACACACTAATAATGTTCTGTAGCTTTTCCCTTCTTGCTGCCCGAAAATCAGATATGATTTTCAGAGAGAGCTGCGCCAGATATGTGGTACTTGCCTATACTTCTAGCACTCTAGGAGGGTGAAGCAGGAGAATCATAGGTTTAAACCCGGACTGGGCAACTTAGCAAGACCCTGTGTCAAAATAACAAATAAAAAGGGGCTGGGGATGTAGATCAGTGTGAAGGACCTGGGTCAGGCCCTAGTACTGGAAACAAAAGTAGAGTTATCAAGGAAAAGTAGAGTGGACGGTGCCACCTTCCAAGACAGCAGGAGAGATCAGCAAAACAAGCAGCTTGATCAGTGAAACAACAACATCTGAATTTTTTTAAGTGGGAGAAAGATCAACCCCTCCACGGGTTAAATAACTCACTCTTATTTTAGGTTTCCTTTTACCAGCATTAGGACACAATTGCTCATTAATAAAATTATTGTCATGATGAATAGCAGTTGTAGACAACAGAGTAAGCAGTGAGAGCAGGCGCCCTGGAGAACGCCTGTCGGAGCGGGAGGGCTTTCCACCTCACGGTCCCACTCTGAGGAGTTCCAGCCGGCCCTGCTGGACCACCTTCAGGACTCATTAGAGCCGTGAGCTTGACCAAACCAAATACCGCTTCGCGAGGACTTCTCAGTGCCATTTAGCTGAGCAAATCCCTCAACCACTGGTATAAATTGATTCTTCCCAGCACAGGTACGCAGGAGCATAGCACACAAGACACTGGAATGTTTTTAAAAGACTTAAAAACACTATGTAAATGTAAAGCCGACTATTATCATCATCATCATCAACCCCTATTTAATCACTTACAGAAAAGTTACTACTCAGAGAGTAAGAGGACTCAAGAATGGTACTAGTGCAAAAGTCAACATTTTAAATACTCTATTTTACAAATCTTTTCTAATTAATCTCCTCATTGCAGAGATGAGAGTTAATAACTTCAATATATTCATACATGAAGCATTTGAAACATTAATGGCCAAAGTCATACTAAATCTTACTAATATAACTGGCCTGCTAAATGTCCATAAGAAATAATAGTTACCGTTTATATAACACATTAGAGTTTACATAGTACATACATGCATATCAATTCCTTTGATTCTCAGATTGATTCACACATTATTGTGCCCAATTTACAGACAAAGAGCCGAAGCTCAGGAAAATCAGTACAGTGGTTGAGAAGAGTTGCTGATGAGGAATGATGCTTTGTATGATCAGCACATAGGACTGATCTAAGGACTCCATCAACCGTACACATTAACTCTTGGTGTGCTTGGACGTGGTGTATTCCTCCACTGTGACTGAAAACTGACCTGCAGTCCCGGCTGTATTCATTGAGTTAATATAAATTAATGTGTGCTGAGTATCTACTAGGAATTGGGTACTACTAGGCCCCTTACATGCCCTAAGTGATCCCTATGATGTATTAGCACATATGTGTTATGAAAACCTGGAAACTCGAGAGGGTAAACAATTTGCCCAAGATGATGTAGCCAAGAAGTATAAGAATCAAGTTTTGCTGTCTAAAGACTAAAGCATCATTATTCTGTTTGCCAACCAACATTAACTCCCTACTGACATGTTCCAATTCTTTCTAGAACTGGGATCCTTCAAAATTTTACCTCTTCCTATACACTCGGTCTTATTTCCTTTCAAGATTCTCTTATGATGTTTTAATCTCCTTTATCCCACTCTACAAACAGATGGTGGCCATTCTGTGTTCTAGCAAGACTCTACCCTTTTCAACAGAAATAGCTTCTGTTCTTTTCTTCATCAAATGCCATTTATCCTACAAAGCCTGGTTCAATAAGCCTGGTTCAGTCCTCCTCCTTCATGAACAATTTCAGCATGATTCTATCCCATGTTCCTTCCAGCTTTCTCTAGTACAAGGTACTCGCACCATACTTTATCATTCTGCTTTCTGATTGTTTCATGTTTGCATTTTATTCCTACAGCCACACTGTAGAACTTGCAAGGGAAGGAAGTCATACGTTCCTCTCTATCTTGGCACAGTTCCAGGCCCAAATAATGTATAGACACCCACCTAAACATGCTCAATACACTCCTGTCAAACTAAATAAATAGTTCCTCTCCCTTTGGACCCAACCTCCAGGGTCTTCTGTTTCACAGGCAGGCTCCCCAGTTCACAAAGAGAATTTCTACATTGTAATTATACAGAAATTGCCAGACAGTATTTTTACTTGTAGAAAACCAGGCAAAATCTGCTATATATAGTATGGTCATGAGTCGCTTAAGGACAGGAATATGACTTGAGATGTTCACAGTGAGGCAATTTCATCATTTTGCAGACATGATGGAGTGCACTTACACAAACCTATGTGGGAGAGCCTGCTGCATACCTGGGCTACCTGGTACAGCCAATTGCTTTTAGGCTACACACAGACATATAGCATAATGCTGTCTTGAATACTATAGGCAGTTGTCACATGATAGTGTTTGTCTGTCTGAACATCTCTAGGCACAGAAAAGGTCCAGTAAAAATACTAAGCAATGATAAATTTTCAGCTGCATTATAATCCCACGGAACCTCCATCATACATGCAGTCTGGCACTGAAATGTCGTTATGAAGTAAGGTTATAGTCCTCCTGATTTCAAGTGTCTTACCAGGTATTCAATTTCTTTTCAAGATATTTTTTCTTAAGTTGAATTTTTTTTTTTTTTTTTAGTTTTTTGAGACAAAGTCTCACTGTGTTGCTCAGATGGCCTTAAACTCACTAGGTAACGTAGGCAGGCCCTGAGCTTGCAGAATCATCCTTCTCAGCCTCCCAAGTGTAGGAGTTATAGGCGTGCAGGACCATGCCTGGCCCTTGGGCAGGTATTCATGATTGTAATAAGTTTACCTGTTTAAGATGTTCACTGAGGGCAATTCTCAAGCTGCCGTTCCTTCGGTTTAACATCTCGCAGGTCATGAGGGTGTAAAAGATTGCAGTGCATACTAAGGGCATGCAGAAGTAGAACCCGAAGAGCCACCAATCCTTTACATCTTGATAGAACTGTCCAGTGAAGAAAAACAAGAGAAAGCAAGGGACATAATATATAAGTTAAGTATGCAGTTCCTCTGATAGCTTTACAGTCTTTATTCTTTAAGATATATGTGTATATTCATGCACTCTGTGTGTAGTAAAGGGTTTGGAGTTGTACTTAAAACTCAATTAACTTTGAAATGTGAGCAATTATCCTCTCTTTACAATAGCATGAGAAGAAACTGCATATTTGAAAAATGCCCTGACAAGTGTACATTTTTAGAAGCTGAAGTTGGTTTTAATTATATACCAAAAGAGACCTTATCAATAAAAACAATTCCCCGCCAGTTTATAAATCATGGTTTCAGACATGTTTATCTTTGTTTATTGATGAGTCTCAAAATTTTGCCAGTGCCAAGTTGACTTTTGATTTTGTGGTTCAAGTGTACTTAATGTAAATATCTTGTTTGGAACCCACGAAGATTATGAATAGCTTATCTGTGTAGCTTTCGTTAAGGGGAGTTAACCCTTTGCCTGGTATGCCTGCTATGTGACCCCAGACTTAGCCTGTTTGAGTCATCGATAACTACTCCTTCCCTCTACCACCTGAAAACTATTGAGGCAGCAGACCTTATCTGAGGGCCTTCTTAGCATTACCTCCCTGTGGGTAAGACTTTATAGATACCGAGATTATTCAGTTTCATGTCTTTTCCAGAGAGAAGACTTAAAACTTTATAAAAATGAAAGATGGCTATGATATCTGAGTTCTTCCTACTAAATTAATCACAAACTTGGGAAGAAATGCTTTTTCCTCTCTGAGGATGTTTCTCCAGATTGTTTATTTACTAAGGATGTAGCTTTCTATAATATCTCAGTTCCCACAGCAAAAAATAGCTATGCTGCTCTGAAAAACTGGATAGATTCTGAATATAGAAAGGAGCCTACTGGGCTACATTTACAATATGTCTGTTAAAATAATCTAAAAATGGTTCCTGAAGACCAAAAGTTCAGTCTGGGGTTTTAACTATTTTTATGGGACACACCCCTTGGGAGGTCTGTTGAGTGCTATAATTCCTTCTGAAAAACAATATTTTTACATGTGTAAAACAAATATGATTATCAAACCAATTACATCAAAGCATGGCTGTAAAAATACTAAATATAAAATTCTGACATAGCGATATAAATGTTTATGAACAAATTAAATACCAAACCTATTGGCAGCTGTAATAAATACTAGCACGTTAAAGTAATGATGAGCATAAATGATGTCTCAGGATTGTACAGTGTGATGTGGTGTGAAAATGTCTGTTACTTCTATCAGTGAAAAAGTTATTGTACTCTTCAATACCACAATGGTTTGTTGCTTACCTTCATAATTGAAGCAAGTGATAAATTTCAGTTAGAAGTTAGTGAAAACAAACACAAAATGTCTGTTCCATGTAAGTGCACAGACCCCTTTATCCTATTCTCAGGCTATGGACAAACTTCCCAAGGAGTTAGTTATTCAAATCTGCTTATACAGGTATTTCCCTATGCTCACCACATTGCAGGAGGATTTTAGTCTTTTTTTAATTCTAAAGAGAATTAAAAAAAAAAAGATTTTAGTCCTGAGTTAAAAAAAAAGTCAGAAGTGCCTTTGTTGTTTTCAAATGCAACACAACGCTCCTCTGAGCCTCTGGTTCTCCTTTGCTGCCCCTTCTTCCCGTCACATTGTGCATTGCACGGTGGTGCAAATGACCCCCAAGCACTGCAAAGGGTCCGGAAGTTGAGCCCTGAGGGGGCTGCATGGATGGTCCCGTCCCATCCATGGAAGAGGCCTGCTGAGTGAGGGGTCACATATTTCTTTTGAACTTATGTCACTAGGAAGGATTGGAGGAGGCCTCTGATCGGATTAGAGCAGAGCAAAGTTGAGAAATGAGTAGAAAAAAAAGACAGGAAATAAAATTGGAAAAACAAACAAACAAACAAACAAACAGGACTTTAAATGTGGAACCTTTAAGATATTATTAGCTCAACTTATACCATTTCCTGCGACTCTGGATGCCACCCTGGCTGGCATGGTGTCACCCTTTGCTTGGACACTTAAACAGGAGACTTTATGAAGCAACCCATTTCATTTTTCCAGCTTCAGTGATCAGTGAGCACCTTCTCACACTGAACCTCTTTCCTCTAGTGGTTTTCTCTGGACTATGCAGGTCGTGTAATTACACTGCCCAAATCTTGATAACCTCCTACTTTTGTTTTTCATGGTGAATACTGACTTAATTAAAAAGCCAGCAGATAAACAGAAGATTTCAATTTTAAGCTTGCCATTTAGGCACTTCTCATGAGCCCTTTTTAATTTTAAAAAAGGAATTTCCAAGCAAGATAACTGATCATTTGCAAAACCACAAATTTTGTGAATTTTCTAATTTGGGAAAGCACAACATGAGATGTCTGTGAATGTGGAATCTGAGCTATATGATGCTTACATCAAAGCACTAAATTATACTGATTTAAGAGAAATAGTTGTCTTTTTGCTTCTCTTCCTCAGTTCACATGTGACTAGTTTTGCAAAAGAATGCATTTTTAGCATATTTCCCAATACACTCAGCATGTGCTTAAGATTTTCACAGAAACAATATGGTCAGGTGTACTAAAGAATAACTGAATTTGTTAAACTAAAATGCTCTTACGGAATGTTCTGCAATTTTATATTATTTGTATATGAGATATAGAATCTATATTAATATATTATATGTAAGTACCATTTCCTACCCAAATAGCACAAGCATCCTCACGTGAGTCAGACTGAACTTGTACTGTGTTTCTTATTGCTGAAGCAAATAGTATTGTGTGCATAAACATCTAGTTTCTCTTTCTTAGTAAATTAGTTTTAGAATTCTTAGTTTGGTGCAGAACAACAGTGTGCCTGAGGTCATGCTACAAGTGTAAGAGGTAGAATCATTATTCTTTTACTCTAAAACTAGTTTAATGTTGCCTTTTCCTGCATCTGAAGAATGTTTGACTGAACTGATAGGAAAGCACACCTGGCATTGTGGAGATGTTAACAAGTTCTAAGATGGTAAAGTATAAAGACCCCCTCACCCCCCCAACCAGTTCCTTTAATTTTTAATTTTAAAAATTTAAATTTATTAGATTATAAAAATCCATCAGTACCTCCATGAACTTGGATGTGGCATTGAGCATACAGGTTTTGTGTTGTGCACCCTTGTATTCAAAGGGCACCATGACAAAGCCGATTGCCTCAGGGATGGCTAGGATAAAGGAGAGGATCCAGATGGAGACAATTTCAATGGCAGTAATCAAGGGAATCCCAATTCCTTGAACACGACTCCAGGAAGCAACAGCTCTATATCTGGAAAGAAAAGGGCAAGAGAAAAGAAAAAAGATGTGGTTGTTGTAGTTTATATCTAGATGTTTGTTGTAGTCAGGGACTTACAAGGGGAACCATATAATACAGGACACATATTTTGTAAGATTATTTGTAATAGTCACCCAAAGAATCATATACAAACAGAGAAATCTATCCACACACTAAAGACCAAAGAATCCAGCTGAGGGCCTGGATCTCACAATAATGTCCTGCAGGAGTCCAGCTGAAGACCTAGAGCCCATAACAATGCCTCCCATGAATCCAACTAGAGAACAAGAGCCCATGACATGCAGGCCTGTTTCATGGATCTGTGCTGGGAAGGTCCAAAGGTAAGTGGTGGAAGCTAGAAAGCCTGTGCCAGCAGGATGAAGGATCTGCACTAGCAGGCTGAGGGATGTGCAATGGAGCCAGGAAATGATGCTCAAAGTAAAAGCCCAAGCTCCCCAAAAAGTACCACAGGCAGCCTCACCAACAGCGAGGTCCCAACCTCCTCCAGTGATGAGGACAGCTGAGTTCCCATCAGGAAAGCCAGTGTGACAAGCTTCTCCAGGAGACTAAGCAGTGCACCATCTTCCCCTCCAGAGCCAGGAAGTGATGTTCAAAGTGAGGACCAGCGCTTTCCCAAAGTGAATTAAAGCCACTGTCAGTGACAACAAGGTCCCAAGCTTCTCTTCTGATCAGAACAGCCAAGTTCATCTGGAAAGCCACCATAGTTAAGTTCCTCCAAGAGGATCAACAGCTCCTCACAGCTTCTAATGGCACCCAACAGTTTCTATCAGCTCCCAATAGCCTCTTTCAGCTCCCAACAGCCTCTCTTCTTTTTCTCCAGTTCTGCCTCTTATGCTGCTAACCCCAACCTCAGGTGGGCCTCCCACATGCAGCACCACACTAGTTCAGTTCAGCTGGGTGTTACAAGTTGACCACCAGTTGTCAGTCTACCACAATGTCCCCCCAAAGCCTCATGTGATGATAAGTGCGAATTTGGAGAGATAATTGGGTCATAGAGGCATGATACTCATCAGTGTAGTAGTCTACTCCTGAGTTTATAGCTAAATATGACATTGGACAGTGAAGTCTGGTCAGAGGAGGTGGGTCACTGGGAGCTTGGCCTGGAAGGGTCTATCTCTTGCTCTCCTCCCATGAGCTCTTTCTGCTTCTTACCTGCCATACCATGAACAATTCTTTTCTGCCATGCTGTCCTGTCTTGGACCAAGCTTACTATGGATTAAACTCTCTACATACTGTCAGACAAAATAAATCATTCCTCCTTTAAATTGTGGGTGTCTGATATTATGTCTCAGCAAAGAGAAAGCAACCACAAAATGGGTGATAAAGTCAAGTTGTAAGGGTATTTTAAATTTATTTAAATTCAACATAGGACCTGACATACTTCATTCTGACCTCTTCTTGACTTGATAATTTATATTGAGAAATTTGCCATGATTCTGCTTTCCTTTATAGGTGATCTTTTTTTTCCCTCTAACAGCTTTTAATATTCTGTTCTTGTGCTAAATTTGTGGGATTTGATTATTATATGTCTGGCTGTAGATTTAGTTTGGTTATGGCTAGTTGGAGTTCTATATGCATCACTTAACTGTATGTCAGCTTCTTTTCCCATGCTTGAGGAATTTTTCTGCTATTACTTCTGCAAATAGTCTTTTAAGTCCTTTGTGTTAACTTCTGCTGTTTCATTTACACCTATCAGTCATATATTGTTTTTCTATCCATCATGTTGTAGTTGTTGAATTGTTATTTCCTCGTTCCTTGTGATTTTTAAGAGATTTTTCCTTTTGTGATTACTAGTTGCAATGCTGACTTCAAGGTGTAAAAGTCTACCCTCAGTTTTATTCAAGCAGTTTTTGTCAACTTTCAGTGGAATTTTTAATTTCCTGGATATCTCTTTGAATGTTTCATGCGTTCTAATTATTTCTTATATTGTTCATTCAAGGTTGCCATCATTTTCTATACTCCTCTACTTTTAAAATCTGTCTTCTTTAGATATACTGAGCATTTCTTTCATTATGGTTGTCATTTCTTTTTTATACATGAGAGATTATTTCTGATATGATTTCCTCTATAGCCTGATGGAGTTACTTCATTTGCTATCATTTGAGAAATTTCAGGTGTGTGACTTCCAAGTTCTTCTATGTCAGTGTCTCCTGGACCTGTTTTGGGTGGGCTGGAGTTCTGAGATTGCATTTTGCTCCTTTGTTCTGATATTTTGTTTCAAAAATTTTTAAGTTTTGTTTTCTGTTATGATCCTTGTTTTGTTTGATCAGTTTTGCCTGCCAGTTTAGCTAAGTGGCTCTAGTAATCTGAACAACTACTTTGAAGATAACAATATGCAATATAACAACCATAGTTAATCTCCTATCATCTTGTTTTGAAATTCTGTATTGTTATTGTTTTTAAAAATTCTCTTTAAAATAAAAAAATACAGTTAAAAAATAAATTCAACAGAAATCATAAATGTTGGAAAGTTCCACTGCTTGGCTAGCCATTGGCTTTTTAGAAAGTTTCTGTGAGTTTTATTGTAGAGAACAAGTGAAGGCATTAAAGGTGCCACCCATTTGGACAGTAGGCCTCTGTAGGCTTGCCTTTGAGACATGTTTTTGAGGTCTATTGAAGACTCTAGAGAGTTCAAGCAAGAGAGAAGTGTGCCCTTTTGTTTTAAACTGGGGAGAAATGGATGATGGGAAAGGGATATGAAAGCTCCTGGTATTTTTATAGTAATATCTTACTCTTCTTTATATATTAAGATAGAAAATTTAGTGGGTCTGTAATCCAGGAATCCTGGGAGTTCAAGGTAGGAGGACTGCAAGTTAGAGCTTGGCCTGGGCAATTTAGTGAGACCTCCTTGCAAAATGAAAAATTCAAAAGGGCTGGGGCTGTACGTCAGTGCTAAGGGCCTAGGTTCAATCTCCTATAAAACACACACGCACATACAAAAGCTTGCAGTATTTTCTATGGAGTAGGTCTAGATGCCTTTGAATGAGTAGTGGCCTTAGATATTCCACTAGTTCTTTCTTTTAAACTCAAAACAGGACCACAGGGACTTATATAGGTGGCAGTTTTAGTAAATAATATTTCTGGCAGATGTCAAAGAATGACTGTATCTTTCTCATTATAGACCTGTGTTAGAGCGCATAAAACTGAGTTAAAAATACCTTGGTTCGTAATTTTTAAGGTTTATAATCCAATAGAAAAGAATGCTTCATATAGAATATAAGATATCAGCATAACAATTATGTTAGTCAAATACTCTCTGGCAGTAAGAAATTATGCTTATGTTATTCTTACCCTTTAATGATAACTGAAAATTTAACATTTTAATGAAAGTTTAGAAACTCTTGCTGTTTGACCTGATGTGAGGCTAATTACTTTTAGACTTATTATTAAGAAAAGACCTGTGATGTGACATGGTATTTTTGTGGCTTCATTCTTAAAATTTTTGTTGTTATTGCAATGGAATGGAAATATTTTCTTTTCATAGCTTTCATTAGGCAGTGCCAGAGGAAGGCTGTAAAACCTACCAAGGCACTAGAGATAGGTGCATTTGGGTTAGCAGGATATATAATTTACTGTAGAAGATTAATCAATCAAGCCAACGCAACACAGATGCTATCCATAACTACCAGGAATACCTCTTATTGCTTATATTTAGTGTACCATCTCAGTATGTCTACATCGTATATCTGTGAAGACACAACCCCTAGGAATTATGCCACCTAATTCTTTATCAGAATTGGTTATAGACTAGAATCTATAGATTTAGGTATATTATAATGATGTCCTATGGCATGTATCTACTTCAATTTGCTGGAGAAAGGTTTTGCAAAATGCTTTTAGAATAAATGAGATCTTTGTAGAGTAAAAATCTCTGAAAAATTCAGATTAGTTTATAATAGAATAAAATAAAGCTATGGTTAGGCTAAGAAAATCCCTTTTATGATGTAGCCAAGATTGCATTTTAAAATTTATGATTATTTCTAATTAGAAAAGGTTGCTGCTTATTTTGCTTTTCTTTGTTGCCTTACTGAAATGGCAGAATGATGTCCAGTAAAAGCTGATGAAATGGAAACAGGCTGTGTCTATCCTAAGGCTGTCAAATAAGTTGCATCTATTTATTTGCTCCTCTAAACTTGGTTGGATGTTTAAATACAACACTTTGTTTCATTTTTTTGGTGGTGGTGGTATTGCGAATCAAACCTAGGGATGCTCTATCACTGAGTTGCATCCCTAGCCCTTTTTATATTTTATTTTCTTGAGATAGAGTCTTCCTAAATTGTACAGGTTGTTTGAACTTGTAATCCTTCTGCTTCTGCCTCCCTTGGGGTGGGATTACTGGTACATGCCACTATGCCTTGATTTTTTTAAAGACAGAGTGTTGCTAAATAATCCAGGTTGGTTTTGACCTCAGAAGGCCCCGAGCTCATAATCCTCCTGCCTTAGCCTCCTAAGTGCTAGGAATATAGGTGTACACCGCCACTTTTCTTCATCAGAGAGTAAGAAAATCAGATTTTTTAAAGCCAGGATTTAGGATAGAAAGTGGTTTAAGTAAGTAAATGTGGCCAACATGTACTGTTGATGAATATATTCACAAAACATCTCCATTTTATAATGTGGCATGAGTTCCCAGAGTATTATGTCCTGCTGCAGTTTAGCTAAGTGGCTCCCAAAGAACTGTGTAGTAAAGGCTTATGTAGTAAAGGCTTTCTGATCATCTGTGGTGTTTTGGGGAGGTAGTGGAACATTTAAAAGGTTAGGTTTAGTTGGAGGAATTTAGGTCAGTGGTTATGTGCCCTTACAAGTGATTTGGGCATGCCAGTCTCTTTCTCTGCTTTCTTTGCCATGTGCTCCCACCATCATGTACTGTGCTGCCACAGGCCCAGAAGCAAAGGGAAAGCCAACCAAGGACAGAGACCTCCAAAACTGTGAGCCAAAGAGATCACTGTTTCTTGTAAGTTGATCATTTCAGAGAGTTTGTCACAGTAATAGAAAGTTGATCAACACACACACACATGCTCACAATCTAATGTAAATTCAACAGTTTTACATATGCAGAAGTAATTTTTAATGTCTAGCTTCCAAAAGGATCTGTAATCAGTCTTGTACTTCATCAACTCATTTCACAGAGAACTAGAATATTTTCCATTTGTAATCATATGGATCTTGATCATAACTTTATGAAATAAGGAGAAAGGAATATGGAATAATTAAAAACAATCATTTGTGATATGGATGTGGGTAAAGGTGTGAAAAATGTAAACTCCTGGATGTTCCAAGATGTATTTCTATTTTGAAGACTGTGACTAAAGCACACATAACAAATATGCTCTTTTTTCTAGGTGTGATTATAAACAGCCTTCAGGTTAGCTAATATATATGACATCTTCACTTGCACAAAACCTATGAGATTAGCTCTTCTGACCAATTGCTATTCCAAAAATGCATCCTCCTCTTTAAAATTCTATCCACTTGACCTCTGCCATGTTCTCCTGATTTTCTTCCAGGCTTACTGGGTACTCTTTTATTTCCTTAGGTAGACCCTATCCTATCCTTATATTCTTAGCATGGATTTCTCCTAGGGCTTAGTCCTTGGACCTCTTTTATACCTACACTTTCTCAGTAATCTATTCCAGTTTCATGCCACTAGTATCGTTTGCACTATTTATATGTTGGTAATGCCCAAATTTCTAACTGTAGTCTGGAACCTCACTTCTAACTCTACACTTGTACACTCAGCTTCCTACGTGAGAGCCGCACTAGGACATCTCCTGGACATTCAACCTGCTCACGCAGACCGGCCCTCAAACCTGTCCATTCCCTAGTCCTTACCACCTCAGACCCAAATTTGGCATTAGTCTTTAGTCTTCTCCCATCACACTTCCAGTTCTTCTGAAAAACACAGTGTCTTCCTTCAAGATCTATCCAGATGCACAAACTTGTTTCCATTCTGCCTGTTAGTATTCCTCCTGGGTTATTGCAGTAGCTCCCTAACTGGCCACAGCCTACCTTGGACACAGC
This sequence comes from Dinomys branickii, assembly GCA_004027595.1. NCBI lineage: Eukaryota > Metazoa > Chordata > Mammalia > Rodentia > Dinomyidae > Dinomys > Dinomys branickii. The sequence goes on from PVLD010000693.1 coordinate 49,704, forward strand.
CAAGGGAGTCAACCTGTTAATGCAGATTAGGACTTTCTTTGCTCAACTTCTTCCAATGATTTCCTCCCCTCTGGAAATACCCACAAAGATTCCTCAGAGCTGGTTCCTCTCTTCTTGCAGAATCTCCATTCAGTTGATATTTTTAGAGAAGCCTTCCCTGGACACCCTACTTCAAATTTCTTATTTCCTTTGCAGAATTACCCTGCCTTACTTTGACTTATTTTTCTCCATTTGGGGTTCAACCAAGTATTTTATTTATTTTGTTAGTTTATTGTTTATGCCCACCCCTCCCTTTAGAGTACAAATTCCATGAGCACGTTTTGTTTCCTACACTTAGGAAGATGGGTTCCAAATAAACACTTGCTCAATGAAGTGTTCTTTTGTTGGTTTGGTTGCTGTCTCCATACACTTTTGTCTTACTTTATTGGTCAAAGTCAGTAGTGGTTTACCTTCTGACCATTTTCCCACTTTTCGAGCTAGCCCTGAATTAAGCTACAGAAAAAGAACTAATATTTTCAGAAGCCAAGAATCAAATAAGTTAAAAAACAAGGAAGGGGCCAGGTGTGGTGGCCTATGCCTGTAATCCCAGCACTTGGGAAGCTGAGGCAGAAGGATCACTGTGAGTTTGAGGCCGGCCTGGCCTACAGAGTGAGTTCAAGGCCAGCCTGAACTTCATAGTGAGACTGTGTCTCGAAAAGATTAAAAAAAAAAAAACCCAAAAAACACAAAAAAGCAAAACAAAACACCCCCCTAAAGCAAAATAAAACAAAATAAAAAAGAAGGAAGGGCCTTTTGGCTGAGTTTTCTTCCCCTCATGTCCCAGTGGGGTCCAGAGGTCGGGAACATGAGCGATAGTATGCCTCCCACCTCCGCCGGGTCTCCTGTCCTCAAGCACAGGGGCCCCGAGTGAGGGTTTTGGTGCGCTGAGTCCCAGGGGCATCTTTTTCCATTACATCTGCTTGTACCCTGTCACGTGACATACCAAAATAAAAAGATAAATTGCATGTCTTATTTATACAACGATGTTTGTTATTATGTGTGACTGTAAGTGGATTTTTATATGCTTTCAAAGCCAGAGGTAATTTATGCATGTTTGTCAGGTCTTCACAGGATGGTCTGGCATAAGTCAATGCATTTGAAACATTTTATGGTTGAAAAAACTTAAAAAATTATAAAATAAAACTGAAAAGAATAAAATTCAAAAGACACAACTTCAATAATTTCTAGTGTTTCATGATTATAAACATATTGTAGATACAGATTTTTTTCTTTCTCTGAATGATCTTCCCGTGTGGGTAGATTCTCTTGAGTGGGATTTCTGGATCAAAGGAAGACAGCTAACTTATCTTTAAGCAAGTTTCTAACAAGTGCCTGTCGATGAATTCTTGCCTGCATTGGCATTTATTAATTTTTCTTCAATTCTGTCAGTTGCATAAGGTAAAGTGGCACTTCTGCCTTTACCTTACCCTATCATCAGTTAATAGCAAGTGACTATTTATAGTAGCAGATTGTGATTTACATGTCTTGTATCATAGACAAATCAATTATCGTGCAGAGGTTTGGAGGCAAAATGTTAGCAGGAAGAATTTTAAGGAGAAACCAGGAGTGTTGGAGTAAAAGAAAGCTGAGGTGAGAAGAGAGACTGAGAGAGAGACAGAGAGAGACAGAGAGAGAGAGAGACAGAAGAGGGGAGGGAAGGGGAGGGAAGGGAGGGGAAGGGAGAGGAGGGAGACTTAAATTAGGCTGGCCTGGGACTCTTTCCACCCATTGAGCACAAGCCTCCGGCCCTAAACTGAGTAGCAGGTTCCACACTGGAGCCTGAGGCTGTGCAGCGAAATACTGAGGGTCCCTGAGACCATTCAGAGAGGCAGACGAGCTCTGCTGAACTCAGACTTCCAGCTGCCCCTGTCAAGGTGCCAGACCTGTGAGTCTCGGACCTGTGAGATAAACTCAGTGTCTGCTAAAATCCACCAGTGCTCCTAGTTGAAGCGACAAGCTGTGGAAGAATCCCCACATTCCTGACCCATAACACGGTGAAATATGATAAAATGATAGCTTAAAACTACTACATGGGGGGGTAGTTATCAAAGAGAAACAGGGTAGTACAAAATTCACCAGTGGACTGATCTTGAGGGTGGACTAAGACAAAACTGCAGGCAGGGGGAGCAGACCCCAGGGCGTGAGGCCCTAAGCTGCCCTGGCCTGTGTTTGGTTTTGTCCAGCTCCCGGCTCCCTTCTTTTGGATCAGCCACTCGTTCAGGGTCTTCACTGTTGTTACACAGCAATAGCAAATTTCAACACCAGGAGAAGTCCAAGTCTGAACAGCAATGAGGCTTTTTCAGAAAATCATTTTCACGCTCTTTAAATTAGGATAATCCCACGAATTAGGATAATCCCACGAGACCACAGAGCACATATGTGAAATGACGGTTGAAGAGCTGATGTCCACTTTTGAGTGTAAGGCACATAAAACATGGATCTTTGCAACTTTTCCAGGTATCTCATTACACATACTCTGGTATAGCTGTTAAAAGAGTTTTATCTTTTTACAGCCTCGCTCTCTAGACATCTTTTAACTACAACTTGGATCAGTACCCAGTGCTTTTAATGGTCTGGACCTATCGTCTTCTGTTTTAAAAACAACTGTTCATTTCAAAAAAGAACAGCACTGAATTTCCCTCCCCTGGCCCTGCCCGGTCTCCCCTGACTCAGAGTGACACAAGACTTGTCCTTATGATATGCAGGAAAACCTATTTTAATTTTTGATGATTGGCAATGGCTGGTGACTCATATTTTGTTGGGAAACATTCATTCATTTTAAAAGTATACTGCCTTAGTATTAAAAAAGGTATTGTGCTGATAAAGCTGGTGATGGGTTAAAATTTATGCATAAATTTCTTCACTTGTTTTTTAAATGCTGCTTTATCTTTTTCATAAGATACAAAGGTTATAAAATTAAGGATAAGTAAAAAGAAAGAGAGATATAAGCTGAGACAAATCACATTTGAACAATGAAAGCTTGTTCTATCTGTTCTCTCTTATGGTCTTATCCATTTTATTCAGATTAAAAACTGATAGAAAGAAAGTTACAACTTCTTTTATCTTATAGCATTCTGCAATCATTTAGTGATTAGTGGTGTAATCAGTTCTATAGAATTTAGATGTCTAGTTTCTCTCATTATTTTCCCTCAAAATAACTTTGAATTGAGAGAAAATTATATTGTTTAAAATCTCATATAAACTAATGGTAACTTGCGATTTCCTGGGTCATGATTTTATTCAGCTCATACAATGAAAGCAGAGGCTCACAAAGTGAAAATTGTGCTACAAGCTTCAATTTCCCTCCTTCTGCTGCTTGTTTTATTTTTTAAAATTGTGTGTGTGTGTTTGTGTGTGTGTGTGTGTGTGTGTTGGTGGGGCATATTGCATTTAAAGGAAAATTTAAAGCAAATGATATCTTCTGGAATTGTGAATGATTCATTCTCAAGGGTAAAACCTGAAATAGAAATGTCAAGTAGCTTCTTTACACATAGGTTCTAAATCTTCAAGTCAATATCAAATGAAATGTAGGGTAAAGAATTGATCTAGAGAACAAAGAAGGATAAGTTTATCTTTTAATTTAAATTAAATTAAATTAATTTATTTACTGATATCAGGAATCGAACTCAGGACCTTGTGCTTGCCAGGCGGGTGTTGTACAGCTGAGCTACATCCCCACCCCTTAGAATGAGTTTATTAGCAAGGACAAAGGGTGATCTTTGTGAGAGTAGGTTTCAAATGGTTCATCTCTTTGGTTTGAAAGTCATATCAAGTTTTAATGAAATATACCCTTGGCATTATCATTTCCTTTTTCTAATGAAGCATGACTCATGTTTCATTCGCCGTAGGGAGTAATGTGATGGAACATGTCATTTACAGTTCTCTGACCTGGTGCCCTGGCGTTGTGACCCCATTCCACTAAAAGGAATCCACGACCAGAGTGAGCAGTCTCCCTCACACTGGTGAGACTCGCACTGAGGCTGTTTGAATCTCGGCAAGAAGAACCTCTGAGCTCCCCCCAGGAAGAAAGAGGGGGCAGAGGGAAAATGTGAGGAGAGGCCACTTTTGGGCCTGTGGTAAGCGTGGCAAATATCTCCCCCAGCTTATTGTCTCATTCATTTATGTTTTAATTTTATGAATATTTGATCTGAATTTTAAAATTTTTATCTCTTGAAATACACTTGTAATTTTATTCAGAATTCCTATCTTTCTTTTTAATTTCAGAAGGTCTCTTTTTTCTAGAAATTGAAACGGTACTACTTTATTTTCTTCTACTGCTTTCTGGTTGAGTTTTTACATGCTCAGTACAGTGGCTAAGAAGGAGGACCACCTACATTTGATTACTGGCACCAACACTTACTAGACATGTAGATGGGATTAATTTATTCCTACCCCAGATTGCTGATCTGTAAAAGGGGTATCATTATAGCATGTATCACAGTTAATTAAAAGTAGTTTCTGCGAAATGTTTATATTAGAGCCTGGCACACACTGACATCAATAACTGGCAATTATTATAAATTTTATTGTCAATAATACAATATCAGATAAGGTGCCTTTTTAACATGCTTTTTCCCCAGTGGCTACTGCTTCTAAGAGGATCCTAACGCTACTTCTTTCCCTTTCCTCATTGCATTCGAAGTGATTTCAGCCCATACTACGTGCCTGTGTACTCCGATGCTTACTTGGGGTTCCCTGCTGATTTGTCAGTGTAGGCCTATCTGTATCACATTGTTTGAAATACTGTAGTTTGTAACATTTCATAACATTATACAAGAAGAATGTGTATAGCATGCATTGTTCTTTTTGCCAAGTGTCAAGATTACTTTCCTGTTTGTTTAAAGTTGCATTAAAACTTTGTTCAAGGTTGGCGATGTAGCTCAGTGGTAGGGCTACATCTTGCCTAGCATGGATGAGGCCCTAGGTTTCATCCCCAACAGCATATTATTGGCAAAATGCTCTAGGTGCACATTACCCAAGGCAAAGGTGGCAAATGTCAGCGAGTGGGTGAAGTGATTGTAAACCATCTAGACAAGGTTTTAAGGGTGTAAGCCATTAAACTGTTCTGCATGCCAACTCTTGATTTTCTTTCTGAGGATAATGCTTTTCTAAACCCAAATGCAAAACAAAAGGAAGGAACTACCTTACCTGTCGACGCTGAGAGCACAGAGATTGAGCACAGTGATCCCCACGGAGGACTTCTGCAGGAAGGGGAACAGCTTGCACAGGAATACTCCAAATTCATTGTGGTCAAAAGGCCAGCGTCCTGCCAACAGCTGAGAAAAGGAGACACAGTAAAAAGAAATGGCAGAGGCAGCTCGGAGTACATGGGCACTTAAATTTCTAGTTACACACCCCAGTTTCTAAATGTATTTGTTGTGCTTCCCAGCTAGCATAGTACTGTAGAATATTTCTCACATTATTTCTTTATCTCACGTTTCTCCGACCAAATAAATTTGAGCCGGAAAGATACGGAGAATATAATGTTTCATAATTACTTATATATTCATAACATAGTATATTTAATAGATAATATACATTAAACCAATATATTATGAAGTATATATTGTACAGTAACTATATCACATATATTTTACATGAAATGTGCAATGCAAAATGCATTTTGCTCTCATACAAAGTTGTCATGTTGCCTCCTTTATTTGTTTTGTTTTTGAGATATGGCTTCACTATGTAGTTCAGGCAGGCCTTGAGCTCCTGACAATCCTCCTGCCTCAGCCTCCCATGTTCTGGGATTACAGGCATGTGCCACTATGCCTGGCTGCCTACTTTTTAATGAATAGCTGAAATTTAGGATTTTGGGTAACACATTAACTGAGAAGCAGGAAGTAGTCTTTCATCAAATCGTACCAAATCATGAATACAGCAAGTCATTTCAGCTAGTGACATTGGAAAATTATATTATCTCTTGGTAAATAGCCAAAATTATAGATGAGAGCTTATGGAGAATACTGGCAAAATGAAGTGGCTGTGATGTTCTAATCTTGCCAGCTGGTTAGCTCTTAAACTTAAATTTTCCTCTGTGCTTCAGGGGCTGACTCTGCTTCAGTACAAGTGGTGTAAGTGGCTTGTCTCTGTATGGACTTAAATTTGTGATTCTCTTACAGAAAAATAAAGTTATGTGATATGTTTACACGGAAAATCAATTCTTTCATGTTGACAGTTTCAAATCTTGGTCCCAAGGCAAGGGGGGTGGGCACTGTATAGTGGCTGTTGTATTAAGGGGGTGGTATCTAGCTCAGAGTCCTTTGTGACTCGCTGATATTTATTCTCTACTATACCAGGAACAAGGGCTTAAATAATTTCTCTGTCAGGGGAGTGAGGTCCCTGGGTAATATATGATGCTTTTTGAAGAGTAAAAGTGGTACTGGTTTTCTTTCTAATTTTGCTTAGTGACTCAGCATTTAAGCTTACTCTATTCAATGGGCAACAATATCCCACTGACTTGGAAGGTTTGACTTTTCTTCCTCTTCCTCTTCTTCTTTTTTTTTGCCAAGTACTTTTTGCCATAGTAATTCACAGTTGAGCTTTCAATTTCTGTCCTACTACTTCTGCAAGATTGTATAAGGTTTAATTCCATGGCTACTGTGGTCATTAACATTATCCCATTGAAGGAGGTTGGGAAACCTGTGTCCCAAAGGCACAAAATCAGAATCTTATGCATTTTGAGAATTTAGTAACATAAGACTCAATAGTTCTAGTCTTATGGCTATGACCATATATGACTTCATTTCAAAGGTTGTCCCTTTTTAGCTTTCAAATATATTTCATTCTTCTGAATAGTTTTCTGAAAGAACCATTTCTTTCAATCCAATCTTGCCTCTGTTGTCTTCCTCTCATTATAACCAGCTTAGATTAGGGTCTTCTCAGAATTTTGACATAAATTTTTATCCAAGGAGAAATATGAGGCTATACAGAAATCCTGCCCTAAACAGAGCCTTAAGGATGTTAACAAATAATCATACCATTGGTGAATGCTGACTATTCATGCCTGGCATAAGCAAAGGCACAAAGTGCTCTTTCTGAGACAAATTACTGCTATAAAAACAAGAAAATCTGAAAATGACTTTTTATAGAAGAAAAGTTCATTGTTTTGGCCTAGAATTGTAATTCTTCTCTAAAGACAACAGAGTTGTAATTAGAATATGTAGGGGTTATTATGGAGTATGCTTTTGGGTAGTTGAACTGTTACTCTTGTAACAGAAACTAAGGATTCTGAAACACACACAGATGGATTTTCCAATTCACACATCCAAAACAGAGAGGTAAGAAAAGGATGCTTCTTACTTAATAAGGGAAATTCTGAAATCCTGTGATGGTCTAAGTTGTAAATGCTAATATGATCCCAAGAAAACCTACCACCGACCATGGGTTTCTTCTGATGTCAATTAAATTTCTTCCTTTTTCAAGCTTCTTTAAGCTTTTAACTAGAGTTAGGTCAGGGTCAGGTATGAAGGAAAAGATGTCATAGAATTGAGGGCAGCAAAAAAATTCATCTTTCATTGACACAAATAGGTGTAGTTGTGGTGTTATTTTTCTTTTTCCCAGGAGTGAGCATTGATTTTCCATGGGAACTCTAGACAAAGTCATATGAAATAAATCACTGGAGGGAATTTTAAGGTATGACCTCTTCATTATCATACATCTGCTTCAATCTGAAAGGATGCATGGATATAATTGCTCCAGTGCTGTCAGGAGAGTTAGGCCCTTATCTGTAGGAAATTATTTTCTTCTGCTTCTCTGGTTAACACTAATTTATTAAATTCAGTTTGGATCATGAATGTTACCCAAAGGCCCCTGTACTGAACGTTTGGTCCAGCTGGGAGGCAGTAGACCCTCTAAGGTATGGGCCCTAGAGGCAGGAAGAGAGGCACTGTGCACATGCGCTTGTAGTGGGTGCTGGGAATGAGGCCTTTTCTCCCCTCCTTTGCTTCCTGCCCCCTTGTTCAGTTCCTTCCGCCATGTACTCCCAGCGTAAGTGCTGCCTTGGCGTAAGCCCAGAGGGGCCGGATGACCATCAGCTTAAAACCTCCAAAACCTGGAGACCAAATAAAGCTTTCCTCTTTTTATGCTGACTTTCCCAGGCATTTTGTAACCTTCTCTCACTAATTACCCAATCTCAAGCAGGACACACTTGTTTAATCTCTTTCATGGTGGAGCAATCTTACATTTGAAGTTTCTTTTTAGCCAACTTTGTTTTAGCAATAAGCAAAAGCAAAAGAAGGGAAGCATTATGGAGGCAAATGTAGCTCATCTGTTTGTCTCTTATTTACGAGGGACATTTTGGAGCTTTGGAAAGACTACCTTTCCCTAGCATTAAAACTGAAAATATAATGTTAAAATGGTTAAAAAACATCTGTATAAATTTTATGTTTTTGGAGACAGGGCCTCACCATGTAGTTCAGGATAGCCCTGAACTCACTATGTAGTCCAGGCTGAAATCAAACTCATGGAGGCCTCAGCCTCCCAAGTGCTGGGGTTACACGCATGCGCCACCACATCTCACTTGTATAACAAAGCGCAAGTCTCTTTCCTAAGGTCCTAAACTCCTTGCCTAAAGGTGAACACTTAATTGCCAAATATTTTCTTTCAAAAAACTTCATCTATACATAAAAGCGTAGGCTTTTAAAAAATGATTATGAACACATGGACATAATTTTTTAAAAGTCTATTATGATCTCTGTTTCTTAGACTTATTTTTGGGAAAGTAAGAGGTTTTGATTTTTGCCAGCACACTGATGAAACCATGTAGCCTAGGATCGGAATAAATGACTAATTGGGGTAATATTTAGATCATGGCAAAATAACTGGTTGATTTCACTAATAGTAACAAGCTATGACCAATTCAATGAAAGAGAAACCAATCATTAACATGAAGTGACACATCAAATTGGTTCAAAGGGTTATTCTGGAACCTTAGATGGAGCTTATTTTGGGCATAAAAGGGGCTATATTATGTAACCTTTGTATTTATATCTTTCCAAGGACGTCATGTAAGTTTTGACTAAATAAATCAATCCACCTAACAGATGAATCAGTGACTCCAAATCATTCATTTAAAAACATTTCATATCTTCAAATTAGTATCATTTTGACCCATTTTGTAATTTATTTTCTATTTCAAAGTTGTTTACGTGTCTTGAAGTAGTATTTCCACTATTTATGTTGAAAGAAACAACACACACACCATGTAAACTCTGAAGGAAGCGGCACTTTAGCTTGACGAGTGAATGTCACAAACTCTTTACTTGCAGGTCTCCTGCGGTGGGCGCAGTGGGGCGGCTTCCTACCAGCCGAGCCGCACTGGCCAGGGTCTGGGAGACAATGTGCATTGTATGGTCTCCATGAATATGGTGCTTGCCTGTGTTCTGAGACCCCGATGAGCCCCAGAGAAGGAACTGCTGAGACAGCAGAAGGCAGTACGCTGAGCATGGCTTGTGTGTGCGCGTGCATATACGTGTATGTACATGTTTGTGTGGTACTGGGGATTGAACCCAGTCCTTGGGCATGCTAGGCCAGTGCTCTACCACTGAGCTATCTCCCTGGCCCTTTTCTAAAAAGTTTTACTTTGAAACAGGGTATTGCTAAGTTCCCCAGGCTGACTTCAAACTTGGGACCTTCTGTCTTAGCCCCCTGAGCACCTGGGATTACACGGGTGTGCCATCCTGCTCGGTAAGCCCGCTTTTACGGAAGAATACTTACCTTTACTCTAGCCAGGTAGATTTTTCTTCAGGTGAAGTGTATTTAAGACCCTTGCTAACTAACTGAAAGCTAAAGCAACTCTAAGATGGCACAAATTAATGTACAAATTTTGCAACCGTGTGGTTAACTTGGATTGTTTCCAAGTTAACATCATAAAAATGATAAGCTGCTTTTTTTTTAACTTGTCAGAAACAGATTCACTGAAGAACTTATACCATGTGACAACAGTGATTAGCACTCTGGTTTTAGAATGGCTAGTGTCAAAAGCAGCATGTACAGATGTCCCTCCCTGTCTCTCCAGGAGAAAACAGTATCTTGGTTGGGACATTTCAGATATGCACAATATGCTTGTTTACATTAGTTTTCTGGACAATACCTGATACCCAGAAAGTAGCACAAAGTGTAGGGGACCAAGGGAAATGTACGTTCTAAAGATCATGACTCACAATAGGCAAAAATCTTCACCACAGGTTAAATTTTACTTCATACCCAATGAGGTAGAGCTTAGCTTTAACTGTTCTTTAAGATATTGCATATTGGAAACTGCTCATTAATAGTATAATTCTGTCTAGAAAATTGCGAGTTCTCAGTATTGGCTGTGTATAAGAATTATTTAGAGAGTGCTTAAAAATTCTAGCACCTGGGCCATGACCCTAGGCCAGTGCTTATCACCCAGATGTATTTCTGCATTCCCAGGGGGCATTTGACAATCTCTGAAATATTTTTGGTTACTACAACTAGGAGGGGATGCAAGAGGCTGGGGTTGCCATGAAATGTCTTACAATACACAGACCAGTCCCCTAACGAATAATCATCCAACTCAAAATGTTCACGTGCTGAGATTGAAAACTCCTTCCTGGATCGATTTAAATCAGAACTTTTGGAGTTGGGCTGCAAGCATCTGTTGTTTCCCATGCTTCCCATTCCAGTGGGCTGGCTAGGTTGCCGGTCCCTGTGCTGGTGACAGTGTGGTTCTCAAGACTGACCAGCGTCAGTCACCCACAGCATTCTCTGAAACACAGATTGCCGGGCTGCATCCCCACAGTTTCTAACTCAGCAGGTCTAGGGTGGGGTCTGAGAATCTGCATTTCTAACAAGGTCACAGGTGGTGCTAAAGCTCCTGGTCCACCAAACACACTTGAGAGCCACTCCTCTAAAGGCTCCACGGTCAGCAGAAATGACAGCTGATAGCTGTATAGTACAGGGTGAACAGAAAGAAGTATACAGTGCAGTCACAGGAAAGAAAAAAATCTCAGTGCCCTGGGGCCATGGAGCTTGGATCTCACTTCCCTCACATTCCAGTAGTCCCTCGTCCAACAGCAGGTCAAGTGTCGCAGGCCTCATCGTCCTGATGCTACGTTTTCTTTCCTCCTATTTAGGATAGGTTATAAACACAATTTAGGTTCCAGGACAAATTTTACCTGTTGCTATGTGACCCACTGTAAGCCTTTGTTTCAGTATTAACAAGATGGCGGTGGCTCTCATAATGACACAACAGTATGATGGCCATTTGGGAAGCTCAAGCAGGACAAAAAGAATGAGAGAATTCTATAATCTGAATGTATATTATACAAGTGTCAGGGGCTGGGAGTGTAGCTCAGTGGCACAAGCTCCTGCCTGGCAAGTGCATGGTCCTGAGTTTGATTCCCGGTACCAAAAAAAAAAAAAAAAAAGAAAAGGAAAACAAGTGTCAATTATTTAAACTGCTATAATTTGTGATCATAAAATGTGTCTATTATGTATGATTTAATTAAAAAGTAGAAAAGGTACAATATAAAGGAATTTATCCCTCTTTTATCCATTCCAGATGTCAAACTCTGCTACTTAATCCCATTCCTTAGGCATTATTGTTGTTACTGTCACGGCACCTCAAAATGGTACGAATAAAACGAGTGCCACATTGTCCTAACTTTCCTTCCACTCCCTCTACCGACGCTCCCCTTTGTCTCAGTCTACCCAGCCTGGACGGGAAGGAGGGTTTATGATTACAGTCTGTACTGGCGGCAAGCTTCGTAGTCAATAAAATGTGCTTTTCCCCTCAACATGAATTATGGCAGTTACTTAGACTTGTACACAAGTGACCAGGTTACTGTTCTTCAAAAAGTGTGGTTCTAACATCTTTCTGGCGGAGGGACTGGGATGCAGACCCTGGTACATAGTTGCATCAGGAGTCAACAGAAACATCTTCCAACCTCACATACTGAGATGATTACAAAGCCTGTGATGTCTGGATATGCCTCTAACGAGAATGTCCTTTCTGGCTATTGCAAATCTCAGATCAGATACTATAAAATAAATCACTTTGCATGACTGAGAATGGTTTTACTCTTCCATTATGCTTTAATTGCTTCAGGGTTGAGGCAGAGCTTTCATGCAAATTTAATAAAAACTGTGGTTTCTACACTATCCAGACACCCTTTCCCTTGTCATGCTCTTGCATCTTGACCATGCTAAGAATTTGGAGTGTATGACAAATTCAGAGCAGGGCAGTAGTTCCATAAATTTTCCCAATGGGCCCTAAATGCCCTCAGTGACCTACAGGATGGGGAAACCCTCCTTTTAATTAAAGCCAGTGACTTAGCATAACAGTTCAGAGTGTGGGCCTGAAGCTAGTCTTATCAGATTGGACTGGGTCTGAGCTCCTCCATCTTCCTGACCTGTGACCTCTGCATGGTAGTTAACCTCTCTGCTCCCAGTGTCCTGCTCTAGAAAATAATGGTCCTCAGAGGATTACTGCAGGCAACAGAAGAGGCAATCCATGTAAAGGAAGTGGTAGAAGAAAAATTCCAGAAACGTGAGTCATAATCACTGATGGCTTACAGCTATCGAGCTCTGCGCATTGTCCTGTTTTTTCCTGGTGAAATGCTGTGCTAGCTTTCTGTCAGTATGACACACACCAATTTATTTTTTGTTTGGCAGTACCGGGGATCAAATTCAAGACCTTAGCGCTTATTCAGCTGAGCTATATCCCCAACCCTGTGACCCAAAACTTAAGATAATCCAATTATCAATAGGAAAGGTGTGGTTCATAGTTTTGGAGGTTTCAGTCCACGGTTGCTTGACCTCATTGCCTTGAAGTATGTGGCACCACAGTGAATCATTGATTGATACAAGTATTAACTGAATTACTACATACACAATACTTACAGCAGGGCCTAGCACACAGAAGATCATAAATGTTGATTTCTGTAGGGGGTAGACCCTGAAGATTTGCTTTTTGCTACGCTGCACTTAGGCTGGAAAACACGGAACTGCTGCTAACACTTGCTACCTGCACCTGTCACTACTGAATATTCAGTGTTTCGATTTTTTTTCCGGGTCCTTAACTTTCTGGACTCTAAAATATGTGGATGCTAATAAAATCAAGGTGGAGGAGAGAGTGAGGAGAGGAAGGTGCGAGGGAAGGGAGAGAAGAGGAGGAAGAGGGAGAGAGAAAAGGAGGGATGGAGAGAGCCAGAAGCTTTTTAAAATCAGAGTTTCAGAGCCATGAAGATTCTTTTCCTTAGAAGAAAGACCTGTTTACCCCAAGAGATGGGTTTCTCATCTCTGAGAATTTCAGTCAGCTGAAGTTTGGAACTCAAAGGAATATTTCTTTTAAATAACATTGTTGGCTACAAGAACACTAACCCTGAGACTTTTATTTACTTTGCAAACAAAAGCAAAGGACCACTGACTGGAAAGAATAAAAATTTAAAGCAGATAATCAGGTATCCTCAATATTGAAATTGCACTCATGAATGCTAAATGAACGTGCCGGTCCTTGAATTTAGTTTATAATACAAAATTGATTTATGTTAGAAAAAGCAGGACCTCACCTTCTCCTGAATGGAGAAAGATTTCACATGTATATTGTGAGTGGGGTCCTACACATTTTTAACAAAGCGAGAGCAGAGCTAATTATTGTAAGTGAGCGCTCTGACTAGGATACTCAAAAAAGGCCTAAAATCTAATGGAAATAGTTTATTGAAGTCAGTATATTGGGACACAGCAGTGCTTACTGAAAAGAAGCAAGTAGAAAAACACAAGGCAGAATGAAACCATCCAAAACAAAGCACAGGAGTCGAGACTCCCCCAGCACACAGATGTGGGTAGAGGTCACCCCCAGCTACCAGTGATCTGCGGGATAAAGGGACCAAAGGCATATCTGAAAGCTCATTACTGCTTTAGTGTATAAATTCTTAAGGGCTTCAGTTGTTTTTTTTTTATTGTAAAGCATGTCATCTGGTCACAATTATCCTGTGTATACGTGGAGACAAGGAACCCTTAAAGATACGGCACGCAGCATGAAGAAAATCATACCATATGTGTGTTTGGGGAAGAAAACCCCCAGAAAATAATGCTGTAGCTGGCATGTGATGGTAAAGAAGATGGAGGTGATTTTGAATATTAATAACAGAAATTCATTAGAAAATAAAACTTCACAGCTCATACCCTTCACGGTAAATGCTCTTTTCCAAAGGAAAGAAAAATAACAAATCTAAAAATATGTCTAGGTGATAGGGAAAGAGGAACTCTATAATGTTGTTGGAGTGCAGGGTAATAGAACTATTAGGGAGGCAATTTGGCAGTGTCTGTGAAAACAAACATATAGCGAACCTGGGATACAGGAATCCTATGTAGGGGAATTTCTCACAAATCTGCCCCCATATTTAAAAAGTGACATACGCATACCTACGTAACCACAGTATTGCCTGTACCAACAAAATATTGGTACAACTAACTATATAAGCGAAGACCCCTTTGCATATTGGGATACTGTGCAACTGCAAAAAACAGTGAATTATCTTCTTACCTAGATCTTCAAAGACCCCTGGTATACCTACAAATGAGGAAAGCAGGGTGCAGAAGTAGTGAGATAGTAAGAAAATTACGGATTTGTTTTGTTTCCTGGTGCTGGGAACTGAGCTCAGGGCTTCATGCTTATAAGGCAAGTATTTTACCTCGAAGCTACACCCCTAGCCTCACATTTTTTTTATATTAGCATGAAGAAATAATGGAACGATATAGAAAAATCTCATAAAGGTGATTCCTGTGGAGGGTGGGGTGGAGAAACTGGGAGGTTGGGGCCTGAATGACGGGTAAGACTTCTCAATATATACCTTTTTGTCTCTGATTTTCATTCCATGGCAATGTATTCTGATTTCTAGAGGAATTTCCTGATTTATTGAGTGCCAAAGGCAATATACCGGCAAGCATCTCTACTGCTGGTGTAGGAACTGCCCCTGCCAGGGGACACCTTTAGTAGGGAAAAGGCAACTTCAACAGAACAGGAGATGTATCAAAAAACCATAGAATCTAAACAGTGATCAAATGCCATATGCTGAGCTCAAAGGCACTTACTCTTCCCCATTCATTTATCCAAAGTCCCTGACCATGTAATATCTTCAGTCCTAGTCCAGCTTTCTCTTCTTTGCTATTTCCGTAAAGAAACTATCATGCCATAACTACCAGTCCATTAGAATCACTGCAAAACAGTACAGAATTTCAGGACCACAGGGGAAGGTATGGCAACCAAGAAGCTGCCCCTGTGACGTCAACCTGCAAAGAGCGCTGGCTGGGAGGAATGCCTTTAAACATTGTAAATAGCTCGGTGTGCTGGTTCTTCAAGGTTCTTTCACGTAGTTGGAACTATAGGTGTTGAGGCCTCTCATTATGAGTCTATGCCCTCTTCTTCCCTTTCGAGTATACTTCAGACGTCTTCTCCGTCCTGGCTCAGCTACAGTCTCTAAGAGCTGACTCCCCAGGATGGAGCCCCGTTATCCCGCTCTGGTTTTCACCCTCTCCCTCTCTCTCCTCTGTCCCCCACACACATGCACGCACATAGTGCTTGACAGCAGAACGCAAGTTTTCTTATTTTTCTCCTTCCACTATCAAAGAATTAGTCCCTAATCACTTTAGTAATCATTTTAGAGAAGAGAATTCACCTAGTTTTAGTTTGAACTATACAGTTTCATTGTTCCATCTTAAGAAATATGAAGTTTAGTGATTCTTTAATAAAATAATTCCAAGTGATTTTTTAAAAATCAATTTAATATCCTGGGAGAGTATTTTTTTTTTTTAGTGTGAAAATTTCTTAAAATAAATGCAAAGTTCACCTTCACCTTCTTTTACTTTTTCTTCACTGATATACGATTGGCAATCCCCAAACCAGCCATCTAGTTTAATGTTATTCTTAATGACTTAAAAGGCAGTGTGATAAACACATGTAAGCATGTGGTAAGGAACTGAAAACATATTCAGTTTTGATCATAAAATAGTGATTTTTTCCAGCAGGTTGCAAAGGTAACCCTCAGTGGGGCCAGGCTATTTGCTCATATACATGGGGAGGCATAAAAATAGGCCTTGGTGGCTCCAGTTGAGGGGAGCTCTGCCAGCGGGAACAGGCCCACTTTGTATCACTATGCCTCAGGGAACCCCATGAGATGTGTCCTTCAGCACTTATTTTTTTTCTTAAAAAGATAATGACTTGGGTAATCAAGCGATTTATTCAAGATGAATGACAAAACAATTTTTACTTAAAAATCTTTTTTGAGTGCCAGGAATCAAACTCAGGACCTCACGCTTGCCAGGCAGGCACTGCACTGCTGAGCTATATCCTCGGACCCCCAAAGCAATTTTTATAAAGAAAACATCTTGATATCTTGGGATTTTGCCCTACTTACTTTTCGGGGTTGGGGCACGAGCCATTTAAAAACATTAGAGGAGAGCAGGCCTTCTGCCCCGCATTTTAAACCTTCAGATCCTGAGCCACGGCTCTCTACAGAACAAGGAAGAGATGGAGGACAGCCAGGGGTGCAAGACAGAGCAGGGCCGTTTCCATGATGCCCACAGGTTGACAAATGATTTTGGGAACTGGCCAGAGAGTCAGTTATTTTTGGCTTTTTGGGCCAGATGTTGCTCGGATGCCTGTTGAAACTACTCAGAAAAACTGCCACAGAAAATATTTAAGTCATGGGTTTGGCTGTGTTCTAATAAAACTTTACTACAGAAACAGCTGGGGAGACAGACCAGTCTTATTCACAGCAGTGTGAGCCACGGAATCAGATAGGAGAAGGCAGAGGTGGTGAGCACCCTGCAAAGTGGGCCCTGGAATGAGCACCGGAGTGAACAGAGCTGCTCCTTTGGAATTTCCTTTTCCTTTGTGATTGTCTAGTCGCTGGAGGCAATTTTGAAATCATTCCATAAAAAGAATCAGTTTAAAATATTGTAGTTGAAGTCAAATATCTCCCCAGAACAAAAGGCAGGAAAAGTTTCAGCGGTCATCCAAGTTTAAATTCCTATTCCTAAGAGCGGTCAGGTAGTTCACACAGTTCTGAATGCCACTGACTATGTGGCCAGCAGTTCTGATAAATCCAATTTCAGTTTTAGGAGGTGGCAATGCATTTTTTTCTAGTGCTGTTAAGAGGAATTTGTCTTTCAGATCTGCCTTCTCACATTACAATTTGGTAAATTTCTACCACCAACCCCCACATGCAGTCGATCTTGTAGTGATAATGTAGCAATCAGATTACAACCAAACCTGGAAGTTTTATCTAGCAACTAGCAAACCCAGGATAATGTCATTTCACAAAAAGTAAACTCAGACAGATTGTCTGAGAAGCTTTATCAATCCAATTTTGACTTCTAGAAAATTTATTTTCTGTGATCAGTGCTTTTGAACAGTATTTCACGGTGCTTTAAAGCTTTTAAGTAAATAGCCATTTATAGCAGCACTGGAAAATGTTGAAACCTAATTTTATTTCTGTATCTCGAGATTAATTTGATTTTGTTTTAGCCATATATATTACTCTGGAAAGAGAGGATGGCAGTTTGTTTTTAAAGAAAACATTTGTAGGTGTTTAACATTAAAAATAGTATTTATTTGTGTTCTGTGGTCTCAATAGCTTAACGAAATAGCTGTGGTCTCAAAAAGTTTAACAAAATAGTTTTTTTTAAAATAAAACTGCCTGGTATTAAACTCACTGTATTGAATATTTGTTTATATCGTTAAAAAATATGAGCAACTTGAGGGTATAACTATCCTAGATTTCTGTGCTTTTTTATTAGAAGTTTAGATGAAGTGTGAATTGACTTGAAAACTGGCCATATGGTGACAGATAATACATTTTTTTCTTGACAGTCTAGTAACTTTATAATGGACAACATTAAAATATACACAGGTCTTTGAAGCTTTTAGAATTAGAAAAGAATTCTGTTTAGAAGATTCTGCCTAGTTCCTATTTCTGTACCATGTCATGATATAGTTCTCCAAAATTTATAATTAAAATGTGAAAGGATTACTGTAATGAATGACATTGAGGGTGTATATTTAGTAGACAGCTATATATGCAGCAGAAATGCCTGTACCTGCACACACACACACACACACACACACACACACACACAGGATGCCTATGAGATGGTCCTGAGACGTGTTATTCATAATCATTTGAAACTAGAAACTATTTCCATGCCCACCTGCAACAAAAGGAGTAAACCGTGACACAGTCACAGATGGAAGTTCTGTACAACAATGAGAAAAAATGAACTACAGCCAAGCACAGTATGTATAACTCTCACAAGCATGATGCTGAGTGAAAGAAGCTAGACATGAAATAACATGTCATATATTTCCATATATATGAAGCACAAAAATAGACAAACTCATGCTGTCAGAAGTCAGGAAAGTGGGTACCTAAGGAGTCACGGTAGTGCCAGAGGGGCTACTGAGTGCTGATAAAGTTCTGTTCCTTGATTATGGTGACATGTACACGTTTATTTTAAGAAAATTCATTGAGCTGAGCCTCCTACACACTTTTCTGTATGTACACTATGACAGAATGCTTGAAAGCACCATGGCCGTTTAACGATGTACCATTACTCTAATGTTCAGAGGGCTGGCTTCTAAGCAAATACCATTTGTGGAAAGCAGTGGAAATATACAGGAAAGCACCACTTTTACAACATAAATGACACATTGTAAGACAGAAACTGGTGTACGTTTGACATTTTTGTTCTGGGGGAGACTAAGATTTAATTCTTCAAGCTGGAAGTTCACAGCGGCCCTAGGCTTTTTTTCTCTTTGTTTTTGGTACATTCTTCAGAATTTCTTTATCTGACATAAAACTCACATGGAACAGGGCAGAATGTACTTACTATTCAATGTTCAGCAAGTGAATGTGTATCCAGTATCTTTCATATTTTGATAGATAATGACACTGGACATTTTGAACAGGCTCAATATTGTTTTCTTTGTTTGCCTTTAAAGTTAGGAATAAATCATCAAATTTGTTTATGAAGTAGTTAGTGGAACTATTTCATAAAAGGTAGATGTGACATGTAAATCTTTAAAAATTGAGGGGTTTACTCCTGTTTTTCACGGCAACATGCATAGAACTGGAGGGCACCATGTAAGTGAACTAAGTCAGGCAAATACAAACAAAAAGTGCATGTTTTCATGTGTGTGTGTTCTCCTAGAAATGGAGAGGACAAGGGTGGTTCCTAGTGCCTGGGATGTTTGTGTGAGAGAGTGGAAGGAAGAGAGACTGA
The DNA here is from genome assembly GCA_004027595.1 of Dinomys branickii. NCBI lineage: Eukaryota > Metazoa > Chordata > Mammalia > Rodentia > Dinomyidae > Dinomys > Dinomys branickii. Next base: position 68,991 of record PVLD010000693.1, read on the forward strand.
TTTATCGGTACAGGGGTACAGCTGGATAGGCAGAATAGTTTCTCACTATAGCACAACAGAATACTCTGTCAACAATTAACTGAATATTTCAAAATAGCTATTTAGATAGGATTTTGGATGTTCCCAACATCAGGATAAATGCTGGAGGCCATGTTTATGCCAATTACTCTGACCCGATCACTGCACATTGTATACACGTGTTGAAATGTTACATTCTCCCATATGTGCAATTGTTATTCATCACTGTAAAATAAAAATATTTTCTTAAATTGAGAATTTCTAGTTTCTTTCTAGTGATGAGTTTAGATATAGAACAAATGTCATGAGTTATGCCTAATAGTCTGCTTTTAATGTCTTTGTACCTAGTAAACCCCTAAGGAGAAAGGTCTAGAAATGCAACATGTAGCAATATCAAAGCCTGAAACCATGACTATCCATCGCCTTCATTTATATTATGAGAACTATTTGATTTGCTTCCGTTATTGTTGCTAGTTTCCAAGGAAGTTGCTTTAAAAGTTAAAATGTAAATGAAACTCTTAAAGTTGTTTAACTTCTGAGAAATGACCACTACATTTGCACAAATCTTGGTGCAATAATATTAAGACTTTCTGGACACATATGATTTTAGATTCTTAAGTCTGAAAAATGCTGAGGGCTTCAAACCTTTCAAATTTAAATTAACACCACAGAACAAGTGGCTTTTTATACTTTTAGAAGTTCAAATTTAAACATAAAATTACCAAAAATTAACACTGAATTATAAGTCAGTTTTACCATTAACTTAAATTTCAATATTTTTTTTTTTAGCATAGAACAGTTTTTCCAACAACAACTAGACCTAGTTAAAAATAAAGTTGTAGCTATAGAAAGTAAAAATGCTAACTCCCAAGAGAATTTAGTAGAGCCAGAAGGCAGTTGTAGAATTTCTGGCAGTATATCAGACTTATTTTGATGGGCTTTCTTAGGACATTCCTTATTTAACCATCCTAGTCTTAACATTAGCTTCAGAGATAGTATGCTTCCCTCATGCGTCTTAGTTTGTACACTTTATGAAAACTGTACACACTTTGTATAATAATCAATTTATAAAACATACTACAGTAATACTTTAGAATCAAAGAGCAAGAACATTTTCTTTTATTAGTTAGAATGCTGGAAATCAGGACAGTATTCACACATATACTCCCCACACAGACACACAATGTGTATCATGTGAGATATTTTTTTTAAACCTAAAACTTTTCTGGTTTTCATTCTATGTTAAATTTGGAATATTACAAACTCTTCCAAGGAGCTGAAGTCTCTTAATGGAGGAATGTCATCAGCCATCCATCTGTTTGTATCCCAACACCTTGCTAATAAGAACGGGACTAAAACCATCTCTTCCTTCTCAGCCCTGGGAACAATCTTGTAGTTTCGACCCATTTCCATCCCCCACTACTGAAACAAGAATAACTATGCTATGAGCCAAATGCTGAGAGTTAGCAGAATAACCTCACATGAGAATAATTACTTAACATGACCATGAGAGAACGCAATGAGGTTCCCAGACACAGGAAGCGAAAAGGCAGGAGGGGAGGTAGAGCTGGACAGGGCTCTGAAGCCTTTCCAGACAGCAACTTCCTCCTAACAAACATAAAATTGGCTAATAAATTTATCACTCTGTCATTTTATATGTACATGTATTCTTAAGTAAACTAATTAGCATAATGATTTTTTTTTGCAATGTGCATGTCTTAGCAGCGCCAGAAAAGTAACCTCTTTCCTGTACTCTAGAGAGCAAATGAAAGCTTTAGTAACATAAATATTCATTTTGATATTCCAAATCACAGCTTTACCATCTCAGTCTGAAACCATAACTAGAAACATGCTTAAAGAATGAACATTGCAAAGAAATTCTTAGAAGAGGCTCTTTGATTAGCTGCATATGCCCCGGGAAGAGAAAAGCAGTTGAACAGCACAGAGCCTGCACCATAGCAAAAGAACTCTTGGCCTCTAGAGACAAAGTGAAGGGGAGACCATCCTTTTGCTATGCACTGCTCTGCTTTTCCTGAGTTTCTCTTAGGTTTACCCACCCCGAGATATCACTGTACACAGGAAGAAAAGTAGAAATTTCATAACTTCAATAACCAAGACTGCTTTTAGACGTGGAATTGCATGAGAGAAAAGCATTCTAATAGGGGCAAATACAGTTCATTTTTAAAAAAACTCATTCATCAAGTGCTTTTTAAGCTGGGCACTGGGGATACAGTGATAAATGAGAATTAGGGCAGCTTGCCTCAAGGAACTTGCAGACAAGCAAGTGCTTTGGAAGACACAATAGAACATGTGTTAGATGCTATCATAGGGTTAAAGAGGGCACTGGGCAAGCGCAGGAGGCGGTAGTAACCTGGGTCATGGACTCCTGCCAGCCACAGGCATGCTTAGGCTGTGCGGAGGCATTAGGGAAAATTATTGGGCGTAGAAGGATAGTTTTGATATTATTGGACAGACTGTGTTAGCTGGAGGAGATAAAGTGGAGGGAAAGAGTGGAGAGATAGGTGCTTGGAGAAATGGTACATTCAGAATTATCTGGAGGGCAAAGGTCTCACTGAGATCCAATGCCCCAGCAAGTGACAGAGGCTTTGATTAAAAGGGACACATTTTGTTTCTTAAAATTTAGGAAGTACAGTTTCTACAGCTAATGCTATGATTATAACATGGCTCCTGGAGTACATGAGAAAGGTCTGTTTTGGTTCATTTGATGATAAAGTAAAAGGGCAACAGCATGCTCATCACTGGTGCGTCATTTGATTAACTTGGAAAATATGGTGTGCGGACCACCGATAGTATCTTTTGCCTTGCCTGTAAGCAAAGAATCCCCTTGACAAATCATCAGCATCATCACTTTAATTGGAAGCTCTCAGAGAAATCCGACTAAAAGTTAATTTTAAAAGCAAAGGTCTAAATCAAATCAAATCAAATCAAATCACATCACATCACATCATATCACAACAACAAACACCATTTACCATCTTCTCTGAGGTAGTATCGAATCTATACTCTGTAGCAGTTTATTTGCTTTAGTGGTTTGATCCTTCAAGAAACCACTTTTGTATGCCCCCTCTGAAGGATGGATTCTACTGGCACAGGATGTCAAAGACTGTGGGACTAAGGAGATACTGGCTGTGTGAATGTCTTCAGTTTCCACATTGTTCAGATCCTCTGCCAGAGCAACAAACTGTATTGAGAGTCTTGACTGCATTGCACAACGTGCGTGGTAATTTCATACAGGAACTGTTTATTTTTCATTGTTGCCCTCAGTAAGAGGTGGTTGCTTGGAGTGGGACAGAATTAGAAATCAACAGACTTACTGCACACATAACTGTCAGATCACCGATATGCTTTACATTATGTATTCGTGTGGATGTTTCTCATCTATAGGATTATCTGTGGCATTCCTGGTTTCAGCTGTTTACTATACATATCTGAACATCCTATGCTCCGCCACTGCTTTTCGATTTCTTGCTTCCTCCCACCTCCAACGTTTGCATCCTTTTTTACCCTACCTCTCACATCCGTATCTCTCATTCTTGTTTTTGCTAAGAGGTGAGGTTCAGGGGTTTATGGAAAAGTCTTTCTCTCTTCCTATCTCTCTATATATCCCCAAATGATGTGATTTGGGGACAGCATACAAACCTCACATTTAGGGCATCTGTTCTATTGCAATAGATAAGTCATCAAAACTCAATGACACTGAACAATAAATTACTAAATTCTGTATTTCTAACCCACATGGCCATTTATTTATTGGAGACTTTTTTTGGTCCCCAAATACAAAGACAATATTCTTACTTGCTTTTCCATTCTAATGCATGTAAATATCTTATGTACAAATTAAGTTACCTGGCCAAGTTTTTGCATATCTTAAGGATTTAGGAAATTAGACAATGCAATTTCTAAACACAATGAATCCATCCCCAGCTTAGATATAATCTTGACTATATGAATGAGTCTGTCACTTGTTTTCTCCTTCCTCTCTCCTGCAATTAGTGATATTATCTGTTTTGTTGAATGAGGAAAAATTAGAGTTATCCTTTGATCAACTTAGGAATGGCTTTTCTTCAATATTACCCTTTGCAAGGCCTTTGTATGTTTGAAAACCAAAAAGGCAAACTGGAATGCATTGGCCGCTCTTTGGTTCTTTCTGCTTTACATTTTATTTTCTTAGATTGTCTGGTTTTCTCCTGTCATTAGTCTGCAGGTGTGAGTACGGAGGGCCAGAGCCGTTTCTCTATTTTCCTCATCTTTGTATTTTTTGGTACCAGAGAATGAACCTAGGACCTTGTACACTCTAGGCAAGCTGTCTGTCCCTGAGCTACATTCCCAGCCCTTTTTATTTTGACAGCGTCTCACTAAGTTGCCTAGGCTGGTCTTGAACTTGTGATCCTTTGCTTTAGCATCCTGAGTATCTGGGATTACAGGCTCGCACCACCACACCTAGTGGCTTCTGTTCTTAGTGCCTCATACATAATGCGGACCTACCCCATTTTTATGTTTAAGTCCTGTAAATGTCTTACTAGCATCAATTTGGTGACTATCTTTTTCCTGACAGTGCTGTTTAGGACAAAGAACGTTCTGAAAGGGGAATGCTGGAAGTTTGACAAGAGTTGAGCATGCATGTTGGGAACTGGGAAAAAGCAGGTAAGGTATGCAGAGCCTGGGAGGCAGTGGAGGCAGGCAGGAGTCCTGGGTGTTTTTGAGGAAGCAATGGAACTTCGCAAGTAGAGCAATGTTCAGCAGAGGTTTGTAAAGAATTCTCGGAAGGCATGGAGACCAGTTAAGAAACTTCTGGCGATTCACATGAGGAGCGACCCCTTTCTATGCTCATTGATAGACGCTCCTTTTTTTTTGGCAGTACTGGGGATCAAACTCAGGACCCTGCCCTTGCTAGGCAGGCGCTTATTCCACTGAGCTATATCCCCAGCCCCCATATACGTCTTTTTTTTTTTGGCGGTACTGGGGATTGAACTCAGAGACCCTGTGCTTGCTAGGCAGGCGCTTATTCCACTGAGCTATATCCCCAGCCCTTTCTATGCTCATTGACCATCTGGAGCCAGCAGTCCTGGCTGTGCCGGCTATGACAGGTCAGAACCGGCCCAGCTGTCTGATCCTGCTGTGCTGACGCCAGTGTGTTTCCTATACACTGATCTAGGAAATAGTCCCAGCACCATCCTTTATAAGTGGAGGAAGGGAACACACTGTTAATAGAACACTTTATCAGGCTCACTCTCTTTCCTTGTGGCATTATAATGGTTGACACAGCAACTCTACCTTGTGCGAAGGCACCATCTCCACAGTTTCTACTTCAACTTGTGCTGATGCTACAACAGTGCAATGTTCTCTGCCTGGAGACACCTTAGGCTCAGGTATGAAACCGGTATGACTGTTAACACAACTTTATGATTTGTGAACTCATCTTTTTTTGAAGTGTACAGCAGATATTTTCAACCATTCTTTCGATGTAATTTTTTTTTGTGTGTGGTGGTAATGGAGACTGAACTCAGGAAGCACTAAGCTACATTCCCACCACTTTCTAAAAGTTTTTGAGACTGGGTCTTGCTAAATTGCCCAGGCTAGCTTTAAAATCTCTTGCCTCAGCCTCCAGAGTAGCTGGGATTACAGATATGCCCCCTTGTGCCTGGTGCAACTTAATCCTTATAAAAGTAGAATAAAGGAAGAGAATAAAGAAGCCTCATGCAAAATAAAAGGCAGATTGTAAGAAACATGGAAATAGACTGTGGATATGGGAAGGAACTTGGGGATAGGAATGGGAGGGGAAGTAAAAAGCATCAAGATGCGATGTGTATATGTACCGATACCCCACAATGAATATGCCATATTCATTACATATTGCAAACATATTCCAATAAGAAAGGGAAAAAAGAAGGCTCACGCATACACCTTTTTAGTAGAACGTTCTCTGAGTCTTTAGTAGAAATGTTCGTAGATGCGTTAATACAATGGGAGTGGGATGGACAGCTACTACCTTGCTCTGTAACACAGGAGGTAAACCTGCTGTGTCATAGGCATCCACAGGCCTAAAACATACAGGATTACAAAGGATCAGAATCTTCTGGCAGGGGGTAGCCATGGGAGAAGAGAAATGGGGGCCTGAGCTCACACCGAGCAAAGATTTCTCTTGACCATCCTAGACAGAAGTCAGAAGAACAGTGACATGTCACGGTCTCCTGACCCAGAGAGGAGGATGAAAGACATGGAAACAAGGCGTGAGTACTGTGAACCTTTCTAGCTCACTGCGATGCTGTTCTCTGTTCCTTTGGAAAAAACACTGAGATGATTAGATGCCTTTAGGTGCTTTTTAGCCTAAATGATTTACTTTCTAGAATTAATGTCAGATCAATGAGTCACGTTATGTTTTAGGAGAACAGGAATTACACACATATACTCCTGTGATGTGAATACCCCATAGTTAAACTGTCCACATTATTTAGAACTACAATAAGGTTTACCTATCTATTTACTTTGGGGGATACAGGAATTGAATTCAGAACCTTGTGCTTGCCAGGCAGGCACTTGTGCCACTGAACTATATCCCCGACCCTTACAATGAAGTTTATAAAATACTGGGTTTCTAAGAAAGGAAGAACAGTAGGGCTAACTAAAGATGTGTAAATTTTTGTCCAGTGTTACAGAACATAGAATAGTTTTACTTGATTTTCACAAAATTGGGAAATATTCCAGGTAATCTGACTTAACATGTTACTGGAGAATAGAAATCAAGTTTAGTTTTGCCTGGTGATTGGCAGTGGATCTCCCTCCCACTAGTTGCTAATGTCACTAAGATGCTAAGACACCGCTTGCACACAGTCCAATCTGTGTAGCAGGCTTCAGAGTGAATAGCAGGAAAGAAGAGTTACTTCAGAGATGGCCCATTACTCTCTTGAACAAAGATGGACTAGATGATTAGTGTATACGTATGAATAATCAGTGTTTAATGCTGTGCACTGTCACTGAAGAGTAAAATTTTGCCTGAGAATCATGTCGCCATTTCCCAGTCTGTCATTCAAGGGCGATATCATGAGAAAGACACATTGAATGCACTTGGTGTCTCATAGAAAGAAAATGAAGGACTTTTCAAAAGAAAAAAATAAGTTCTGCCACATATGCTAACATTTTTAATTAATTATTTAATTTACTTCAGTTTTGCATCCCGGTTTGGTTCCAAGTGCCTGTTCAAATGGGAAACACATGTATTCACGCTATTGTGTGCAAGAGATGGTATGTAAGGGATTTTTTTTTTTGCATTATCTAATTTCTCCAATTTTGCAGTATATGGTATAATTTTAAAAGTTTTTTATTCATAATGCTAAAAAAATGTAGTTATTTTCATCTTCATGGGCAGCCCACTGGTTTTTATGGAAGGCTAGTACTGAAGCACAGTTCATGTGTGTCTATTACAAAGAGACTGACCACCCTTCTACTTAGAGTTCAATCACCATAACTTGTCATTTAAAGTAGTATTTCAGAACATTACCATCAGGAATAGTTTGTTTCTATGGACAATTCACAAAAGAGAGAAAAAATAAAAGGCAAAAGAAGGTGATTTCCCTGGGTTTAGAGTAAAAATATTTTATAATGTGGCATTCATCATGCTATTGAATTTGAATTTTAGTAATTTTGAATTCTTGCAGAAATTCTCCACTCAACTTCTGAATAACTGTACCAAGCATGGGATATCTCATTCCTTTCGGATTTAGTTTGGTACTAAATACTTTCTAACATAGGGCAATCCCAGTAATGGTTTGATAATTAGTTTCGTCTCACACTGAGGCAGTCACATTTTGCTTACTTCTCTTTGATTCCTATTGCCTAGGTTGGAAATGGGCACACAGTAGGTATTCAATAAATCCAAACTGAAAAAATAAAGCAGACAACAGTAAATCGAGGCCTGCTTTGAATGATTTCTCTGAGTAGAATTCCTCGACAAAGTGAATCCTGGCCTACTGTCACGTAGACCCCTTTCTGTCCAAGTTACCCGGATAACTGAGAAAAGCCAGCAGCATACCCTTTGGCTTCAGTCGTTAATCCAGTCAGTCAAAATAAAATAGGTACTTTTCATTTTAAGCTGAACCTGTGATATCTGGATTCTGAACAGCATCACCTTAAACATATAAATTGAAACTGAAGGCAGATTTAAGTGCTCTGGGGACTCAGTAGGTCACACTCTGCATCTGGGTCTCAGAAAAATCTACTGATCTGCTCCAGACTGTCCATCTAAGCCACAGCTCAGTGTTGGCACAAGAATCCAGTTCCTGAAATATCATAACATTGAAGACTCACCCCTGAGATTTTGTTAACAACTGAGTTAGAAAACAAGTATAATAGATAACAAGTAATAATATCTTAACACACCACTAAGTTTTAGGAGTGCAGAAATAACCCTCAGTAAGAACACAGAGTGAAATTCCAAAGGTTAAAAAAATTTGCAGTAACTCTCTTACTAAAGAATCAGAGAATGTGTTCAAGCCTGCAAATACGTTTGTAACTACAAGGTACTCCTACCTTAAATACATTGATAGGGAGATCAATGACCACATAGATAAGGTCTCCAAGGGCAAGGCTGGCTATCAGCGCGTTGGGGCCGTTCCTCATACACTTGTTCTGGTAAATGATCCTGAGCAGAGTTGCATTCCCCACCATTCCCACGATGAAAATAGTACAAGATATCACAGTGTTAATGTATTTGAAAGCTGAAGTAATTTTAGTCTGCTGTGGGCAGTAGTTGTGCACGGAGCCATTGCTGGGCAGAGCCAAGTTAGTGGGTCGATGAGTAGTAACCAGGAAGTTGAGCTGAGTCCCATGGAAAGTGGTGAAGTCATCCACATGATTGCTTAGATTTGCGCTGTGTCTCTCGGGGTTATCGCTGCTTACACATCCCACCAGTGCCAGCCAAAAGGACGCCCTGAGGCAAAAGGTTTCCATCTTGATGCACATTTGAAGAAATGTCTTATGGTACTACTTTTACACCTGGAAAAAGAAAAGGAAGAAATTATTTTTGTTACAACAGCCTGTTGGAAAAAACAATTAATGACTATTCACTGGCTTAATTAAAATGTAGGAAATCTTTGGTGAATAAGTAAGAACTATCCATGTCTGGTTACCCCATGGCAGAACACAACTAGAAAAAAACCACAAAGATTTATTAGGACAATAAATGTGGGATTATTGTATATCCCTCTGTCTCTGTCTCTGTCTCTGTCTCTGTCTCTGTCTCTCACACACACATCGCTACGTCTATCTCATCTCTACCCACAGCCATATATATATATATACACACATATATACCCAGACCATAATATGGATGAGGATATGTCAGTTTTTCCTTACAGTGGTAGTTACTTTTTTTTCTCTCTGTCCAGGCTGATGACAATCTGACTTACAAAACCTTCCAGAGTGCAGACACTGAAAATTTTATGCATTGCTAATACGATCATTACCATTATATTTATGGTATTGGGGATTGAATGCAGGACCTTCCTTTGTACTGATCTATGTCTCTAACTTTTTTCCTTTTTTATATGTTGAGACAGGGTGTCCCTAATTTGCTAAGTTGCCCACTCTGGGCTGAACTTACAATCATCTTGCTTCAGTCTCCCAGAGTGCTGGGATTTCTGGCCTCACCACCACATTCAACTCAAAATTTATGAAATAAAGCATCCTGTGTCGAGGAGAAGTTACATGGTATTTAGACATAAAATAAAGTTACCAAACTGTGTAAATAATGATTTCATATTCCAGAATGTGTGTTTTACACATAGTAAATAATGAATGTAGGACTAGAGTACAGCAGATAGCCATCTATTTCTTTTTTTGTACCAGGAATTGAACTCAGAACCTTGCACTTGCCAGGCACGTGCTGTGCCATTGAGCTGTATCCCCGGCACTGGAGAGCCATCTAAAGTGTTACCAGATGCTTACTTAAAATCAGAACTCTAGTTAATTCCACGAATACATTTAACAAACTTAGTTTCAATGGAACGTGACAATGATAAAGACAAAGTATTTTATTTTGAAAATCTTGATGAGTAACAGGTAACATTTATGTTTCTTAAGGGGAGATTTTGTTGTTTCATGCAACAGAAATTATCATCACAATATCTGTGATGCGTGCAATGGGAATAATATACTTTCTCAGACTAATCATTCTGTTTGGTTCTGAAGGACCCATGTGTGATGCGTGCAATGGGAATAATATACTTTCTCAGACTAATCATTCTGTTTGGTTCTGAAGGACCCATGTCACTGTGCTAACTTTTAAGCAGCCTATATACATATGTTCATTACATGCCAGCCACCATGCTCAGCACTTCGTATGTGATTGAGTGATGCTTAGGTACTCAATCTAACACGACGCAGAGGAGGGGAGAGATATAAACAGCAGGAGATAAAAGTTTAATTGCGGGCATGGAGATGGAGGGAGGCAGCACCCAGACAGCTGTGCTGGCTCTCTGAAGACAAAGGACAGGGTTAGAGCTTATATGCACTCTGAGGGGAGGGGGCACAGGGTAGCTGACGTAGGCGGCTCAGCATACCTTGCTGAAGGGGGATTGGATCATTGTTGGCCTGCATGGGCTTTAGCAAAGGCAGCTGGGAAGAAGAAACTACAGGGGTCTCTGGGAAGAAGGGGCTAGGCACCATTATAACTCAGCATTGGACTGTTGCCATGAGGACTGGGCAGGTCTTGGGCGGGAAACCTATCATTATGCATAATGTTATCCAGTTCATGCAATGACACTGTGAAGGAGATGCACAGTTCTGTTATGAAGATTAGGAAACAGAGGCTCAGAAAGGTGAAGTAGTTTGTCAAGGTCATAGGAGGTGGTGGCGATGCTGCAGTTCTAAGGCGGGTTAGCTGGATTCCCAGCCCAAGCTCTTAACCACGAGATCACCCTATCTCTCATTCTTGGGCTTTATTTAAACCTACAGCACAGCTCCAGAGCTCAGACGAAGCCACAGGCTGTGGGGGCAGGAGTAGGTATTTTCACAAGACCACCTAGCGGTGTTTTTTTTTTTTTTTCAGTCATTTGCAAAGATCAAGTGAAACCTCTTGCCACTTTCAGGAATTTTGACAGTTACCAGGGGACATTAAGCTTAGTTTTAGTTAATATGTAGAGAAAAGAAGATACAGTCAAGTAGTGTAGAAGGTATAAGACAAATACAAACTGTAGTACTGCATACTTTTGCCTTCCCCGTCAGATTTTCCCCGGGATTGTGAAATAATACAGCATTTTGTGGAGAGAGACATATTATACACGTGTCTGTTACCTGACTTGAGCTTTATAGTGATAGGAAGGCAGTAGCAATATCCCAACATGTTACCCAAGGGAAACTGAGTCTTGAAGAAGTTAAGTGACTATGTTAATATTTTATAAGAAGTGATAGGACAGTGATAATATCTCATAACTTTGTTATACAACTTTACTTGCTCTGACTAGGTAAAAAAAGTATCAATTTTTCAAAGTTAGGGACATGCCCTGTACTTGTCAGTCAGTAGAGATGCTTAATTAGTAGTTTGCAGTTTTTTCCCCCTGCTTATTATTACCTGCTGTATTTGAACAAATATTAATAGATCCGCCATTCCCAATCCAACATGGAGACCAGAACTCCAAGAACAAAGCTTAATGTAATCTTTCTCTTTGATCACAAAGAGGGGGGGAAAGAAATGCTTTAATATCTTCTGCTGTTTAGTGACTACAGCCTCCCTGTTTCCTGATCCGAAAGAAATATTCAGTAATTGTTTTCTTAAGAATGAGAGACAGAGAGGCCTTTTCCGGAAATGGAATGGCTCCTTACCCAGGAGGGCTAGCTAGAGGGTTATTTCATGAACTGAGCTGGTTATCATGGTCACTGTGCCACTCATCAAAATGCTGCTGCTGCTTTGAACATTAGCATGTCAATTTGCTTGGTCTGCTGATTAAGCAGAAGCTAAGATTGCCAAGGTTATGGGTTCTTATCGTGGTCCAACCTAGCTACCATTAAGACCATGGCGCTGCTGTAGAAATAGCTTCTGATGAAATCTTTGTCAGCTTTCCACATACAAAGCTGCAAAGCTAAGGGTCATCTGTCAAAGGCATGTGGACACCGCATTGTTCTGTTCAGTCTAACTCTCCCAACTGAGCTATTTTGGCTCTCTCAGAAAACAACTCGTTCCAATGCATATTCTTCCAAGGATGGGTCTATAGCTCACTTTTATGCATCTGAGTCACACTTGCTTTGAATCATAGTCATAATCAGCCACAGCTCTAGTTGAAGCTTCTCAGGTTCAGACCTGAAGGACATGGTCTATAGCTCTCAGCACTTGTCCTTGTTGGGCTTCAAGAGTTTGCTGGAGCAAAAAAAACTATTATTAAGTGAGCAGACTGAATCCTCAGGCTTACACATTAACCGTTTAACACATGGGACTCTCAGGATCCAAGCTTACCTGTGATTAGTAATTAGGAAATTCCAACCTTACCAAAGTGGCATGAGTTTAGAGCAGGTAATTTACATGAAATGATTGCCAAGGTGTTGCTCAATGAGCTAACACTTAAAACAGAAGGGGTGCTGGTAGGTGGAACCATAAGCAACTAAGGTAGAGATGGAAAACAAAAACAAAAACACCTAGGAACCTTTTACAAGTTTTCTGTGGTTTTGCTCTCTGGGTAAGAAATTAGCCACGTTGCTTGACTTTAATATGCCTCCACCTCAACTGTGTGTGTGTGGGGGGAAGCCATTAGGATGGTGTAAACAGAGGCTGATGATCTAAGAACAGCCCTTGTTTTCGCACGTGAAAGGCAACAAGTGCCCTTTAAAGGGCAGCACACAACAAAACGCTCAGACCTCCAATAAGCAGATTTCCAAAACTAGCTATACTAGGGCCCACCTCCCCCGCACCCGCAAGACATCAGTTCTCCACACTAAGTGCCAGGGGCTACCCTTGGCATACCCAGGGTGCGTAGGGAGACGCAGCTTCAAGGGGAGACAACTTTACAAGTAGGCTTTGGAGCAAGCGACAAAGGGCAAGATGTTCTACAAAGTTCTTGCATGTATGTGGGGGGAGAAGGGACACCCAGAAAGAAATATTGGGCTTCTTTTTATTAAAATCCCGAATCCTGCCCGGGGGGGGGGGGTGAAGTGGTTTCCATCAATTCTCCAAACCGCGGAGATTTCCCAAGCTCACCCCACCCAGGAACGTGCCCTCCCCACCGAGCAGCCTCGGGCAGGTGGGTGCCAGTCCCCCTGCGGCGCAGGGAGGGCGTCTGGGCAAGAAAGCTCCCGGGTCCTCTCCACCCAGCGGCCCAGACGGCGCCTCCCACACCCTCAGCCGGGTCCCAGAAGCACAGACTTGCACCGACCGTGAAGCTCGGCGGGGCGCCGACGGCCGCCGGGTCTGCGGGCGCCGGGAGGGCTGCGGCGCGGAGGTGACCGGGGTCCGGGACGGCGGCAGGGCGGTAGTCCTGGCTGCACGGCCGATTGGGCTCGGGAAAACTTCCTGGCGGGGCACAGCTGCTCTGGGGCGGTCTCGCAGAGCCTCCAGTCTCCGGCGACGAGCGGGTGGGATGGAGGAGCCTCCCCACCTCCTCTCCACAGTCGCAGGACCAGAGGGCGGACTGGGCGCGCGAGGGCTCGCAAGAGAAAGAAAACTCGGGAGGAGCACGCCTGCCTCCGCCCGTCCTCGCGTCCTCCTCCGGAGCGCCCAGCCCTTCTACTTTCTAGGACTGCAAGAGCGTCCTAATCTACAGTCCTCCAGGGAGCAAGACGGGAGGAGCACAGAAATGCCGCCCCCCTTCAGGCCCCCAAGGGCAGGAGTCTTTTAACTGTTTCCTTCCTGAATGAGGGGGAGGGTTAACAGACAAGCCTGGAGAAGCCAGTCCCTCGGACAATTAGTGCGGGCAGGTCTGATCTGTGGTGGAGCAATCTCAGACAACCAGCGCCCAAGGGTGGCTTCTCCTCCGCCTGTCCTTTGGTTGGCTTGGGCGCGTCCTCTAGTTTAGAGGAAGTTAGGGAGCCCAAGTGGACCGCAGGTTTCTGAATCAAGGGAGAGTTGCTTGTATCTTGTCACTCAAGCCGGGGCCCCAAGATTACACACTAGCCTGGGGAAAAGAGGCTGCCCAGGAGTCTAGAGGACTGTAAGGTATGGATCAGTGAATGTATGCCGCCTAAATTCAGACAATGGGGATACAGACCCTGTGGAAGATGGGGCTCAGCGTCTTTCTGAGAGCTGGAGCTGTTACCTAAATCCAGGGTGGTGGGTGGCAGACGAGATGTGAGGAAAAGGCCATTTTCTGCAATGTGTGAGAAAAATGGCGGCTCTTCAGGGAGGGAAAGCCTGGCTTGCTGTGGCGTATTGTCTTGTGGCAATGAGAGATTGGGGCCTGGTCACATCACATCACAGACTGTTCTTGGTTATCTGTTTCGGCTAATAAGTCATCCACCCTAAAGTACAGTGGCTTAAAATATCAGCCAGTCACTTTGCTTGTAAGTCTGCAGCTTAAGCAGGGCTTGTCTGGGACCGAGCGTTTCTGTGCTGGGTAGTTAGGAATAGAGCATGCACTTCTGAGACTGTCCACATGCTTAGTTTTTCTCCGTGTGTGCCTCCACAAAAGTAGTTTGCCCTTGGCACAGTGTGGTTGGCTAAGCTCCAACAATGAGTGTCCCAAGAGACAGGAAGTGGAGGTTACCCTCTCTTAGTGTCTGAGCCCAGAAATGGGTACAAGGACCTTCCAGTAGTTGAGCAGTCACAGATCCCAGATTCAGTGTGACAGTGTAGAGACCCCACCTCTGAAAGAGAGGAGTGTCAAAGACATAGGGAGCATTTTGTAAAACCATTAAAGAGGTCCACAGAATACCGCCATTGAAAGGGACCTTCACGGTCCTCTAGCTCTGTTGGACTAGGTATTTCTCCTCTATTCTACCTATAGCTTGTCTATGAAGGAGAGTTAGCAAGCTGGAATAATCTGACTTAGTTTTTGTTAAAAAGGAGGAACCTCTGGGCAAGTGGCTTGACTAGCTGACAGCATTTTCCAGGAAAAAGAAGTTACTGCCTTCTCCCAGAAGAGGCAGATCACAACTTGTATGTAAAATCAGATGGAGTTCAGCCCCTACTTACCCTATGACCAGGAACAATTACACACTGCATAACATGCACAACTAAACATGTCAGTCTGTCCAGCCATTGTTAGAGCATACCCATCAGTCCCTATGTTTTGAAACAGCTGATCCCAGTGTGGTGTGGGGTGAGTTCTTAAAAATTCTTTCTTCACACCCACAGGATGGTGATTGTAAACAAAAAATAAAATCAGAATCAGAAAATAGCAAGTGTTGACAAGAACATTGAGAAATTGAAATACTTGGCTATTGCTGGTAGGAATGCAGAATAGTGCAGCAGCTGTTGAAAACAGCATGGAAGTCCTCAAAATATTATCAATATTATTTTTGTGGTACTGGGGATTAAAGCCAGGCCCTTCAAACGGAGCTACATCCCCAGGCCCATTTAAATTTGTTCTTTAAAGTTTGAGACAATAGATTGCTAAGTCACTAAATTGCCCAATTGGCCTCAAACTTGTGATCCCTCTGGCTCAGCTTCCTAGAGGGCTGGTACCACCACATCTGCTAAACTAATCTTTGAAATAGTAAATAGAAAACTTCTTTGTAATCTATGAAATTTACTTCTGGGTATATATTGAAAATAATTGTACCAGGAACGTAGACGATATCTGTATACCCATGTTAACAGCAGCATTGAGTTGTAACAGCCAAAAGATGGGAGCACCACATATGTCCATTGATGAATGAAAAAATACAATGTTAAATATACATCCAGTGACATATTGTTCAGCCTTAACAAATAACGAAATTCTCCTGCATGAGGGAAAACCTACGGCATGGATGAACTTTGAAGACAATATGCTACATGAAATGAACCAGACTCAAAAGGATATACATTATATTGTCAGAGGACAAAAAGCCACAGCAGTTTAAGGACTTTAATGGACTTTATTTATGATTCTGCAATCAAGCTGCACTTTATTCCATAAGAGAACACATTGTTTTTGTTTTTTTTTTTCTTTTGTTGTACTGCCTGGTATTGCACCCAGGGCCTTCACACTGAGCTACACCCCCAGATCTTTTTCGTTTTTATTTTGGGGAGTCTCACTAAGTTACCAGGCTGGGCTCAAACTCACAATCCTCCTGCCTCAGTTTCCCAGAGTGCGGGGGTAGACAGACTTATACCACCACATCTAACTGGAATAAACGTTGTGATGGGCTACAGAGGAGGTTGGTTTTGTAGACAGAGAAATGCTGAAGAGAGCAGAGACAAAAGAACAAAAAAAAATGGTTTGGTCATTTCACAGTTACTTGCCTTGTAAGGTGGGACAGGTAGACAGAATAGCAGACAGCTAGGGAGTGACTATGCATTTACGTCAAGGTTATCTTTATGTGTGTGTGTAAGGTGTAAGGCAGAGGAGAACCTCGTTATCTTGCCAATGAGACCATCCGCTTGGGAAATTTGGCTGCTCGCTTTCTACTCTGGATTGTTTGGAAGGTAACATAACTTAATTTCAGCTTGATGGCATGGAACTTTGGTGTGTACGTGCGACTCTATTTTTGAATTTTTACACAGCTTGTTCAGGAGCTTAGTCCAAAAAATAACTTCCTATAATTGTTAATGAAAAGTATGATTCCATTTATGTGAGGGGTTTAAAATAATTAAATTCATAATTATAGAACATAGAAAGCGATTAACGGGAGCTTGGAGAACGGGAACCTGTTTATGTAGCTGAGTTTTAGTTTAGGATGATGAAAAAGTTCCGGAGGTGGATGGTGGTGAAGGTTGCATCACTGCATATGGCATAATGGCAGTGAGCTGGGCATGGAAAATGGTGAACACATTTACATTATGTATATTTATCATAGTAAAATTTGTTCCTGACACAAGATGAAATTTCCTTCTCTGTGTTACCTGTTGATCTGTCCTCTGAGTTCATAAAATGAGTTTAGTGTCTCTTCTAAGATCTTCAAATATAAATAAATGTGCTATGTGAGTCATGAGCATAGACGTGCTTTTGAAAGAGCCTGGGGTTGCTTTATGCTAGGTGAAAATAACACAAGCATCCCTCATTGTTGGAGATTTATCTCTTCTTCTGTGTTTTACTTTGTATAAAATGACTTTAGTGAACTCAGACCAGTTTTGGGTAGAATTTATTTCTTGTCAGCAAAACCTAATGTATTTGCCCCACCTCTTTATTCCCTGGTTTATACTTATAAAGAGCATGTAATTGACATATTTCATTTAGTTTTCAATGTGACTTTGAAAGGTTGGATTCCTTGGGAGGTAGAGTGGATGAAGATTTGTGAGTTTTCTAGATTTCATGGGAAACTTTCTCAATCACACTTGACTTTTGGCTCGAGAAGCTCATGAAGTGGAACACTGCGGTAATGGGAGTCATTGTGACTTCTCTCAGTATCACATTGCATTGATTTCCTGTGCAATAATTGCTGCAGATTAAGAAGTACTCAAGATAGCACTTAAAAACCAATTTTTCCTGCTTTCTTTGGGCAAATGGTCTTCCAAATTTAAGTTTCTTGATTGAAATTTGCAAATCTATTTCACAACCTCTAACTTGCGAGAACCTCTTGAGGTGCAATAGAAGATTTGAACTTCACAACATTTGTAGAGAATATTGTGGTCATTGGTGAACTTCTCGGGGGGAAGAGAACCTGCAGAATTCAAAGAAGAACCATGAGGAAGAGCTGCAAAGCTGGTGGTGAAAGGAAAAGGAGGAAGTGAGGAAACATTCTCCAGAGACATGAAGCCTGAAATTGCCACTGAAGCCTTCATAGCAGGGAGTGTGGTGGCCGAGATTTTGGGCAGTGAATGCCCAGGCCTGAAGGTGAAAAGACAAATCCTCTGAGTTGGATGTCTTTTTATGTTCCTGCTGGCATTAGAGGGATTAAACCCAGGGTCTGAGCACTAAACTGCATCCCCAACACTTTTTAAATTAAATTAAACATTTTAAAAAGTAAGACAGGGTCTCATGAAATTGCTAAAATACCCAGTCTGGGCTCTGACTTATGAGCCTCCTTCCCTGGACTCCCAGAGTGGTGGGATTAACAGGTGTGCCATCATCCCTGGCTAACAGTCCATTTTAAATTAAAACTTACTACAGGTAGTTTGTCTCCAAAAAGAAATGTGATTAACCCTTGAACAACTTGGGGGATAGGGACACTGGCCTCAACAGAAAATCTATGTATAACATTTTTAGAAAAAATTAAGACTTTTATTAACAGATGCTTGCACTTTGTTGAATCTTCTTGAGAAACTTGGCTTATAGACATTTATTATAAATTTCAGATGAAGTTCTTGAAAATCTCAAGCTGGCCAGATCTGAAACAAATTTAACAGGCCTTGAAAAGTGTACTGAGAAAAACCAGGCTTAAAAAACTGTCATTATGAGAAGGGAATGTGCCCGTGCTGCATAGATAATGCAGATGATCCTAGCCAGCTGGTAAATGGGCAAAAAGTGTGTATTTAGTGTATTCAACTCCAACCGTTTGTTCATTTCTTGTTGTTGGAATTTCACATTTATTTCTTCTTGTGCTTGACCAGATGACGGTAGAGATGGTAAGCTGACACTTACTCAGCCCTGTCCAGCTCAGCTTCAAGAACAGATAAAACCTCACTAGGCTGATGGATTGGCTGTTTTCCTGTCTGCCCCATCTCGTGGTGTCTGCATGATTACTGAAGCTGTGGTGTGGATGCTGAGGGGCCTGCTAACCTTGTATTTCATCTCCTGGATTTTCCTGACTCTCTTTACTGCTGTTCTTTCCAGCCGGCCTTGATGAGGAGGGGCCCTACAGAATGAGTCTATAATGCTGGAACTTTGTGCCCCGACCCTGGCTGTCAGCATCCTCCATCTCTTCTTCCTGCACAGGAGACTGGAGGACTGTAGTGGATGCCCAGGTGGCCTGCAAGAGGAGCAAGGTATGAACTTCTGTTTGTGATGGGCTGGTATTTTCACGCCTGGCCTTAGGGGCTTCTCTCTGATCCTTCCTTCCACACTTTCTGTTCTGTTCAGAATTCTGCAGCTAACTGAGTGGGGGACATTAGGATGTAGACAGCACCTGCAATGGCTACTCACCATTTGCTGCATATTTACTGCCTTGAACCGGATCTCTACTGGAGCCTGTGCCATTTGTTGCCTCTGTGCTCTTTTCTCCTTCAACAAAATCAGATTCCATCATTTCTCCATCTTCCTCCCTGCTAAGGTATTTCCTGGGGTGGTTGTGTATGGCAGTTGGGTGTACAAATACAGCTTCCTTCATGTCGTTTCTGTTGATGAAACCATGTCTATTTCTCACTTTGAACAATTTTATTTCCCCCAAAATCTTCTTTGTGATGGCCTTCTTGTTCCTGCTGGAAGATGCCACCAATATGGGACCACCTGGATGACTGGTGCCTGTGCCACTCTTTGTAGTGTCAGGGTGTGAAGGTCTCTAGGTAGTATGGGACTGCTCAGCATTCTCTGGGGTCCATTCTCTGCTCTCACTACCCATGGAGCACTATCTCCACCTTGTCATTGAACCTAGGGCCTCTGCATGGAGCTACATCTATAGCCCTTTTTAATTTTGAGACAGGGTCTTGATAAGTTGCCAAGTTGCTCGGGCTGGGCTCAAACTTGGGATCTTTGTGTCTCAACCTCTTAGAGTACTGGGCATACAGGTATGTGCCCCCATATTCAGCTCAATATAACTTTCAACTTTCCAAAACTAAAGTACAAATAACCTGCTATTGACAGGAACTCCTATCAATAACACAACTGATTATTAAGCACATATTTGATATCTTTTTGTGTATTATATACAGTGAAATATGCGTAAAAACCACAAGAGGTCACTTTCTATTGCTATGCACAATCTCCTGGAGGTAAGGAATGCTCACGGGGGATAATCAGTGTCACTGTGATTTAAGGACACTCAGTACACTTGAGCTCATCGCAACAGCAGCAGGGGGTACCTTTGGGATTATAGTAGTAGTGCAGCATGTGCTACATGTAGTTGTGTGCAGCTATGAGATAACACCATATCTTTAAATTTGTTTGCTGTTCTCTCTACTGCAAATGGTTCCACATGTGGTCTACGGGTGTTTGTATTTTGATAAATTTTAACTTTTTATAATTATGTATATTTATGATAGCAAATGATAAAGTAGACTATCTAAATATATTTTATGAGTTCATAACATACTTAACCTTTTCTTAAAAATTTTAGGCTACAGGGGAGGGGAAAAATTTAGCATATAATGTTTCTACTGAGTTCATATTGGTTTTGTGGTCAGGGATAACTGTATTCCTAAGTGTTAGCCTGGGTTTTCTCACTGTGACGATGTTGTACCTGGTGCTGGAGATTTCAGTCTATCTCATCAAAATATATTTGATGCCTGATGTTTTGTAAATTGCTGGTGGCCCTGGTGGACAGCTGAAGAATCAATCACGTTTTAACATCACTAATGGTGAAGTAACCCAATATTAGGTGATGATACACTTCATCTGTCCAGAAAGGTTCAACCTGGATGTGCTCAAGCCATTAACTATTCTTTCCAGTTTCCAGCAAAGAAACAGAACAGGCAAATCAGCTAAATAAATACCATTAGGAAGCAAATCCAGGAGGCGTGACTTCTAGCTCTGTCCCATCAAGGAGTCAGTCAGTGGAAAGGAGGTTTTTCTTCTAGATTAAGAGAGTTAAAGAAACACAACAGGACAGAACGGGACACTTGTCCTGTCCTGGAGCTGGCCCTGGTTTGGATAAATCAATTGCAAAAATTCTTTTTTTTTTAACAACTGGGAAATTTTGGATTTGGACTAGGTATTAGATGCTATTAAGTAATCACTGATTTTATTCAATATGAAAATGCTGTTTTATGTAAGAATGGTTCTACAGTTCAGAGATTCTTTTAGGGGAAGGGAACAGATGCACTAACAAAGCACGAGAATTAAAAAGAGTGAAAGTTATAAAGCCATACAGTGGAGTACAGACTCCTGATAGATACTCCCATTCCAAAGGAAAGGAATCAGAAGGATATCAGCTCCTGACATGCTATTCTTCAAGAGAAGAGAACAACCCCCAAAGTAACACAGAGGTCATTCATCAGAGCGGCTACTGTCACCACAGGGTCAGGAAGTAAGTCTGTCACCTACTCAGTTTCAAGTGGTGGGATCGTCTCCGGAATTTGGTGGGCCATGAGCACACCTCCAACTGTCTCGGGGGTGCAGTCACCCACAGAGCTACCATCCCCGCAGACCTGGAGGACAGAGGATCAAACCAAAAGGGGTATTCGCTGCCTTGAGGGCTAATGAAATTTTCCTTGCTAAATTTTGGACTTGCTTGGGACATGACACATTTCCTTCTTTCTGATTTCTCCCGTTTGGAATGAGGGTTGTCCATTGCCATGTTTGGAAGCACATTACTTGTCAGGCTTCATAGGTTCACAGCTGGAGAGGAATTTTGTTGCAGGATGAATCATTCCTCTAGTCTCTCATACATGATGTAGATGATATTTAAATGACGATGGACCTTCAACTTTAGAGTTGACACTGGATGAGGTGGGGCTGTTGGGATGAATGAGCGTATCTTGTATGTAAGAAGGACGTGAATTTTGAGGGGCGACATGTAGAAAGCTATAGACTGAATGTTTGTGTTCTCCCAAAATATGTATATTGAACGTTTAACTCCTAATGCGGTAGTATTTGGAGATACGACCTGTAGGAGATTATTAGAGATAGAGGACACCATGAAGATGTGGTCCTCATGGTGGGATTAGTGCTTTGATGAAAAGAGCTTTCTGTCTCCCCACCATAGACATAGTAAGAAGGTGGCCATCCGCACACAGGCAGGAGGCCTCATCAGAACGGACCCTGCTGCCACAGCTATCCTGGACTTGCAGCCTCCAGACTTGTGAAAAAATACGTTTCTATCTAAGCTTCCCAGTCTCAGGTATTTTGTTATGATGACTGACTAAGCCATCAATTTTGCATCTGTTTGTAAGTTTGTTGCAGTATTTCTGATGGCTTATATCTACATGGGTTAACTGGATTTTTCTTTAAATCTTAGTGGTTGTACTTTTTATGGCTCTCTTTCTTCTAAGGCAACAGTGTTACCTTCGATTCAAGGACCTTTTCTTACTTGGCACAGTTGCTACATAGTAAGAATTATATTGGAACAATCCTTTCTATTTAATAACGATCAATTGTTTTCACATGTACTGCCTGTGGACATGGTGCCGGAATGCTTTGTGTGTGCCATCTCTTGTAATTACTACAACAACTCTGCAAAGTAAGTACTGTTAGAGCCCCTATCTTACATTAAAGAAGACTGACACTAAGAAAGGTTAAGTGACTCCCCCTGGGTTATAAACTTTGTGCTATAAAATAAATGGGTCCCTCAAGGAATCATTTTGAATTTGAATCTCCATTAAGAGATGGGGCCTTCTGGAAAGTGCAGCCTTTGGGAAGAGGCTCTTATTAACTCACAAGAGCCTCATGAATGGATTAGTACTTTTGTAATATAAGTTAGAGGGAACTAGCTATGACCCTTTAGAGGCATTCCTTTCTCCCTGCCATGTGAAGACACAGCATGACCACTGACAAGGTATCATCTTGGATGCAGAGAAAGCATTCTTCATTTCACACCACACCCGCCTTCACCCTGGACTTCCCAGACTCTGGAACTGTGGGAAATAGATTTCTCATTTTTATGAGTTACCCAATCTCAAGAAATTGTTCAAAAGTAAAGACAAAATTGATCAAACAATCATCAACTATTCCTTAAAATAAAGTGACTAAGTCAGTAGTACAACTATGTTAGATATGCTGCGCACGTCTATATCTATGTTCCTGAATATACACTTTGAAGTTATCAGTATGTAATGCAACAACCATTGTTGATTCCCTGTCACCTTGTCTGCAACTCAGTTTTGATTGTACTATTCTTATGCTACTTTGTGTCTGTTTGTTAATATGTTTTTGTTCTTTTACTTTTAAAATAATAAAAAAAAAGTAAAGACAAATGGATGGGGTGAGGGGAAATGAAGAAAGGAAAAGTATATGTATATACAAGGTAGCTAATATTGTTATAAAGCTAGTTTCTCTTAGTTCATTAAAAAAAGTCTTGTGCTAATATTGTATAGACAAGATAGCATGCCTGTATCTTTTACTCTGAATAACTACTAGGAAGATGACAATACACAATGCATCAACTATAGTAACTGCCCTAATAACCTGTTTTTAAACTTGGTTTCATTGTTATATTTATCTTTTTTTTTAAAGGGAAGAACAACTGGGATGGGGGAAAGGAGAAAAGATGGAAGGGAAATTATATATATACATGTATATGATAACTAAGATTATTATTATTTATTGATGACTAAGATTATTGTACTACTAATTTCTATTGGTTTATTGAAAGGAACGGTTAGTGTTTAATTGTTTGATCAATCTTGCGTTCTTGCATTTCTTACATCTGGTAATCTGAGCAACTATGTTGAAGATAACATTAGGTAATATAGCAATCAATGTTAATTCCTTATCATCTTGTTTTGAAATTCTGTATTGTTTTTATTGTTTTGGTTTTGTCTTTGTTGTTATTTTGTTTTTGTTTATTTCTTTTTAAAATTTAAAAAAAACTTTAAAAAATGTCCAATCTCAAACACTGTTTTTTGATAGCAGCACAATGGACGAAGGCGTTGAATAAGTAGCTCTGATCACTAGTTAACTGTTGTATCAGTTTGAGTAAGAAATACCAGCTGATCCGATTCATGTCATTGTGGGTGTGGCTGAAGGATTTACTGAAGATGGAAGATTCACCCTGGGTGTGAGCGGCACCAACCAGGAGGTTTGTAGCCCAAATGGAATAAATGGGAAACGAAACAGGAAGTCTCGCTGCTGTTTCTTTGGAGAAGGTCCTTTCTTTGCCATTGCCTTGGATGTCTGTTTTCTGGCTTCTTGTGCAGACCCTTCAGCATTCCAGCGCAGACCTTTCTGTCTCCTGATACGGACTCACAGGGGACAGTGCAGTGAGCTCCAGCCCTTGCACTGGTTCCTTTGATTGGATCCTTCAGGCCTCTGATGCACACACAGCCCTTGTACACTCTTCCACACTTGACTCTGCGAGCAGCCATGTAAGCCTATTTTGTAAATCCTTATATATCTTATTTTAAATCTGTTTCTGTAGTGAGCACTGACTAATACACTAGCCAACAGGTGGGAACTGTATCATTGAGTTGGAAGTTTAGAAATGACTTATGCCACCCACAGTGCTCCCTCATTTTACGATAAGGGGGTAGAAAATGTAGGTGGTGTAAGTGTTCCTGTGGTGGGGACGGCTGCCTAGTAATACAGGTTTTCCCTTTCATGCTAAATACTCTGATATTAACAAAACATTGAGGAAAGTTAGTTGTTCTGTGATGCTGCCAGGATGACAGTAAATTTCCCTTGGTGTCACTTTAATCAGCTACTAGGCCGTGTTACCACTGACTCTCTCTTCCTGAACCACGCATTACTGCCTCTTTGTCCTCTCTTGCCACACTGCCAGGAAATTTCTTCTGTTAATTCTGTTGATTCATTGTGTTATGCAGAAGAGTGGGAATTTTATTTTCATTTTGTAGGGGTATACAGTAATTTGAAGCTTTTGAATCTTCAGAATTCTTATAATGGCAGTAAACACATAAGCAGTAAGCAATTTTCGAATCTACAGACGGTCTACATTCTTATCTTACGCAAATAAAATAGAGCATAATATCTGTGGCTTGCAGAAAGCCTTTATTACAAAAGCGATTGCTCCATTTCAATTAATAGGAGAGGTAAGAGGTCTTGTCTAGACATAGAAAAATAGTATCCAACCAAAACATTGTACATTTTAAAACATGTTGACATTTAAAAAGAAAGTGAAGGAAAAGGTTTTTAGTGGGGAAAAAAAAAGACAAAAAAAGTATCTCTTTAACGTGTGGTGCCATCTACGGCCATACCACCCTGAACGCTCAGGATCTCGTGTAGCATAGGATGCCAGTATAGATAACATGTGAAAGTTAAACCCATTACAGTGTATCTGGAGTGAGGTGAGTCAAGAGTTTGATCCACTAGGCACCGACTGAATTTGTCCTTATCATTGTGCTGGGGGAGGAATTGCATACTTTTTTGTGAAGGGACAAATATGAAGTATTTTTGTCTTTTTCCTTTTTTCTTTTTGGTATTGGGAGTCGAACTCGAGACCTTGGGCTTGCCAGGCAGGCGCTTGTGCCGCTGAGCTATATCCCCAGCAGTATTTCTGTCTTTTGCAGTGTTATACTTTAGATTAAAATCCGCTCCCCAGCCCCATCTCACATGTTGAGAGACGGTGCTTTCGGAAGGTGATTGGAGCACGCGGGACGGGGCTCGCCATTGGATTAATCCATCAAGGAGTTCATGTTTGAATGTGCTGTTAGGAGGTGAGGCGTTGTAGTGGAAGAGGCAGGTCACTAAAGATATGACCTTAAAGGATACGTTTTTGTTTCTGGCTCCTTCCTCTCTGCTTCCTGGGGGCCGTAGGTCGAGCAGCTTTTCTCTTCCGTGCAATTTCTGCTTCAGAGCCAGTCACCCATGGACAGAACCCTCTGACACTGTGAGCCGAGGTAAAGCTATCTTCCACTAGGTTGCAAGTGTTACGTCTTTTGTCCCAGTGATGAGACGATGATGAATAACAGAGGACTACATGGTTGCAACTCCTCAGCTTTGTCCTTAAAGTTCTAAAGCAGCAATAGGTGATATTTAAAAAGTGAGATGTTTTTAATGACACTTTCTTTGTAAAAATGGGTTACAGGCTAGGTTTGATCCACGTGTTATATAGCTTGATGACACCCAAAAGAGTGGACCAGATATCAGGCTAGCTTGCAGGTAGATACACCTCACCAAGAAAAACAAAAAAAACCTCTTTTTCTGATGTTACTCTCTGTGTTTTCTCCAGGGTAATGGTAGTAGTGGTAGAAGTAGCCAATTCTGGTCTCGTGAAAAATGTTACATAAATAATATATGAGTAGAATATTAGTTTAAGAAATATGGATATAGAGAAAGGTATTGTCATTTAAAAATCTTCAAAAAATACATAAGTGTGTAAAGCATAAAAGAACCTTTTAATCACATTCTTCTATTCTGCTCCTCTCCTGGAGGTTACTGATCTTTAACTGTTTAATGCCTAGTCTTCCAGTCCTTCTTCTGGGGATTTATAAACATACACACAAAAATCCCTATGCTTACGTTTTTATTTTCTGTTTTTAAATTTTATGTAAATAGGATCTATTGTACCTTATATGACATAGTATGATTTGCTTCTCTAATACTGCATATCTTAGTACTTTTTTTCATGTCAGAGATGACATTTATATAAAATAGTATTTTGTAGTTTGGATATACCATAATTTACTTACAATTCTCACAGATATTAAGATTATTTGCAGGTTTTTACTTTTACAAGTAGGGCTGAAATGAACAACTGTGTACATTTTTTATTGCTCCTGGAGACTGAACTCAGAGCCTTGCACATGTAGGAAGGGGTTCTACCTCTAAGCTACACCTCCAGCCTTAACTGTGTACTTTCCTTATCAAAATAATGTATAGGTTATTCTTCTAGAATTGATCATTACAAGAGGAGGTTACTACCTTCAAAAAAATGATTGATTGTAGAAATAATAAGCTCTACATGTGAGGTGACAACTGACATGATCCGGAAATAGACTGAGGATAAACTTGCTGGATACACAATGAACAGGTCCTGCTTCACATGAACACAGTATTATGGCTGTAACTTTTATAATAATAGAGAATCTGGTCTTTCAGCATATGAGTCCATTTAATCAAAAAGTCTATGATAAGTATACACAGCATTTTATAGTTGAAAGAGACCTATATTGGAAATTAGGCATTATGCATTCTAGCTCACTCTGACTGTTAAGTAAGTATGTGATCTAGGCAAGTTCCTTGGGCTTCATAAGACTTTTAACCTCATATGTAAGAAGAAGTTGCAAGATTATATTATCTATGAGACTTCTTAGTCTTTATGACTATATTATTTACTCTTAGTGGAGCTTATCTTATAATAGCTTTAAGATCAAAATGTGTATTTTGGGTATAAAAATAGGTATTTAAAATGTAGGTTTCCTTATTTACTAGTGGTCAGGAAGTGATGAAAGAAAAGCTTCAAGAAGATTCAGTTGACAGAAATGTTTTACTTACTGCACAGTGACCGAAGGCTGGAAGAGATGTTGATGTGGCATCCTAGTATGGAGCATAGGGGTGGGGAATAAATTGGTAGTGGATAATGATTTGGTGGCTTGAGGGTAAACTTTAAGGCACAAACCATGAAGAAGACCAACATAGCAGCTAGTTCATGCTCTACAACAACCCCTACCCTAACCTTGGTAACATACTTGTTAGCTCATGATTTAGTGGGTTAGTGATTTGTTCAAGGTTCATCAGGGGGGCATTCTAGCTGGTTGTGGCTGTTCATTTATCATCTGGGTTTGCTTATGGATCTGCAGTCAACTAGCATTCAGTGGCTTCACTTACATATCTGGCATTTGGCTGGAGTCAGGGGGTATGTGGACCATATGTTTTTCACTATGCACAAGGTTACATTGGCTCATTCACTCCATTGTGTTAGGGTTCAAATGCAGCAAGACAGGGCAAGCCCCAGAGTCCAAGTACTCAAGTGTCTATTTGCGTTATATTTGCCATTGCTGTTATCCCATTGGTCCAAGCAAATTGAATAATTAAGTCTGGAATCAATCCTAGAGAGACTAAGTATTGGAACCATTTATACAAATTGTCTAAAAATTTGGTACTGGTGATGGAGAGTAGGTTTGATTTTAGGAATAAAATAGGAAGAGTAAAAAACAACAACTTGAAAATTTCTCAGAGGATACTCAGAGTAGTTCCACAGTGTTTATTGAATAAATATTGTATACCAGGTACTATGTATAGAGCTAAAAAGATAAGACACGGCCCTATTCTTAGGATCTCTAGAGTCTAATGGGGTGAAGGAAGATAAGCCAATTGCTTGAAAATAAATCACTAAGTGTTAGGACACAGCTGGCTGCCAGTTAGGGAATCAATAAACATTTCAGTGAAGGGCTCTCTCGTACATATTTTTGGCTTTGAGGATCATCCCATCTCTGTTAAAACAACTATATTGTGCTATAATAGAATGAAAGGTGCAACAGAGAGTACGAAAACAAAAAGGCTTGGTAAGGAAACTGATGATGAATTCATTAGAGGAGTAGGAAAGGGAGCCGGGTTTGGAAGGTCCGAAGTGTTTATGGGGGAGGAACAGAGTTCGAAACAGTTTGCAAACAGTCAAGTGGAGATAGCTGATATACAAGGCCATATGGAACTGCACATCTGGATCTAGTAATGGCTCCAGGCTCAAAATATGAGAGCGCAGCAATTAGTAACTGAAGCCACAAGTGGAATGCATTTCATTTGAAGCCAGAATGTGAAGAAAGAAAGGGCAAAGAGACTGGGTGGGACCTTGCACAATGCTTTCAGTTAGCGTAAGCAACAATTAGTAGCTTGTCGAAAAGAGAGACATCAGAGACAGGATCAGAAAAGGGCAGTGCCTCTGACACCAGGGAGAAGAGAGTTTCAGGAATGTCTGAGCAGCCCAAAGAGGCCAAAGGGAATGAAGAGAGACACCAAGTCATGGAGCTGGCCAGTGAGGGGACCTTTGTTCCAAGAAGGTCAAGCCTAGCCTTTAGGCAAACTCTTCTGCTTTACACACATGCAAAATAACTGAATAATTAGAAACAGTGCTAAAAGACATGCGACAACATTGCTTAGCGTGGGTATAAATCTCTTTGCTCTATTTATATTTGTGGAAGGAAAATGAACACCATCTATAATTAGCCCGCTCATTTTGTTTTTCAAGGCTTCTCAGTATCTTTTTGGAAAGGGAATTCACTGGGGAACAATACCACTTATATTATTATATAGGAGCACACAACGGCAAGGTAGAGTTGTAAGGTAGTGTTTGAAGCAAAGCATCTTTCTCATTTCTAGCTTATGCCTTTAAAATTCAAAGGTTTTTTTTCAATGAGCGTATATGAAGGCTTTTTAAATAAACACGTAATAATTGTACATATTCACAGAGTTCAGAGTGATATTTCCATACATGTATACAGCATTTAGTGACCAAATACAACCTTCCTTTTCCCACTCTTCTTCCTCCTCACAGTCTTCCCAGTATCTAGTAATGATTATTCTACTTTCAGGATCTCATCTTATTTCTGACTTTAAAAAAACAGTAGCTGAGATTTCTAGTTTTTAGCGCATATTTGTTGATTACATCTAAGCAATGCTCAGTGCAGGGCATGTTCTGAGCAAAGGCATCTAAAGGTTTTTCATTGTCAACCACAAGTGTGAGATAACAGTACTTCGGTAGATGAGTTTTCTGCTGTAAAGGATTTAGAAGGAGGATTTCAGAATTCTCACCAATCCCTCTCCAATAACTCCACCATCTTCCCTGGGTAGCAGGTACTCTCTCTAGGAAAGACTTAGAAGTAGCCTTTCCACAAGGATGATGGGGAGATTAGCATCTCAGGGGCCTGTGTTCATAGCTTTCTCATTTTAATATATTTGGGAAGGCATCTGTTTGAGTTTGCTAGGCTCCCCTAACAAAATGCCACTGACTGGGGGCACACACAACAGAAACTTCTTTCTCCTAGTTCTGGAGTCTGAGTGTCCAAGCTCAAGGTATTGGCAAGCTTGATTTCTCTTAAGACCTGTCTTGGTGACCTGTAGATGGTATTTGTCCCTGTGTCTCCACATGATCTTTCCTCTGTGCATGTGCTTATCTTTGTCCTGCAAGTGGCTGAGTCCTACCTAATCTCCTTTCCTGTGGACACTAGTTGTATTAGATAGACATCCCTCATCTCATTTTACCTTGATTACATCTTCAAAGCCCTGTCTTCACAGTCTGAGGTACTAGTGCTAGGTGGTCCTATTCTGGGGTACTGCCCACCGTGTGAATTTTGAAGGATGCAATTCATTCCATGCTGAGTCTACACATGCATCCTGTGGCCTCAGTAGTGCTTTTAGATGCACACCCAGCTCATCAGCTCCCCTCCAATTTGCTCTCTCAGGTGCTGCTCTTAGGGCTTCAGTGACCTGAAAAAAAACGTTCACGGTTTGCTTTGTGTGCTTTACAAACGTGTTTATCTCCTTTTATAATTATATATTCCTGTGAGGATATTTTAAAGTAAAGGCATCATGGCGTACACCCCTAAATATTTCATTTGACACATCTCTAAATATAAGAACATTTTCCTACTTTATTTGTGAGTGTATTCAATTTTTCCTTTTCTCAAAGCCTTCGTTTCTTTTTTTGCTGTCTCTTTTTAATCAAGTATGCATCGTGTCTTTTAGGGTGGTGTTTCATCAACATTTTATAACTCCTGAAGCATTCTGTGGTTAAAGATTGTTAGGAAATGCTGAGCTGGGTGAGTCTGAGGAAGTGGTTTTGTGTGTTACTCATCCTTTTAGTGATACTGTGTTGGTGTTAGTCACTGCAGGTGATGTTTACTCATGCTGTAGTTTGTGACTTCTATGTGAGATTTTAATAAAATCATGCCCCGAGGATACTAAGTTTCAGACATTTTTGAAAAGTTCAACTTATTTTGCACTGTTTCCTACTTTATTCTTTGGAGATATGCTGCTGTAATAGTGTTTTTCCAAAACATTTTGTTTTTTTTCTCATTGTTACCATCATATAGGGACTAAGTTAAGTTTTCTTATGAAAAGCTCAATTCCCATCCTCTCTGTCTTTATTCAGAGCAAGTTCTACAATTTTAGAACAAGTAGTATTTCAGTCCATTCAGAGTGCTGTCACAAAATACCATGACCTGGCAGCTTAAAAACAACAGAGGTTTTTTTTTTCTTCTTATAGTTCTAAAGGCTGGAAAGTCCATGATCAAGGCACAGCATATTTGATGCCTGGCTTATAGATGTTATCTTCTTCCCATGTCCTCAAATGATAGGAGGAGCAAAGCAAGCTCCCTCTGTCCCTTTTGAAAGAGCACTAATCCCAACAGTCCTCTTGATCTAATCACCTCCCAGAAGGCCCACTTCCTAATACTATTATCTTGAGGTCAGGAGTTAAGTATATGCATTTTGAAGGAATACAAACATTGAGACCATAACAAATTGCATCTGCACACCCATCCCAGAGTCCTGCAAGGATATTCACTTTTTTTCTACCTTTAACTTCATTATAGGACCTTCCAAATGTTGTAGCTTCCCATCACTGTCTATTTCAGAAATTCTATTGTCTGAATTTGTTTGTTATAGGTAATGCTCCAGATTGAGCCTATATACTCTCTGCATTTAGTCAGACAAGTGCATGTGACAGCTTTCATGCAAATGCTATCCAGGCTCATGTGTCTTGCCCTCTAGTCCAGACTTTGCACACGCTATTAGCTCTGACTACAATATTGGCCTAATTCCTTTTCAGAAGCTCACTCTCATCTTTTGACCATAAGCTGTGACTCATTAATGGATGTTTTCAAGTGTTTGCCCATCAAATCACTTCCACCTACCATTCAGGATGCTAAAGTATATACATTCTCAGTTTTCTAGATTACTTAAATGTTTCTTTTATTGTAATCCTCCCTCTTACTTGGAGCATATAGTGGAAAACAATTGTCTCTGGTTCCATAAATTTTAAAATCTAGAAGGCTGGGCATATATAGTCATCATGCTGTTCAATCTAGAATGGAAAGCTTTCAAAGTAGGTAGTGGATTTTTTCTGGATAGTTTGCATTTAGTTTATTTAAAAATTTAAATATATTTAGAGCCAGCATTTTTAAAGTTTCCTAATGTCCCTATAAGAAAGTAGGGCAGGTATACACAAATCTTATTTGCTTACCAGAGTTTCTGTGGAAATTACATCATAAGCTACATGGTCTCTGAACCATGAAGTGACCTCACCAACCTTAGTGATCAAGTCACCTGAAGATTTCACTACTTCTTAGGTGCTGGAAAAATGCCTATGGGCATTATGTTTGACCATTTTTAATGTGACCTTTTAAAATGAAAAAGTTGCTATTCTATCCATATTTATGATGTCTTTGAGTAGGAAAGGGGCTTATCCAGTTTTTAAGTTTGTGATAGTGGCAAGTTTAAAGAAATGAAGATTTGCAATTCTTAATAAAAAATTTGCACAGAAACTGGAGTTTCTCTGGAAACTGCATCATACGCTGAATCATTGCGATGAGAACCTATTTTTTCTCAAAAGGGCGATGTTACATTTGAGAATCACAGGCTTTCTTAAAGTCTACCTACCTTAAAGCTATTCTAGCAACAGCATAGTAGATGCTCAATAGCAAAATGACAAAATACTTTCAGATTTTTTTGTGACTGGCATTACTCTTAAAGGGCCAACCCAAAGATTGTCATGTTCACCTTTTCCGACATCCTCAACTTGTTCAAATTTATAGATGCAATTGCTTCATACTAGGTGGATGAAAACTTATCATGCTTCAAAGACATTGGGCCTGTACACGCTTTGCTAATGGATATCAGCTATGAGAACTCCTCACATTTTACAGATAATCTGCAAATAGGCTATGGGATCAGAATTTAACAGTGGAGCATTATCATAGTACTGCTACATCTGGAATAAGACAGTATCTTAATTTGGATGGTGGCAAATATGTGTTACTAAAAGATATAAAATTAATGTGCATAACTTTTAGATTTTATTTACTCTTTCAGTTTCTTACACTAGGGAGACAATATGCGGGTCTGATTTATTTCACTTATGAGTATGGTCTCTAGTTGCATCCATTTACCTATAAAAGCCTGAAGTTTATCTCTTTTTATAGCTGAGTGGTACTCCATTATATAAAAATACCACATCTTTTTTATCCATTCCTCAGTTTATGGGCATTTGGGATGTTTCCAGGATTTAGCTATGACAAATTGTGCTGCTATAAGCATGGGTTGCACATATATTGCTGTGATATGATGTGTTCAATTCTTCTTGAAAAACACCCAGGAGGAGAATAACTGGGTTGAATGGGACCTCTAATCCTAGTTGTTTGAGGAATTGCCACACTGATTTCTAGAGTGGTCATACCAGTCTATACTCTCAATAACAATAGAGAAGAGTATATCTGATAATCTGAACAACTACTTTGAAGGTAACAATATGCAATATAACAACCATTGTTGATTTCCTATAATCTTGTTCTGAAATTCTGTATTGGTTTTAAAATTTTTAAATTCTCTTTAAGATAAACAAATCTAAAAAAAATTAATGTGCATATTACTAAACAGTACTGCTACATCTGGATAAGACAGTATCTTAATTTGAAATACATATGCTCAAACATTGCATGATTTGAGCATTAAAATAAAACAGTCACAAAATTAACCTTATTTTACTGACATTCTACTGTATATTAGGCAGGGGAGTAATCATGAACAGTAGGTTTGCCTTCATGGAGCTAATATTCTAGTGAGGGAGCCAGTGGACAACTGGAAAAACAATATACATATATATATATATAATTTATATTTATATATCTATATACCAAAATCTATGTTTATAAAGTAATATAGTGCTAAGTGACATAGGAGATATAAACAAGAGTTGATAAAGATTGTGATGAGAGAGGACTCTTTTAAAGGTAGTCTAGGCAGGTCTCTGTGTGGTGTGGTAGTTGAGCAGCAGTTTGAATGAAAGATACAAGGCATTCAAAAGTTCCAAGTAAATCTTTCCAGAAGAGGAGTCGGCCAGTGCCTGGGCAATGCAGTTCATCATGCTCAAGGGACCAATGAAGGCCAGTGCTGACAGGGTAGTGTTTATAAGGAAGATGGAAGAGAAGAGGAGATGGACCAAGCAGTCAAGAAAGGGGCCACACAAAACCTTACAGAAATGTATTAGTCAGTCTAAGTTCTCCAAGAACCAAAAATAAAGACAGAATTAAACATGGAGGGTCTCACTGGGTATTTGGGTGAGAGAAAATGGAGAGGATTCAGTGAAGGCTGGGAGAGGGTTGAGACTGTGAGACAAGTCTACCCCTAGCAGAGGAGAGAGGGAGGAAGACCGAGCGGAAGTGTCCTACCTGGCTATGCAGTACAAAGATTCAGCACAGTCGTCTGTGAGTCCCAGAATGTCTTCAGAGGAGTCATGGGTTCTCCAGGCCTGTGTGGGATTTAGGGTCAGTCACTGGCTTGGAGCACCTGGTGGGAAAGGTGGTCTTGTGGCCAGTAGTGATGACTTTCAGAGTGTAACAGCAAAGGCTTTTGGCCAATGACATTCCCCTGGCTGGAGATCTGAGTGGTGCACTATATGGCAGCCATAACATGGTCAAGAATTTTGGACTATAACTTGATGGGAAGTAATGGGAGAGTTTTAGAAAGGGAGAAGGTTACCTGATTACTTGAAAATGACTCTCAAAAATAGACTTAAGATGTGGAAAGATATTGCAGAATATTTTTGAAAACTAAAAGCTTTCATTACAATAGTAGCAACAGAACTTACGAGATGCAGTAAGATTCTGGAAGAATTTGGGGATGAAACTAGGAAACAGTATGGACTGGATGTTGATAGTTGTCTTAGTTACTTTGTCTCTGCTGGGACACCATGCCCAACACATGCAACTGGAGGGAAGAGAGGTTTATGTTGTTCATGTTTTCAGTGCGTACTCTGCAACTGTTTTTGGTGCAGGGCAGCATAGCAGAAGGGCGCAGCTGAGGACAAGCTGCGCACGTCATGGTGGGCAGAATGCGGAGAGCTAAGAAGGGGGCTAGGGAAGGAGTTACATCCTTCTGGGTGATGCCCCCACTGACCTGCCCCTTCTGACCAGCCCTCACCTCTTAGCAGCACAGCTATAGGGCCCCCATCACTCAACCACCTTGCAAAAGCCCCACCTAGGAGCACATGAGGATTTGAGTGAAGGGAGAATTCTGAGTCTTGGGATTGAGCACCTATGGGATATTGCTTTCATTCATTGAGATTAAGGATGATAAGAGTTAAATCAAAGGTTCAGTTTTATATGTGTTAAGTATGAAATACCCAGTAGATCTCTAAGTAGAGCTATCTGGTTAGCAGTTGGTTAGAGATATCTGGTTAACATCTGAGTAAATAGGGGAGGAATTGTCCAGGCTATAAGTGTAATTTTTGGGTTCACCTATGTTACTTAAAGTCATGAAACTGGATGAAGTCATCTAGGGGAAGTATACTAGTGAAAGCTGTGGACTCTAACTCTTGGTGGTAAAGAGGAGGATGAGGCTGGATGGGAAACGTCCAAGGAATAGCTATTAATGTGGAAGAAGAGCTGTAGGTTGAAATGTCCAGCAGACATGGGAAAAAAGTTTCAAAAAGGAGGAGATCAACCATTTTAAATGTTCTTAGAAACTGGTGAGAACTCTAAATTCACCTTTGGATTAGGCGAGACGACGGCCCTGACGACTGATTAGTTACAACAGTAGGGGAAAAGCCAGCTGTACGGAGAGTGGTGGTGCACAGGTGTACAAAGCAGAGACACATCTTGGGTGGAAATTTCAGTAGCAGGAGTAGAAGATGTGGTTTTATCAGAGTGTGTTGGTATTTTTATGGGAACGATTCAGAGCAGGGCGTCTGCATAGGAATATACATAAGAAGGGACTGCAGTTGTAGGAGCCAGTCTTCCAGCAGGCTTCTGGCAAAGGACTTCACAGCACAAGTCAATGGGCAGCCCTTAGCTATGAGCAGGATGAGATTCTGCATGGTACTCAGAGGACAGTTGGAGTACAGAGGTACTGACACATAAATGGTGGTAGGAAGAAGAGGAAGATGTTGGCAAGTTGATTTTCTGCCCACAGTACGAGAGGAAGTAAAATCTTCAAAGTGAGAAAGAGGTTGAATTCATAGAGGTTGGAGAAAAGATAAGTGGTGAAATAATTGTAGTCCTAGACTTCAGGAGAATGGGAGAGTGATTGAGTAAAAGTGCAATGTACAAAGGCCAGGCAACATAGAAGGCCCATCTCAGATGGGGGTTGGCAATACAGAAAAGAGGCCAAGTACACTGTTCTGTGTTCAATTGTTCATAGCAATGGTTCTTAACTGAAGTCAGTTTTGCCCTCACCAGTACATCTGGCAGCGTCTGAGGGCATTTTTAGCCATCACAGCTGTGAAGGGGGAAGGGTAGTCATACTTGAATGACGGGTTGGAGATCTGCAGCGTACATTCTTTTGGCAGCCACAGCACCATAAAGAGTTCGGATTTGCTGCAAGTTGATAGGAAATCATTGGAGGATTTTGACCAAGAGAAAGTGATAATCTGATTTCTTGATAAAAATGAGGCCAAAATGCTCCTAAACACCCTACGGTACATAGTGTAATCCCCAAACAACTATGAATTAGATGCCTCCAAATTTCAATAGTGTCTGAGTGAGAACCTCTACTCCAAAAGTTCTTAGTACAAATATTTCTCAGGTCTTGATAGTGGATCAAAATTCAAGTGTATTTCAAGAAAAAAGTAAACTGTGTTCTATCTTAAAATAACTAAATTCTTATCCTTAAATACTTTATTAGATTTATACCTACTATTATGAATGACTACAGGAATTTGGCCCTTATGGATACTCTGCAGTGCACTTAAAGTGTTCTTGAATTGCATGATCTCATCGGTCTCCAGCTTCTAGGGATAATTCTAGGTCAGATGGATCCCGATACCCTGGGAAGCAAGGACTATGGAGACTTCACCATGCCCTTGTTTCAAATATTTTCTTCAACTCTGTCCATGTTGAACTTCATGTGTGTGTATCTGTCTATATCCAAATCTATGTCTGTATCAACTTCTATGTATTTCTCTATGTATCTGTATTTTTAACATGGATTTGATATTTACGTTAGCATGGTTTTATAGTTTAGTTTGATATTTTTATTTTTGATATTTGCATGTTATCCTTTTTCAATTTCTAAGCTCTAGTTTTGGCTGCAAAGTTAATTTTAGAATAATCTTTTAATTGAAATTAGTTTGGATTTTTGTCAGAATTATTTTGCACTTTAAGACATCAAGTAGATTTCTTCACCAATGGAACTCTCCTACAAACTAAGGGATAATGTATTTTAATATTTATTCATATTTCTACTACAGGATTTAAAAATATTTTTGTTTGCCTATCCTGGATAATGCATAGGAGTAAAAACTTTAATTGTTTTGATAAATATGATATTGTATTTAATGGGTTATTATTGATTATACTGATGCCATTATTTTAGTAATTTTGCTCCTTTAGGAAACTCTCTTTATTTGTTATAATAATTGACAGTTGATGATCTTAAGCTATGACTGTGCCCCTGAGTGTTTGTGTGTTTGTGTCCCTTGTGGGTGTTTAGAGTTATCTTAGACCCTACTGTGTTTTTTTCTCACCTTATTTTAGAAGTCAGATCTTCTGATGTAAATACCACAGCCAAAAGATAATCTGAAGATGGAAAGAAGTGATGTAGATTTCTCAGCTGTTCCATGGTATTTCATTTATGATCCTGATGATCTTGCTCTGCTCCCATTTGTGAATCCGGAGCTGCATTTCCTCCTTAGAGGGGAGTGTTCCATAAAAGACAGCTTTCTCATACCTATTGTGCATTGCAGTTTTCTCTGGTTTGCATTTTCCATCAGTCTGAACCTGTCTGCTTTCTGTTTCCTTAAAATTGTTGGCCTACTGATTTTACATTGCATCGTTTCTGGTGCCAATTTCTTCTTTGAAAAGTTCTTTTTCCCGTGTTCAAATCAGGCTTGGGAACGAGCAAGAAGTGAACATAGGAGTTTGCTCCATTGCCTTGGACAGAAAGCTTTCTGTGTCCTGACAGGTAATAGCAATGGTTATTCTCTTTGACTCTAGCTTTTTCCTTCTGCTGCTGACAAATTATAGAGATTTTAAAAATTGTTCAACGTATAGTATGAATACAGTATTGGCTAGAAATATTTCCTTTAGCTGCTTCTAAGTCTTTAGACTATTATGTCTGCACTATTAACTTATTTGAATATTGAAAGGTTTTTTTTTTTTTTAGTGGTCTTTTTGACGGCTCATTCAGAATGGCCAGTTTGGAATTCAATCACTAAGTAAACTGACTGGGGATTATTTTATAAACCCTTAAGAACAGGGTCAGTACTAGGGGATCAACTTTATGCTGCTTAGATACTTAAATAAGACCTTACATAGCATCATGAAAAGACTGTTGGGTTTGGAGTTTGGGGCCTATAATTGGGTTTCTCTTTTGCACTTACAGTTGTGGAGTGTTGTGCAAAATTCCTGAACTTCAGTTTTCTCTTCTGCAACTGGCAAAGATTGCATCTGCTTTTCCCTTTTTCACAGGATTCTTGTGACAATCAGTTAGGAGAATGGATGTGAAGTCTCTTAAGAAGCCAAAGTTAGGTAGATGTAAGTTAGTATTAAATATCTTTCTAGCTTACTAATGATTATCCTCAAAGATTAGATTTAAAAACTCAATGAAATTCACAACTTCCTTAGAGATGACTCTTCAAATCCAAATATTTATTTTTTATTATTAAAACAAGACCTTAATATATGAGAAAAAGGCAAATAGAGAATAATAAGTTTTGTTTAATAAAAAAGCAATTTATTATATCTGATGAAAAGCTCAGGTTTGTTTTGATTAGTGCTTCAGAATTATGCTTCCCCAAAGGAACCAATTTGGAGATGTTTTCGTAGAAACATCTGGATAGTGGATCAGACATGTTTAGAGTGTGACTTGTCTAAGTGTACTTAATTTAGTTTGATTAGGTAAGCGGTTTCTCCGGAATAGATATTCAGGATGTACTTGCTCTTGATTAGTTCTTTACAGCTAGTATCACCCGAAGAACTCAGAGTTTTAATTAGAATGCCTAATTGGGCAGTCAGTGTGAGCCAGTCTTCGGTGTGAGAATTCTGCCAGGCAGGGAACTGTAAAAGAAAATTTTTGAAGTCAGGCCATGAGAACTCAGGATTCATTTCTGCCCGGCTAATTCACCAGGGAAAATAACCTTGGGGTATATTTATTGCAAAAGAAAATTAACTATTCAAATAGATCAGGTTGAAGCCTTTGGAAAAAAAGATTCATTAACAAAAAAATGCCCCTATCCTACTGAATCTTACCATGACCTGACATTATGGAAACAGAATACTCCAAAGAACAAAAACTGTTGGAAGTTTTGTTTGTGGTGGGTTAAGGGGCAATGGCATTCCAAAAGAGTGGAGCAGAGTAACCGATGCTGAAAGGAAAGGCCATGCCTCTGTCCTGTTTTTCCAGGGGCTAAACCTCTAGTTTTAAAACTGATCTCCTTGTCCTAAATGATAATTTATCAAACTCTTTGGAATGATAAATAGATGGCACACATCCACATTCAGATGTTGACAAAAGAGATTAAGAATGTAAATTAATTTAAAACAACTTAATGTACTTTTGAGTAACATAGGCTTCTCAATTTTTTTTGCTAATACTTTCAATGTATTGAGACACTGTTTGACAATGGAGTAGAAATGAAAGGATTACATTCCTTAATACTTGGGAAATATACAATAATATTCCTTTCTTTCCAGCTACAGGCCTATGTCTCTGGTCTTACAAAATTTCTTAATAGGACTTTTTGTACTCATAGAACCCAATTTCTCTTTTCCCATTCACTCTTGAATCTACTTAATGTGAATTAGTGTAGATCAGTGCGTCATGTGTGGCTATGAGTGACTGTTAGATTCTTTTTTAGCAGACAATGGTAGCTATCAGGAGAGGCAGGTGGAGGCCGACCATCTCTTCATCACTTAAGTTATAATGGGAGCAAGTCTCCGAGCACATTCTGAATCTTGTGTGCAGATTTTACTTACAGTAAGTAAGGACAAAAAAGTCCAAAAAATAGATTTTTGCCTTTTAGGTGTTTTGGCCATGACTTGTTTAAGGATATCAGTAAGGCAAACATGGTAACCAAGCAACCAAATTCCCCTGAATTCAAAGCTAGACAAAGGTCTGAACCCAGTTAGAGCTGTGCAGAGGCCACTGTGAGGTGTACAGGCTAAATCAGAGTCTTATACCGTCTTACTTTACTGCGAAATAGGGATGAAATATTTTAAGCACTATATATCAGCATAATTATCACCACCTTTACTTATGAAAATCTATTCAAACCTGCATAATGATTCTAAGCAAGGTCTCTGGTATTAATTAGAGGTTTGCCCAATGAACACGATATATTAGCTTCCCTTGTGCTGCAGGATGTGTAGTTTCAGCTGTACTAGAATCACTTGGAGCATTTGTTAAAGCTTAGATTGTGGGGCCCCACCCCAAATTTCTGATTCAGTAAGTTCGGGTGGAGTCCGAGAATTTGCATTTCCACCGAGTTGCCAAGCCTTATGATTTAGATTTAAAATGCACAGCCCGCCCCCGAGGCCTCATGTGTTTAGAAGTTGATCAGGTCAGGACAGCGCTCCATGCAGCAGTGGATTCATCTATTGATGAGCTCAGGAGCTGAACAGGCCGAAAGAGGGTGGAGTCTGGTTAGAGGTGGCCACTGGGCATGGCCTGAAAGGCTGTATTCTTTTTCCCCTTCATTTTTCCCTTTAGGAATAATTCATGTATGACTTCGTGAAACTGGTTCTAAAATTCCATTTAATCCATACTATATACTTAAGGATCTCTTAGGTGCTCTGTTCATTGTTAACTGTATTACTTTTAGTTTTATTCTCTCCAGCTTTATTAGAGAATTCAGATAATTACATATGAACATGCCCCTTAGCAGTCCTCCACATAGTATGCCAGAATGTTTCATATCTGCATATGCAATCCTACATTCCATCCCCGGTAAACTCGGAGGGGTACAAGCACTAATATTTTCTATCCTCAAGTTAGTTATCATTCCTATCCTTCACTCGTCAATACAATGAACCATAATATTTTGTCCTTTGAGTCAATGCCTACCTGAATTCCAGCAGCAAATTTACTTGCACTGACATGGATTGGAGGCCAGCCAGTAGAAAACCCTTTTACTATTATTCGTTAACTAGCATTGATCTTATATTTTTCTATTATTTTAATTTTTACACCATTAATAGGCCTAATGGAAAGTAAACTACTAAAATGATGAGTCTTTGTAGTATAAGTATTACTTTGGTCCTGTGAAACAAAAATGGAGAATTTATCTCCCTAGGACATCAAAATCAAGGCAGAAACTTACAGCTCTAGCACCACTAATCAAGTTATTTCCTGATCAATACTATATTCATATATTATACATTTTATAAACTTAATCCATACTATTCTCTGCCTGTACATTAATGCATTGTCCCATTAACAATGTAACAAGTATTATACATGTATTATACTACATAAAACATACAATGTATGATCAATATTAAAATATCCCTGTGTTTATAAGGAAGTACATAGAACTATGATAATATATAACTCATTTATTTATTTATCTACTCTATAGAGGAGTACAGTGCATGCCTGGCAAGCACAAGGCCCTGAGTTCAATTCCCAGTATGCACGTGCGCGCACACACACACACACACACACACCAAATAAAACACTATAATTCAAAACCATAGAAAGAGGATAAACCCAAGTAACCC
This sequence comes from Dinomys branickii, assembly GCA_004027595.1. Taxonomy (NCBI): domain Eukaryota; kingdom Metazoa; phylum Chordata; class Mammalia; order Rodentia; family Dinomyidae; genus Dinomys; species Dinomys branickii. Next base: position 110,665 of record PVLD010000693.1, read on the forward strand.
ATTAATTTTACACAGGATGTACCTCATTAATTGGACACTAGCAACAGGGGAAACAGGTGGATCAGAAGTCCATAGAGCTGTGGGCCAAGTAGTGCTTGTGGCTGATGTTGCTGACCTGCTTGGTCTGTGTGGCCTGGAGTTTGGAACAGTCAGCAATCTGATGGCCAAGACCCCCATGGTAGGCACAGCCATGCTGTCTTCTGATGTCCAGCATGGACTTGTCCATGCAGTGCAGTCTTCAGAGCACCAGTGGCACCTTCTGTTTTGCCTCTAAAAGGAGGTCCTGGAGGTCCATCAGCACCTTACGGTCCATTGGAGGTCTTGTTAATGAAGGTGGTGGCAATACCTACATTTCCTGAACATGCAGTATGGCTGTTCTGGTGGATGCAATTCTCAATTTCCTTGGGCATGTTGTAATGGATGAGGTACTTGCTGTATGGAGGAGAAGTCCAGACCATTGGAGGCTACGTCTGTGGCTACCAGGACATCTTTCTTGTCCTCCTTTAAGTGACCTTGTCCATTCCTCCTGAGTGCTATCCCCACAGAAGGCCACAGCCTCAACCCTATTGAGCAGCAGGTATTTTTGGATGGCATCTATCTCTGCCTTCCTCTCTGCAAAGATGAGCACAATTGGAGGTGTCTTCTGTAGGCATTTGAGCAAGTGCACTGTCTTACACTTCTCCTTCATGTGTTCCGCTTTCTGTATGACATCCAGGCTGGCAGCCCCATCTTGCTCCAAATTAATAGCGACAGGTCACTCTTTGCAAAATTCTGAATTTTCTTTGACTTGGTGACACTGAAGTGTAGAATCTGCTGCTGGCCCTTAGAGTTGGAGAAGATGGTATGATGCTGACCTTGAAGCCCATGTTGACCATGTGGTCAGCCTTATCCAGGGCCAGGTAGTGACAGATCTCTAGGGTGGCTGTGATCTTCTGTAGCAAATCCATGAAGTGCCCAGGGGTTTCTACCATCATGTGCACACCTTGTCATATGGTCTCCATCGATTCTTTGATGGACATGCCCCCATTGTAGAGAACACAGCATGGAGGGTGAACCACGCTCTTGAAGAAAGTGGCATTAATATTCCATGATGTCATGGCTCTGCTAAGCTGGCTACAAGCAGGGGCAGACGATGAGTCTGTAGAGCTCCTTATGTGTAGAGAATGACAACTACTTCTGTTATTCCGGGAAAAATATGATGCACAGTGTGAACACACGTGTCTTGCCCACCACTGTGAGGGTGATGCCAATCATGCCTTGGCTGGATAGAGTGCAGGGGATACCCTGGATCTGGATGGGTGTCAAGTAGAGGATGCTTTTCTCTTCAAGCCTTGCAGGATGGCCACAGGAAACTTCATTTCCTTGAAGTTCTTTATGGGTGGTGGGATACCATCTTTTTCTACCAAGATGTAGTTCTTCTTCCATATGTGCTTGTGCCACTCTTCAGACATGCTCAGGTCATAACAGGGCAGTGTCCAGCTGGTTTTGATTGGGTCGTCTTGTGTGATGCCCTTGACCATCTCTCTCACTGACATCAAGGCTTGGGCCTCAGGCAGACTCTCTAGAATCTTCTCTTCTTTCCACTGCTTCTCCTTCATAGACTCCTTATGGGCTGCTGCTTCCTCTTTGAAGCGCTGGTGCTGATGCAGGGGGCTGAAATTACACTGAGGGCCCAGCAAGATGTCATCTTCATCTCCTTGGGGTTTGCTGCCCTTGTCCCATTGTTCCTTCCATCTTCTCTGCAGCAGCTTCTGAAGCAATAGTTGCTCTCACAGTAGTACATGGGACATGTGGTCTTTGTTGACGTTGTCCTCAGCTTCGGAGTGAGCACTTTTTTTCTGGTTCTGACTCCTCCATTCTTTGCTGTACGCAATAACTCTGCTGCCAAACTGTAGTGGTATGGGGGATCAGACAGAGATTTCAAGCTCTTGTGTATGGCAAGCAAAGAATTGCAAAATGTACCATGCTGTACAGATTAATCAGGCTTTCAGGCTCAACAGTGAGAGAGAAAGAGAGGGGAGAATGTGCTTTGGTCTGTAGTTATGTAGAATGCTCCTGGAGTGGTGCTCAAGTGGCTGGAGTGATTAGGGAGGGATTATCCTAGGGTGACACCAAGGCTCAAGTGGGTGCAGATGGAGGAGGCATGCGAGGGGTGGTCTTCAGGCCTTCCAACCCTCTTTCTTCTAGACTAGTCTCTCTCCCCACCATGGCAGAAAGAGGCAGAGGAGTCTGAAATGATACAAAGTGAAACCAAGTTTATTTGCAGAAGAAAGTGATACAAAGTTGCTCTGGGAGGTGGGGGCCCCAAAGCTGGGTAACCAGAAAGGTGTATTCTTGTCCCTGGCACCTCCTACTCTCTGTGCTTCCTGAGTGCCATCGGTTGGACGTCTTTCCCTTCACCTTGACCCTCTCCCATCTTGTTTCTGCCTTGGAGCCAGTGGACCAAGGACTGAAACCATAGGCCAAACTAAACATCTCGTTTTAAGCTGAGGGTGTTAGATACTTTTCCCAGTGATGGGAAAGTGGCCAAGATACCAAGCGATGCAGTTGCTGATCTGGAGTCTTTTCTTTCAGCACCCTTGATGTCAGTGTTAGAAGTCAGTTCAATTTCAGTATTTGTTTTTGAGTTAGTTTTGATAAATTTCGAAAATGGTGTATTTTATCCATTAATTTTTAATTCTGATTTTTTCTAAGGTACATATTTAAGGTTATAATTATCAATTTAAATATTATTTCCCTACATCATTCAAATCTGATATGTAGGATTCTAAGTACTTTATAATTTCCAATATGACTTTATTATCTTTATTTATGTATTTATTTTTGTCTTTTTGAGACAAAGTCTGGCTATGCAGTTTAGGCTGGCCTTGAGCTCACTTTGTAGCACAGGCTGGCCTCAAACTCACAACAATCCTCCTGCCTCAGCCTCTCAAGAGCTGGGATTACAGGCATGTACCACCATCCCAGCATGATTTATCTTCTTAATCAATTATTATAATAATGTTATTTTGGATTCTAATTGTATTTTCTACAGATCTTTCACTACTCATTTCTAACTTTGTTGCAGGGCTAACAGAGAGTACTGTCTAGATAATATCAATTCTGTAGGGCTACATGACACTTTTGTGATATAAGATGCAGCTAATTACTAAGATTTCCATGTGCTCTTAGATATCCAGATACCTTCTCCTCCACGTAGGACCTATCCTGGCCATGATTAGGAGTTATAGACCAGTTACTCTCAAACCTAACATCACCACCACCCTAAGGATTTGTTCACACCCGCAGTGCTGATGCTACCACCAGAGTTTTGGGATCAGTAGATTGGGTACAGCTCGGAAATTTTGCTTCTAGATGACGATCTAGTCATCTAGGGCATAATGTCTCCTCCTTTTCTCATAAACTTTTGGGAGGGGGTCTAATACTCTGATTTTGACTTGAGATCTCATTTCTGATCTTTTGTGTCCCTAACACCTCCACCTGGGCTTGTTTCACCTAAGAGCAGAGGTCTGTTCTACAATTGCTCCCAACTTCTCATTGTTCTGTTTTCTTTTTCCCAATCTTGAGCAATTGCTCTACTGAGCCTTTCATGCTGAGTCAGTGATATTCAGCCCTATTTTATAATAGAAAGTCTCATGAAAAATTTCAAAAATACATTCATGAATTTCCCATAAATATTCTAGAGTTTGATTGTCCAATTTTCATAGTTTAATAAGTAGGAACAAAGTCTACTGACCTAATGGGCTGGCAGTAAAGTTTTGCCCCTGTACCTTCATTTCCTTCTATATGGTTACTTCACTTAGTTGAGAATGTGTTAATTTGAAATCAGGTATCTATCTTCAAGCAGAACCCTTTAGCACAACAGAGCAGATACTGATGCAGGAGACAGGCTGGAGTTGGATGTTGTCTTGGTTACTTTTTTCTTGTTGCTGAGACAAAGTACCCAACACCCAAAATGAAGGAAGGAAAGGTTTATTTAGCTTACAGTTTGTGGAGGTTTCAGTCCATACTTGGTTGGTTTTGAGGCAGAGTGTCACATAGCAGAAGGCAAACTGTTCAGGGCAGCAGAGCACACCAAAAACAACGAGCAAAAGGGAGAAATGGCTGCAAGCAGCCTCTTCTCTTCCCTTACATTGTAAACAGCCTACCCCCACCCAGGGGGCGTGTAGCTCTCACACAATCTCCATGCCTTCCTTTTCCACAGGCTCAGGATGTGTACAAAGTAAGCACTCTGGCTTCCTGCTGAATCACTCAGTTAAACCTCCAGATTCCCCAAGTTGACACAATGTATCAACCATAACAGATGTCTATCTGGAATTACAGAAATAGAAATGAACACTGCAGGCAGGGTAAAGGTTGAGGAAGAAGAAAAATGGGTCAAAGACTAAGCTCTGGGATATACAAACTTGGGTTGCTGGACCCAGAAGTAGTACAATGAAGACACATTTGTACAGGAGAACCAATGATTTCAGGAAATGATCAGTTTAATTCATCACTGTCTCAGTAAAACCAAATCTGTTATTCTTGTCAAGTGATATCATATGTCGGTTTGTCCAGGTTTAGTTAAGACCATCATTTGATTTTTTTCCCTCAGGTTCTTTCAGGGGCTGAGATTTGGCATTTCTTTTTATACTATTTCTCACTTATCTTCTCCTTCCCAGTATCACTTGTTTAAATCTTTATGTCTTCAAGTTTGATGTCTCATAAAGGTCTTTGAATCCATCTTTTGCCAGACTCACTTTCCAAAAACGTCACTTTGATTTATTTATTTCTTGCTTCCAAGTTTCAGTGTTTTTGGTGTTGTCATGGTGATTATCAATTAGATAGAGCAGCCACTCCTTCCAGTGTTTTGTCTCAGTACTCCAAGTAACTAGGAATCTTCTTGCCATTTTGCTCTTTCTCCAATCTTTCTCCAACACTTTCCTTGACAGTGAGTGTAATTTCATCTACGCTTCAATACAGATAACTCTTCATTTGTGCCTCACTGAAGTCTGTACTCTGAAGCCAAAATGTCAGGATCAAATCTCAGGTCTGCAATTTACTGTGTGTGTGACATTGGATAGGTTACTCAGTCTTTCTAAGTTTCAATGTCCTATCTTCTTCTGTACCTGAGGACTGTATTACCGTTTTCTTTCTTGAGACAGTCTCACTGTGTAGGTCAGGCTGCTCTTGAACTCACGATGTAGCCTCGGCTGGCCTTAAACTCATGGCAAGCCTCTCTGGTTCAGCCCCCAGAGCACTGGGAGTATAGGCATGCGACACCAGGCCTGGCTAGTATTGCCTATCTTACAGGCTGTAAAAATTAAATGAGTTCATGCTAGTCTGTGGCACATAATTAGCACTTTATAGGAGGCATTTCCAGGTAAATGGGTGCAACTTGAGACCAGACTCTTAAGTGAAACAAATCAGACTGACGTGTAAACATCACATTGCCTCCCTCGTGTGAGAAACTGAAAGAGTAAATAAGGACCAAAACGTACAACAGTATTGTGAAATGGGAAGAAATTGTTCAAAAGGAAAGAAGAAATGGGAGGAGGAAGGGGGAGAGAGAGGAAGGGAAAAGGAGAATAATGGTTTTAAAGGAAGATCAGGTGGAAGGAAGCAAAGCTTTGTAGATAGGGAGGGAAGAGGGGTTGAAGGGAGGAGAGGGGATTGTGAAAAATAGAGAAATCAAAGTATGTCATGCACAGGTACAAATTCCCTATGATGAATGTGATCATTAGGTATTTCTAAAATGTACTAGTAAATTTAATTATATAAAAAATATATAATGGTGGTGATGATGCTGAGGACACGGATGTTCCTGATCATCTTGACATCCTTTTCTCAGCTCAGTATTTATCGACTACATTATTTGTGTACTCATTTATTAAGTAAGGCACAGTACTTTTCTTCTGCTGCTAGTTATCTCTTAAACTTTGTAACTATTACCTCCCTTCCTAGATGTTAAACTCCTTTGTAAGGATAAAAGAAAAGACACTGAGTGATACTGAAAGGACTAAAGGGCCTAAAAGCATCTATTTCATGTTTGCGGATTGAAATGAGATTGAGTGATCCCTAAAAGAAAAGTCAAGAAATCTGGTTAAAAAATTACAACAATACATTTCACATTTTCTAAGATAAAATCACCCTGAGTAGATGTAGTTGCATATGCTGTTGAAAAATAAACACTGACCAAAATCCCATTTTAGTGATTTGGATTTTGCCATAATGAAAGAAAGAACTGAAACGTATTCTTACACTCTACAAATAAATATGTTCAAGGATATGCCTGTTTAGCTGGAACACATAATTTCTTTGCCTTAGGAGGAAGAAAGGTTTGCTTGTGTCTTTGAGAAATATTCTTTCTGCTTGCAATTTAAAAATAACAACCAGTTTATAGGACATTGAAAAGGTTGTCTGGGATGATAGCTGCCAGGATTTGCCTAGAACAAAGGAAAAGGTATCAAGAAACTATGGTTGCCAAGAACTAATGATTCTGGTATTAATTGACATGTCTGGGCTAACTTGTCTTTAGAGACAGTGGTTAGAGTAACAAAGAAGTAATAATTATTTACTCCAAAAAACTACATGCCCAGTCTTGGCAGTCCTATGATGAATGAAATATTGAATAAATACCTTAAATTTAAATAGAATATTTAAATAGCACTATCTATTACATACAGGAGAAATTTTTTAAGCAACTAAGCCAAAAGCAGGTAAGAATTTTCAGTAATAAATTTCTGCAAATTTATTTCAGACAGGGTTAATGCTCATCCCTTGTTTATGGCCATAGAAAATCACCCAAACTGGCCTGACATTAATTTTCTTCTCAAAAATAACAGTAATAGGCTTTCCCCAGAGGACAAATCTATGCAAAACTTTCAGTGTGATATTTAGCGAATACTTCTTTGGGTCTTAGTTTATGGGAGTGGAGTTCAGTAATAGCTAAGCAATATTTCTGCTCTAAGTCTATTTTATTTGGTGTGTACATTTCTTTATAGGATTCTAAGAATTCTCTTCTTTTCTGCTTCTCCCCTTTTCTCCTTCTCTCCTCACCTTCCTCTTTCTTTCCTTCCTTCCTCCCCTCCCTTCCTCCTTTCTTTCCTTCCTTTAGAACTCATTTTGACCTTAAAACACACACCTGCACATACACTCCATGTACCCACAATTGTATCAACCCTGTAACTAAGTCCTTCATTTTTACCCTTTATCAGAATAGAATTAGTAGTTTTCTATTTTTAAAATCTCTCTCCGGCTTCCCTCCCGCCCCCTTCCTTCCCTCCTTCCCTCCCTCCTTCCTTCCCTCCTTCCTTCTTATTTTTCCTGTCCTTTCCCCCATCCATAATCCCTAATTAAGTAATTTCCACCTTATTCCATTTAACTCTCCTTATAATTCTGTTGCTCCTCTATTCTGTTGTTCCTCAGTGAAGAACCTCAGGCTGCAAGTTTTATAACTTGCTTCTATCAAAGGACCAGTGAATTGTGAAAAAAGACTCACATCCGGGCAAGTCAAACTCCAAATCCACCCTCTTTCTATGAACACGGATGCTTTCCGTCTCTCTCTCTCCCTTGTCTTTCTCTGTTTCAGTATTGAATCACCTATAGAGGATCCTTTTCCATTCCACTTTATTTGGGCATGGCAGGTTTAGTCATGAGGCTTTACAACCTCATGTGAATGTAATTACCCTTGTCCATGTATGTTATGAACATGCTGTATATTTCATAATTAGGTGCCTTTTCTTAATTCCTAACTTCTCTGTAAGTTGTTTTCCTCTCTTCGAGTTTTGCTTTTGAAGCAGAATTTTCAATAATTTCCTTCTAAAGTTTACTTTTTGCTGAAACTCTGCTTGTGTTTCTTCCTTATGTCCTTTCTAAGTGTTGGCCTGCCCTCTTGAATTGATATTTGCATTCTCTTGTTTTGTCTTCTGGAACAAGCTTTTATGTTCTGCTTCAAAATCTTTTTATAACTGTTTCTCGTGCACCTGTGTTGCATTTTTGCTTTTCGCTATCACTTCATGAAAGAAAAAACTTATTTACCCCTTCTTCTGACATTAAAATGGAACCAAACCCACAATACACAAAAAGGATTTAGACTATAGTAAAACATTCAAGTTACTTTAAAATCTCATTGACATTAATTTTTGAATGCCTGCCTGTTTATGAATATAGGGACAGTATTTTGCAACTCTTAGGAGATCTAAAGATACAAACCAACGTTAGAGTATGCTACCGTGGACTTGCACATAGCTTTGGCTAAGATGATAATGTCCGCTTATGAATAACTTAAAATAAGATTGTAACATATTGTTCTTATGCATTTTTCTACAAATATGCTATTATAGCATCATTAGCATACATAAAATTCATTTGTTAGAGTTGAATAATTTAAATCAAGTTAAAATATAGCGGTCTTTAAGAAGCATGGAGCTGGGCATGGTAGAACACACCTATAATCTCAACTCTGGGAAGCCGAGCAGTAGTTCGAGCCCACTCCAGACAACATGAGACCCTGTCCCAAAATAATGATAATAAAAAAAAGCGCTGGGGATGTAGCTCAGTATGAAGGTCCCGGGGTCAATCCCGGTACTGAAGAAGGAGGGGGAGAATGATGAGGAGGACGAGCAGGACGAGGAAGCGGTGTGGGATGGCCCCCTGCACGGGTGTTTGCTTTCTCTTGTTTTGTCTTCTGGTACAAGCCTTTGTCTTCCACTTCCACTTCTAAATCTTTGTCTGTTTCTTTTGTAACATTGCTGCACACAAGAGAAGAAAAAAGACAAGTAACTCCCTCCGCAAGACCCCAGCTGTTGTCAGTTATTGTTCAATCTGGAGCTGAATTGTTTTGTGTGTTATTACCAGAAACAAAGATTGTTTTCCCTTGAAACCTTTGCGTGCTGTTTCTTTCTCTGCACGGGCATTATGTAACCTGTTGTGTTTTCTCTTTGGCCTCAACTGCCAAGACACTGAGGGCCAAGCTTATAGCTATAGCTCAGTTACAGTAACTGTGTTACTCTTTGTGGTTAGGGTATTTGTTTCTTTCTTCTTTTCTAGTTTTAATTTCTACTTCAACAGTATTATTTCATACCTGACTAACAAAGTTATATGGAAAGTTTTTCCCTTTCTTTTTAAACAGGCTAGTTATAATGATAAATGAAAATGGACTTACTTCTCTGCATAAAATACAATTCATTTTTGATTTTTCTTCAGTCAAAAATTAGCTTCTAGGTTGTGCTTCTGGCACTAGATTAGACTTTGGTTTAACTCTACAAGAAAGCACACATGCACACATTCTATAGATTGATCTTGTAACCAAGTCTTTAATTTCTTTCTCTATATCACAAAGAAGGCAGACATTTTTCTTTTTCAGGTCTTTAATTAGCCACGCCTATGATTTCCAAATGGTTTCTTTCAGAACTGAAGGTACCACTCATTTTTCTTCACTTCCTAATGGCCAGCATGTGAGGGGCCAGGGGTGCAGGGCATTCAGGACAATGTGCCACTTTCCATGGCTTCCTGCACCCAGGTTTTGGACCAGCCAGAACATAATTTTTATATCAACCTATTACTTACTTATCCTAACAATTTGTGTCTTTAAATAAATTACAGTATTCAGCCTAGTGAACCCTGAGCTCACAGCCTGGTGTAGATGTCTAGGTCTTAGTCAGTACTCTTAAAGGAAAGTGTATTTACACATACTTTTATAAGTATTACACGTGTATCACATATTATATAAAGGATCCTTATGACAGATTCATAACTAGCATCATAATTGATAGGGAGAAATAGAAAACTTTTCCTTTAGGGTCTGGTACTCACACTTACCCACTCTGTTAAGGATGTCACTCTCACCATTTCTATTAACATAGGACTGCAAGTACTGCCATGAACGATCGGACAAGGAAAATACGTAAAAGGTATCCAAATAGAAAAAGATGTAAAATTACCTCCATTTACAGATGATGTGATTGATATATAGAAAACCTCAAAATTATACCCAAAGCTCCTAGAGCTAAATAACGAATTTAGTAAAGTTGCAGGATATAAAATCAACATACAAAAAAAGTCCAGGGCATGTTTTAATGAATAAATGACAATTTAGCTGAAAAAATAAATCTCATTTATATAGTGTAAAATATTGGGAATAGGTTTAACCAAGGAAATGAAAAACATGTAAGAACTGTAGAATATTGGTCAAGGAACTTGAAGAAGACATAAATAAATAAATCGTTCGTGTTGCTAGATTGGAAGAATTAATTACTAGAATGTTCACACTATTCAAAACAATATACAGGTTCACCACAGTCCCTATTAATATCCCAGAGGCATTCTTTATAGAAATAGAAAAAAATAAATCCCAAAATTTATAGGGAATGACCTGAGACCCCATATAGTTGAGTAATTCTGACAAGAAAAATAAGTACTCTTTCAAAATCTCTTTGTGAGCAACCTTGCTTTGTATTTTGGAGCACCTTTCTCACTTAGCTTATCATTACCATATAACCACAGTGTTTGTGTAATTCCCATAAAACATCACAACATTGAATTAAATGTGCTAGTTAGCAAGCCAGCTCAGGAAAAGTGACTGTTGTGTATGATTAGACATCTTGAACTTGAGCCAAGAGTAGCACTTTCTCTCTAGGTCAAATGTTGTGAGGCTACATATTGTGAGAGCCCGCAGGACCTTGACCTTATCTTTATTCCTGAGAAGTGCACGACTGTCCTTTTCCACCCTCACTAGAGCAGTAACCTCTGCATGGGAGCCAGAGCCTCTCTCAGTCTGAGAAGACAACAGAGAACTCCACTTTTCTTGACAAGGGTAACTGTAAATATGGATTATCTGTGATGTGTTCATCTTAAGCAGGCAAAGTTTCTGCTTCCAGAAGGAAAGATTCTGTGCTTCTACAAAAACCTGAACTTGCCCATCATAATAAATCCATTACCCAGGCCTCATCCTTTCTGCACTCTTTTCTTGGCCTGAGATTTTTCTGCTCCTGAATCTGGAGCACCTTGCTCCCTTCCCCGCCCAAGCCCACAAAGTTTGGAGTAGAAGTACTAAATTATAGTCAAGGCTTGGAAACCCCAAGCCCATGGAAGTAGGAGTGCAATACATTCCAGTTATGAAATGGGGGACAGAAAGACCTGAGTTACAGTTCTACTTCTGACATAAGTTATAAGCCTGTGTGACTTTAGGAAAATTATTTAAGTTCTGAGACTTGCTTCATCTATAAAATAAGCAGAACTGATTCTGCTTATTAGAATGTCTAAGAATAGAGTGTGGTAATACATATGGAAGAGCTTTACACACAACGTTCTTTGCTGTCATACATGGTGTGGAGATAGTGATGGTTTATTACTTCGCATTCAAACAGGGCAGTGATAGAAGCAGAATTCATGGATTTTTCTTGCAAGAATAGCAAAACTTGAGGCAGTGCTGGGAGAGTGAGTGGTTCTAATTCTCTGCTGCTACCACATTCTTTTCTCCTTTATTTCTCTTCTCCAAGGACATTTTCTCCTGCCTTTGGAGTCCCTGGGCTTGAGAGGTTGTGTTACATCAGAGAAAATCACCAGTCCTTCAGAAGAGTTGTGTCACTGCCTTGACTTGGGCCTGTGAAACCACTTTTCATTGGAGCTATTTCCTTTCCTTCAATCCCAGCCCATTTCAAATACTTAGTTTGGCTTTTGGTGTGTCAGGTGCTGGGAGGAAAAGAAAAATGACAGCAAAATTTTAAGTTTGCGTTCACACACAGTGAGAAAGATATGCAAGTAACCTTACCCTGAGGTGTGATAAAGTCTGTAATTCTGGTGAAGGCCATGTGTTCTGGAAGGAATAAAGGAGGAGGGAGTATTTCTAAGTGATTAGCTCCAGAAAGCCTGGGGTCTATGGGATTTAAGTGGTAAATAGTGACAGAACTTTTGGCAGATCTGTAAATGGGAGCGGACAGGGTTAGTTCAACGTGAGGAATGAGTTGAGGAAGGTGAGGTGCAAGACGGGACAGCTGAGAGGAATGGCGGGGGTAAATCCAGAATGTGGAACAGTGGCTGGGGTCAACTTGCAGAGGAGGCATATTTTTTCTTTCCTTTTTTACCCCAGGGGAATGACTGTACTGCTTTGGTTGCCTAAATGATATTGACTTTTAGAAACTAAATCACTTTAATTACATATAATTTTTATGCCTTAAATGATATCTGATTATGATAAGATTTGGGCCTTGAGATCTTTGAAGCCTGTGTCAAGAGTGAAAATGAAACAATACTCTTAGGGATTTAAATAATGCACTTTTGATTATCTTTTCTTGTCAAGAGATGAGGATTACTGACTCATGGAGGTTAGTGATGTCTTGTGGAATGAACAGATACAGAGAACATGGCGTTTAGTATTATAGTGGAACTGAATCTCATACCAAGTGCTTAGTAAACAAAACTCCTAGGACTATGCCAAGCTGAAAGACAAAAACTGTAGTTTGGTTGCAGGTTTGATATTAGTGCCTGTGATTCACAAAGTTCATGGCTAGACTGTTACGTAGGCATACTTTGGATGCAATTAGCACTGAAATCAGTAGATTTTGAGTAGAGCAGATTACCCTTCATAATGTGGGTGGGGTTATCCAATCAGCTGACAGCCTGAAGAGCAAAAACTGAGGTCCTTGACAGAATCAGTTTTGTCTCCAGGCTGCCTTAGTTCTCAGGACCATATCAACTCTTCCTGGGTCTCCAGTCTGCTGACCTGTTGGGCAGAGGTAGACTTGCTCAGGTCATGTAAGTGGATTCATTAAAATAAATCTTTTTCTTTCATTGTATACATTCTGTTGGTTCTGTTTCTCTGGAGAACCCTGACTAATTCATCCCTTTGTGACTCTGTTGTTTGCTTGCTGTTATTTGTGTTGAACAATCAGACTTGAGCACTCTGGGTAGGGCTGAGCCTAAAGTGTGCTTCACGTCACCCAGTCTTCCTTTCTCACTGGTATGATTTCTACCAAGAGACCAAGAGGCTGACTGATAAGAGTGAAGAGCAATGGAATATCTTTAGTATGAGGTGTGCTGTGTAGAGCACCTGTTCTGTTTAGCTTTACTGGTCTCTGTTCCCCATCTTTCCCTGTTAATCCATTAATGTCACATTCCATTTGAGGTTGAGCTGTGTTACTCTGTGCTGAGAAAAAGGAATGTAAACTTCTTTCATTAATGGCTATCACGTTGTCCTGACCTCGCTTTGTTTTTCTCTTCTGAGGAAAGATGGCTGGAATTTCACAGAGGATAGTTTAGGATTTCACTTTTGAATTTGTTTTAAGTGGAATAAACCTTATATTCTTTAATTTTCTGATTGATAACCAAACCCTCTCCTGTTCACTATTGTTCTACAGAGTTATAAAGCAATAAAAATGCTCTTTCTTGCTGTTCAATATGGTGGCCACATGTGGCTGTTGAGTACATAAAGATATGGCTAATATAATGAAGAAATGAAGTTTAAGTTTTACTTAATTTAAACTTATTTAAATTAAATTTAAATACACTAGACCTGACTAGACATTAACAACTTGCATAGCACAAATCCAAATGTCTCCAAGCACCAATTTTCTGTTTATTAATAATCAAATAAGTGTATGTTTCCTTACTACCTGTGAGGTCCTTCAAGCAGCACCATCTGCAACATCTTTGAGCTTCTTATGTGTGTAGAACTTCAGTGTTCCTCTAGACTTGGCAAGTCAGAATCTTCATTTTATCAAGGTCCTCAGTTTTGTACTTATTAAAATCTTAGAATTACTGATAAAAATCATCTATACAAACAGTATTGGCTCAATGATACAGGTGGGGAAAAGTAGTATAGACTTTTTCTTCCCCTGGCTTGTGTAACTTCTGTGTGTCCTCTCTGTGTTCTCATGGGCCTCTGACTCTTGTTCTGACACAGTATATTTAGAACAATCAGTCTTTTTATGCATACTTTTGTTTTTCCGAAATGCTACAGCTACAGGGCACAATGGCTCACTCCTGTAATTCCAGATATTTAGAAGGCTGAGTTAGGAAAATTGCAAGTGTAAGGCCATCCTGGCAATTTAGCAAGGATATCAAAATCAAAATAAAAAGGGTTGGAAATGTAGCTTGATGGGAGAACACTTGCCTAGCATGAGTGAAGTCCTGGGTTTGGTCCCCAGCATCAGAAAAAGTTGTACCTGCTCACTAGCTTTTGTTTTTTGCTTGGTTTTGTTTTTTGCCTTTATGGGAGGAGAGGGTACCATGTTTGAATCTTAGGGTTTTGTTTTCAGTGACCTAGAAAGCCTGACCCTGAACTCTTATTACTTCTTAGTGCCTGTTAGGATCAACTTATTTCAATGTGGAATTGTTTTAGGTGCTTAAAACTAATCAGTAGAAAAGTGAAGTTATCTGAAGTGTCACTATTAAGAGACAGTATTTACATTTTTGTATAATTTCAGGAAAGCACACTTGCCCATCTATTTGCACACATAATAAGCTATATGTGAATTATATTGGAACTTGCTATAATACATTCTACTCTTCAAGTAATGCAAGAAATAAAGTTATATAAGAAAATGCATGTTATTCCCGGAAGCGTAAATTTTAATGGCTATATTATTTTTGATTATATATGAGCGTTGCAATATCTCATCATTTCCTTATTATTTGACTTTGGGTTTTATCAATTTATTGACATTGTAAGTAGTACTTCCTTTCTGGAGTATCATGCATATGTTTTAGTTCACTTGTCTCATTTCTGAGACAATACCCAATATCCACATTTTTTAAAGTAAAAAACAATTATTTTAACTCATCATTACAGTCCCTGGCTGGCTGGATCAAGGCATAGGTGGTATGGTAGAAGGTTTATGAGGAGGAAGGCTGCTTATGTCATGATAGCTGGGAAGAACAGGAAGAAGAGAGACCAGAGAAAATCCAGGGAGGGAGATATACTTTTCCAGGTCACGTTCCCAGTGTTCCAATAAACTTCCAAAAAACCTGTCTCTGAAAGCATAAGAGTTTTGGGGGACATTGTGGATATAAGATGTAACATTTTCTCCCAGGTTCCCAAAAGACTCATGTGTATCTCTTCATGCAAAATGTATTTATTTAGTCTATCTCTAAGAGTTGCCAAAGTTAAAACCACTCCAATATTATTAAAAAGTTGAATCCAAAATTCCTCTGAGACTCAAGGTAAACTCTTGGCTGTGAGCCCTTTTGAAAACAAAAAAGAAATTGAAATTCTTCCAACATCCAATGACACAGGGTAAGCAATCTCATTTCAAAAGAGAGAATTAAAGGGCTGGAAAGCAATGGGACCAAAACAAGACTGAAACTCAGCAGGGAAAGCATTAAATTCTGTAGCTCTATATCTAGCATATGAGTAAAATTATGGTAGGATATGTACTCCAAAGGGTTTGATCCCTCTTCCCATAGCTTTGCCTGTTGAGGCCCTCATAGCCTCTTTTGGGCTTGCTCAGCTTACTGCCTGTGGCATTCTTTAGCAGACTTTCCATGTTCCTGGCTTCTCAAACGACCTGGGGTCTTTGTGGCACTTCCCACTTCAGTCTCATAGTACATACACTGTCCTTTCAGGGGCACACTGTCTGACCCCCCAAGCCGTCTACTGAATCTGGGTGAAAAACCGACCTGGGCCTATAACTCTTATACTTGGCATTTCTTCGAAGCCAGCATGGATTTGGATGATGCCAAGGTATGTCACCAGCTCAAACAGTAGCCAGCTCCCTTTGGATCATGGATGCCATGGTTTCTGAGTGGTTTCTGGGTGGCTGAGCAATGTGAACTGATTCTTGGGGAACTAACTCCCTAGGTGTCTTTTCTTGGAGCAATGTGAACTGATTCTTGGGGAACTAACTCCCTAGGTGTCTTTTCTTGATCAGGGGGCCTCGGGTCTAGTTTTTCCAATGAAAGCTTTATAATTCTGTGTGCTTGAGCCTCTAATGGGTGAGGTCTCATAGATTCTGAGATGCCCTCAAGGCCTATTTCCTATTGTCATGATACAAAGTGCTTGGCTTTATATTGCTCTCCTATGGTACAACTTTTAGACACTTTCTGATGAAGTTACAAACTTTTCATTTGGTTGTGCAATTTGTTCCTGATTCTCATTGTAGATCTTGCTAAAAGCATCAAACAATATTCACACTACGGCCTGAACATTAGGCTGCCTTGACATTTCCTCCACTAGATTAATTTTCCCCTAACCTCAGTCTTCCACAAAACCCAGGATGTGGGCAAAATGTAGGCAAATTTTCTACAAGAGAATAACGAACATGTCAGTCCAACTGCCAATAGAGTCCTTGTTTCCACCTGAAACTTCCTGAGCCTGGTCTTCACAATCTACATTTCTACCAGCATTCTGGTTTCCTGAGCCCTAACCAGAAGCTCCCAGGAATCTTTGCTTACTCTGCTTACAGCATTCTACAGTTCTCTAGCCATCATCTCAAACCTTTCCAAACTCTTACTGCAAGCCAGTTCTGAAGGCTTCTGAATCACATGGTCAGTTATAGTTATAGCAATAATGCTACTTCTGGTACTAAAATCTATTTTAGTCACTTTTCGTACCACTAAGACACAATAATTGACACCAAAAACTCTTAAAGGAAGAGAGTTTTATTTTGGCTCATGGTTGTAGTCTCTGTTCTTCTGGATCCAAGGCAGAAATGGCATAGTAGAAGGCCTTGAGGAGAAACAAAATATTTACATCATGGCATCCAGGAAGAAAATCCAGCAAGAAAGAACCAGGGAAAGTGAGATACCCTCCCATGTTATTCTCTTACTGTCTTCATCACTTTACAAAAGACCTGCTTCTGAGTTCATGAGAGTTTTGGGAATCTTCTAGATACAAACCATAACAATATGGTATAAATTCTTTCTTGATACACATTGCTAAATTCAGTTCCGGAGACACTGTGTCAATTATGTTTCCATCAGTAGTAAATCAAATTATGTATCTCTTAAAACTTTAGCAAACACTGAGAAATAATGTTTAAAATATCCATTTGAGCCAGGCACTATAGTACATGTTTATAATCCTAGCTACTTGCAAACTTATGGTAGGAAGAGCACAAGTTTGAGTCCAGCCTGTGAAATGAGTGAAAACCTATATAAAAAAAGGCTGGGTTGTAGCTCAATGTGAGGTTTAGGGTTTAATATCTGTACTGAAAAATATCCATTTGACTTGGAGATAAATTGTTCTAATTATTTTAATGAACTCTTTATTTTATAGTTCTTTACATAGTTATTAGTCTGTTGTATTTTCCATGGCTGGGACAAAATATCAAATGTCTGCTACTTAAAGGAAGAAAAGTTGAATTTGGCTTGTGGTTTTAGAGGTTTCAGTCCATGGTTATTCTGCTCCATGGCAGCAAAGCATGCTGAAATGGCATGTTGGAAGAAAGCTGTTCAACCCATGGCAGCAAGGAACAGAGAGAGAGAGAGACAGAGACAGAGAGATAGAGAGACAGAGAGACAGAGAGTGAGGGACTGCCTGGGACAAGAAAATATCCTCTCAAGTCACACAACCTACTGAGCTCATCATTGGATGAATCCGCTCATAAATATAGTGCCTCTGTGGTCCAATCACCTTCAACCAATTAGATTCTGGGGGGTATTTCAGATCTAGGCCATGAACACCTTGCTCAGGATCACAGGTAACTGGCTTTATTTAAATATTCATAGTTTTAATACAAGTTGAGCCATTACTCTTCTTTTACCCTTTTCTCCTATCACTTTTGTCTAAATCTTATTTTGTTTTGATTTTAGAATTCAGATAAAATTTATAAATATAGAAAAATATGAACAAAGAAGCCTAGAGTCTTCACGTAGGTTCTTATGACATCAACACTGGAAATAATGAAGATGTAATTAGTGAAAAATAGCATAGATACAATAGTCTAAACTATAGAGCTTCATTGAGTTTTTCAATTTTCCTCTAACCTCTTTGTTGTTTTGTAAGGATCCTACCCAGATTTGCACATTGGACTTAGGTATCATAGCTCTAAGTGCCCTCAAATCTCAGACAATTCCTTTTCCTTTCCATATTTTGAAAGACTGTGAAGCTTTTTTCAATATTACTGACAATTTAAAAATGTTCCTCGACTTGAATTTGTCTGATGTTTTCTCATGGTTATTTTGAGGTTACAGATGTTTTCGTGACAGTTGCAATAATTTCTTTCCTTGATTCTCTCTCAGAAATATTGGTGTTGAATACTGTAGAATCAGTGTATCCTTACTACAAAATTAGCTTGTAATTGTATCCCCTTCCAGGGGGAAAATGGATTGGATTGGAAAGAAACTAAATGCCTTTTTAATGGCTGAAAAGAATTAGTACTAACCTTTAGGCCAAAACATAATTTTGAAACTGTTCTGGATATTTGCCTTTGTAAGAATTTTTGGTGTTGAAGAACATGTTAGCTTGGGAGAAACAGGCATTAGATGCTATTGTGAGCAAATGTCACTTAGGCATGGGAGATCTGCAGTCATCATGTCTTTGGCTTCTCAGAAAATGCAACTCAATGCTGAGGTAAAGGCAATTATATTAGGGCACTTTTAAAATTTATTCAATAGTATTTTGCATATTTTCTACAATGTAAGCACTCTATTATAGTTAGCCCATCTTAGCTTTTAATGTAATATTTGTGGAAACAATGAATACATTCTATACACAGTTGTTTCTTATTGTTTATGTAGTTATGGTCCCTAAAGTTGAATACAGAGCTTTGTTCCTGTGGGAAATATAGGGCTGAGTCTCTAGTCACAACATTTTCATTAACTGATTGGCACATAATCTTGTTTTATGCATGTTTCTTATTTAACATGCGCTATTGATTTATTAGCATAGAACTCCTGGCCAGCAGTACTGTCACTCATGCCTGAAAGAGGATCAACTAACATGTATATTCCCAAGTCACATGACTACCTTCTTGCACTTAGGAATTTGAACACTTCGGCAATGTCTCAGGGGTCATTTTACACAGCAAAACATCAACAAAGAGTACAAAGATGTGAAAAGTGTGACACTAAATAGATTGTGAGAAGGACACTTGTTTGCAGTTGGAAGAGAGATGTTTGAGATGGCAGAGGCTCACCTTGTTCAACCTCTGCTGGGAATGTACACGTGGGGCCTCAAAGATTTTCCACTCTGCATATTTGTAAATGACCATAACAGTGCAGGAATTACGGATTTGGAGTTACAGGCACATCTTTGTGTAATCAAATCAACAAATATGGAATCTGTGAAAAATAAGGGTAAACCATAATCTTCATTTGCAATGTGTGAAGTATGAGTTATTCTTATTTCAAAGATTATGAAGGTCTGAAGTTCCAGGATATGGAGCCACATGCCAAACGCCAGCCAGGCAGTTAGTGGGGGTGGATAAATGTAAGACATGGTCCACTAATTCCAAAGGCACCTTTGCACTGTATCCTATGTCTCCTTGCATTTGACAATTTCTTGAAAAATTCTGGAGTCAGCTACGTAGTCGTCTCCTAGCTATGTAGAGTTGTGACAAGTAAAACTTTTGTATGTGGATATTCTCCCCTGGCCTGTCTCCAAACAGGGTTTAAAGTCTGTTTAATCAAATCCATTTCTGTCTGAAACATATACTCTGTCAAATAATCGCAGGGCCTGGGTCTTTCTTACAGGTGTCCTGTCCATATCCTAGGAGGGTGATTACTGAATATTTTTCATTTGAAAAGTTTTTATTAGTATGTAATGCTTGCGTTCATTGTGGGGAGCTGGCACATGTACATACCACATCTGGATCCGTCTTCCCCTTTCCCTCCACCTCCCTGTTTCAAACAGCATTTACTTATCTTACAGAGAGATTAACAATCAGGCTAGCAGGCCAAAAGCCGTAAGAAACAGGTAAGACAATTATACTAAATCAAGGTACACTTGCATCTTCTTTATTCTTAAGGCCCTTCTCTTCTTAGAGGTGTTCCCCAAATACTTTATTTCACCTCACTGCCAAAGTAATCCGTGCTATTTTAGTAAAGTTCAGAAGTGTAGAAAAAAACCCCTAAAGAATGAATTCAACTCACTATCACCCACATTTCTAACAAACAGTCATTCATATTGAGGGTGACCTCTTTCCATTTTTCTCTCTCTTGTTTTCTATACATATAGATACCTCTTCAAGCATATATAAACATTAAAAATTTAACTTTCTCATGTAAAGATATTTTGAAATGTGATATGAATATACATACCATAGCTTACTGAACTCTTTAGCTTGCTTACCATGTTTATATATTTCAGATATTTTTAACTGAGCAATTTTTGAGTTCACATTAGCATATATTCTTAATTATTGTGTGGAAATAGAATAAATCAGTGCACAAAAGTGTATGAACATTTTAGAGATTTCCTTATTATTCCTTGCTGGATTGATTTCAGGAAACTTACCTCAATTTACCTTCCCACTGGTTTGTCTACCATGCTTGTTTCCCTACCTTCTTGTGAACAAGGCATTTCTTAGAGGTTTTGCAACAAATTGCTTTACTTTAGGTGTATAAATGCCTTTGAAAGTGTACATATATCTATATATGTTTATATATAGATATATGTTCAAATCAGATTTGCCTTTTTAGAGTTCTCTCCTACCGAAACACATGATTTAGCTTCAATTTACCTGTAGTGGGCATTATATGACAGATGGTAATTTGTACCCTGGAGTAACAGGAGGGTGGCATGAAGGTGGGCACTCCAACGGGGAGGGCCGACAAGGATGAACCCTGAAGAACACAGAGGAGAAGGCAGAGAGATGTTGAACCCATCTGGAGAGCAGGTATAATGAAGGTAAAGGGGGACAGTTTTCATCAAGCTGTGACAACAACCATGTAGGTCTTTCACATATTAGAAGGTCAAATTAGGCTAGAGCCACAAATTGTCCACTTAACTGATCAAAAAACAGGAAGAAACAGGAAGAAAAAGTCTCTATTACTGTGGGCTGAGCTGCGTGTATCATAGAACTGCTTTTTTCACGTGCTTGATTCTGTTTAGTTCCTGTTGAGGTTTTTGGAATGTGTGTAGGGAGTAAATGTACAAACATGGATTATTCTGAAAACAGCTGGCCCAGCTTGCTTCAGGCCACCTGCTTTGGGGGAGCAGCAATTCCATAAATGCAGAGAAGCAAATAATTGCAGATGCTATCTGTCTCCTTTTGAATGGCCATAAAAGGCCAATTAAAATTTTGTTCTTAAAATAGGCAAATGTTTTCAAATGACCCATTATTGATGAGACACACTGAAGATACATTCTCAACCACTCAGTGTCAGTGTAACAGGGTGGCATCACTATTCCAGTAATGAGTTGAGTGAGTTTCATTTTTGTATCACGCATCTTCTGACCTGTGGCACCAACTGAAATGGTACATTTTGTTTTAGTGAGTGGCCCACGTTTACAGTTGGAGTTGAGTCCTATTTTTGCACACCTATCTAGAAAGAACTACAGGGATTTGCATTTTGATAACTACTGCACAGAACTAAGGTTGAATGCTGTGTATTTGATCCTGGTGTCAACCCGAGAGTCAGGGAGACTTTCAGGTGAATGGAATAACTTACACTCAGAACTGTCTCTTGGGACTAGCCTGGGAAGAGCTGACCTAGATATGACAGGGCTTGGAGGGTTCATTCCATTCTGGGCTTGTGGAGCTAATGGGGCAATGATGATGGCCATTCTGTTGTAGGCTATGTGCAAAGCACATGACAAGCGTTATGTAATTCACTCTTCATCACAAGTGTTATGAGATATAAACTATTATATTTTTCAGAGGAGCAAAGTGAGATGCACTGCAGTTAAGTAACTTACCTAAAGTCAGCTGGTAAGGGGAGAAGTTGAAAGTCAAGTCTTGGTCTCTCTTGCTGCAGGGACTTCCTCTTATCCATTGCTACTTCTTAAGTCTGAAAAGTGCAAGACACATAGTAGTTCTCATCCAGATGTTGGATCCTTTCCTTTTTGGGCGGTTGCTGGCCTGAATGACTGGCCTGATGTCTCTTGCTGGGTAGGATGGCCACACACCAGGAACACAGCTGGAACATGGGTTAGCCTGGGCTGGAATGACAGGCACGAGGAGGACAAAAGTTACAAGGCTCTCTGGACCCTCTGGGGGATTTGAGGACGTTATATAACCGCCTGAGTCATTCTCTGGTCATTTTGTGGTATTGCTTGCTCACATCCTTAGTAGTGGTCTATGATTTTTATTTTCTTTTCCTTTGACAATTGTTAAAAACCCAACTGGTCTTTCTTTACCAATTGAAGGCTCATTTTTGTGGTTTGGAAGGGTAGGGAGGTGGTGAAGGAATGTTTTTTAACGTGAAACTCTGAAGCTGGTTGTGAGGTTAAGGGAGGGGAGGTTGAAATCAGTCTGATTAGGGGCTCAGTTTCAAGTCTGGAACTGGGAAGAAACTGTTCAAAAGGAAAGACAACCTGTGATGGGAAAGAGGAAAGGAAGAAAGGGAAAAAGAAAAAAATGAATACACAAGATAGTTAAGATAGTTATACAACTAGTTTCTCTTAGTTCATTGAAAGAAAGGTCTGCGCTAATATTGTGTTGATAAGATGTCATGCCTATGTCTTGTGTGCAGTGTATTATTGTAACTGTCCTACTAACCTGTTTTGAAACTGTTTCATTGATCTTTTAAAATCTTTTTGCTCTTTCAAATAAAAACATTCCTTCTAGGGAATTTTACTTTTTGATCTGTGGGCTGAGTACATAGACATCTGCTTTTTTATTGGCAAGCTTCAAAATTTTGTCTTATGCACTTTTCATGTGGTGTTACATTTAATAATATTAAAATCAAAACAAAAGAGCACATTTGGTCAGATTGTTCTTTGAACGATGACAGTGAAATCCCTTCCAATCCCCTGAAAAAAAATCCCTTCCTTCATAAACTCGTTAGTCAGTTAACATACATTTTCCCCAGAGATGAATTTTGAAATCCAGGAAATGGGTCTTTCCTCAGATGTAATGCTTATTTGAAGAATTCTTGTGGTTTAGCACAGTGCTAAAAATTTTGTTTTCTGAATGAATGAATTAATGAGTGGAAAATTGTCCAATGTAAGAACATAAAAGAGAGAAGGAAGAGTGCAGAATGTGTGATGAGTTGCTAATATTTTGTTTCTTCCAATTGGAATAATTGGAATTCCATGCTGTCTACTTCAATTTTGCCTACCCTGTGTCTAGAAAAATAGAAAATTTCATAAAGGGCTGAATGGGCTCTTAAAAGTCATTCAGTTCAACTAATTACTGATAGACAACCCAGACAGTGGACTTTATAAGCACCACTTGTGAGGCAACCCAGCCCGTCTTTGGATAGTTCTCAGCATTTCCAACTCCTTTTTGGCATGCAGCTACATTCTAACCTTGAGCTTCTTCCCAAGAGCAGTCTTGAAAATAGGAAACACCCTTAAATGGAAACATGTTTGTGGAAATATATAATGCTTTTCCCTTAATATTCTCTTTATAAGCTCTGCAAGCATCAGCACTTGCATAGCTTATTGTTTGTGTAACTCAAAATAGCAGATGCTCAGTGGAGTTGGATGGCTGAGGTTTTAAGTTCAGTGAAAATATCACAGTTATGAGTACTGTGCTATCTTAATAATCCTAATAGTTTAGTTAAATACCAAAGAGTTACCTGAAAGGCAGAGCAGGTCTTGTATTTGGACACAGACACATATACTTGTAAAGAGGCAATGAGGAGTCAAATATATTCATTCCTCTGTATCTAGAGAAGTCCTCTCACAAGAGATACAGTCAAGGCTAAGTAACTTCTGTCCTATTGCTCAGTTGGTCTGAACACAAGACAAAATGAAAGGACAGTCATAGTGACCTCCCAAATCACCAAGGATACACATGCACATAAACACACTTGTATCTACTCCTCCACGCATAGCGTGCTGTCTAACACAGTTGCAGAGTGAGCGGTGATCTAAATTGCTGTGTGTTTCGCCGTTGACTTCTCAGTAAAGCTCATAGGAGCTCTCAGTTACTCTTCTTTTAACAGTATATTAAGAGAACTTGGATTAAATTCTCAAGAGCAAACTTTCATGAGGTATGGAGGAGTTTTGTATATCAACTCTATATTCCACATGTATTGTAATTTGGACTCTAAAGTCTCCCTTAAAATACACATACACGTGTATTTATACAGGTATATGCATAATAATTTAAAAACTAAACTCAGACCATTATTTATTGCACAGCAATTCTGCAGTCCTTTTCACTAAATGTTAATGTTTTCCTTAGCAATGTAAATCCTGATGTTATTATTATTATTTTTTTTTTGCGGTACAAGGGATCGAACTCAGGACCTTGCGCTTGCCAGGCAGGCACTTATTCCACTGAGCTATATCCCCAGCCCCAATCCTGATGTTATTAAAGAGAAAGTTTTATTGGCAAAACTCAATCACTTAAAACATGTTCTGTTAGTATGTTTCTGTGAAGGTGATAGCCTGAAATTTCTAGATTATTTTCAACTTCAGTAAAATTGAAATTATGAATGAACATGGATTGATCCTAGTATCAGAGAAATACTTTGTTCTTGCCTGTTAATCAATAATATGAATTAA
Organism: Dinomys branickii; assembly: GCA_004027595.1. Taxonomy (NCBI): domain Eukaryota; kingdom Metazoa; phylum Chordata; class Mammalia; order Rodentia; family Dinomyidae; genus Dinomys; species Dinomys branickii. Next base: position 135,203 of record PVLD010000693.1, read on the forward strand.
TATCTTAAAAAATCTCCGGGGCTTATAGAAATACAAACACATCATGAACTCATTTATAAGTGGAATCTAAGAAAGTCAAGTCCCTAGCAGTGGGGAGCAGAACCGTGGTTATGGGGGCCATATGTGAGGGTGGGGATAGGTATAAAGTTTCCGCTAGGAGAAATGAGTTTCATTACTCTGTTGTACTTCTTGGTGATTGTTGCTAACAATAGTGTATTTTATATTTTAAAAATTTCTAAAAGAGTAAAATTTAAAACTCTCTCCTCAAAAAGTAAATAGGTGAAATAATAGACCTGTCTGTTAGCTTGATTTAATCTTTCTACAGTGCCTACATACATCAAAACATCAGAGTGTATTCCATAGTTAAGTATATGATGAATATAATTATTTAGCAATTTAAAAGAAACACAAAACACAGTTACTATTTTGAATAGGAAGAATACTGACTAGGAAGGGTGCACAAGACTACCTTGAGGACTGATGGACATTCTCTATACCCCCCCAATGACCAATGTACCTCCCCAATACGCCGCCCTGAGGACCAAGCTTATAACACAGGGGACTTCGGGGGGCACTTAAGTAAACCAGAGTGTAGTTTAGGTAACAGAAAAGGCACAGTTGTTAAGAATAAAAAAAGCATAGCTTTATTTTAAGCTTACATGGAGGGAACTCTCGTTACTTCCAGAACTAGGCTCCATTTGAAATACTGTTAGGTTATTACGACAATAACTGATGTAGTATTAAAATGTTTGTTACTGGTTTTATCTTTGAAGGCAAATTTTGAAGGCTCTTTGTAGTAAGAGGGAAGGTCATAGTATCATTTTTTGCCATATAATTTTTAAAGAAAGAAAACTCCCAGACACGGGCATTTTAGGATTGCTAAAGAGGGTTAGTCACCATACTTAGGCTTTTGTCTGTCAAAGATGAATGGTATAGGGAGATCAGTTACATCGTGTACCTGAATGTTAGTTTTCAGGCAGATAATACTCTTATCTGTGTATGTGGACATGAAGCATGTTGAAGCTGAAGAAATCCATTTCATAGAGGGAATGTGCTAGATAATAAAAGTGTTTGATTTACCTGATAAAATAGCTTTAAAATCCACATGTTTTTCCCCATGAAATAATTTGTCAAGTTTGCCTAAATGTACTGGTAATTAAATATATAAAATTATTTCTGTTTATTCACTTTAGCACCACTACTATATTTTAGAGTCTTGCTAAGTTGCCCAGGATCAAAATTGTGATCCTCTTGCCTCAGCCTCCAGAGTAGCTAGATCATAGCAATATGTCTCCATGCCTGGTTCTGTTTATTTTTTTAAAATGTTGCTTATTAGGTTCTGAATGTTTGAATTATAAATAAAGAGAATTTTAAAGTTTTAGGTGATTATTTTATGTATATGAATAGGCATCTTGGACAAGTGGTAAATATTTATACTTTTCTCTTCATAAACTAGCAAATTGTATTATGTACCTGAATATGACAATTTTAGTGATACTGACTTTCAACAAAAATTATAACCACACTAAACAAGATGACATCTATTTAAGATTATTGAATTTCTCTACATAATATTCAATAAAATAGGAATATGTTTGCTTCCATAAATAAATTAGTTAAAAGACAGTGCTATGAATGGTTCTTTTAGGTAAAAAGGATATCCTTTGAGTTCAATTTTCAAATACATTCATTATACATAATGTCATTTGCTTAAGTCCTTTGTCACCCTGATTATAGAAAGGACTCAGGATATGCTCACATTGTAGTAGCCCACAAATTCTTTTCTTTTTTTTTTTTTTTTGATACTGGGAATCAAACTCAGGACCTTGCGCTTGCCAGGCAGGCACTGTGCCACTAAGCTATATCCTCAGCCCACAAATTCCATTTTTATCCTTAACTTCAGGCATTTATTGTGTGTCTGTGTGGGAGAGAGGGAGAGAGGGAGAGAGACAGAGAGACAGAGACAGTGAGAGAGAATGCAAATGGAGAATTTATAGAAATTAACCAAAATTATGTACCACCAAAGAATGTGAAGTATATACATTCAAAATTTATACCTGGTGAACTACATAGTTTCTGAAATACAATACTTTGAAAAAACAACTAAGAATTGCTAGCTTATGGAGAAATTTCTTTCGTTATGAAGAAAGGAAGTATGTAGCATGTATGGGCTATTATGGATTTCTATTTGTTGTTGTCTTATTCAGGGATAGGATCTACTGGCACAATAAATTTATTCTCCCACCCTTTCACTGGTTGGAGTTTGGCTAAACATAAGGGTAAACACGGAGGATTAGAACCCCCCTCCTGAGGTTATTCACCTCTGCCGAGAAGACTGTGTTTGGTCTGAATGGCTTTGCTTCAACTTTCCTTCACTTATAAATTCATTCATTTGGTTCATGCAAATGTTTCTTGAGAGTCTACTGTGTTTTAGGCACATGTTTGAATCTTTGGAGACCTGATGGCAAACAAAGTAGACAATGTCCTTTCTCTTAGGCCGCTTGTATTAACTGGAATAGACAGACAACCAGCCAAACAAATGAACAAGATATTTTCAGAGTGAATGAAACAAGTTCTGTGAAGAAAATAAAGTTGCATTGTGGGGGAACTGAGTACTGGTGGAGAGAGAGAGGCTTGCGGGAGGGTCTGGGAGATGATCTCTGAGGAGAGAAATACACACTGAGACATGAGTGACTGGTCTCAAAGCATGAATCTGCAGAGGGACAGAGTATCCCAGGCAGACAGCACTGCAAACTTCAAGAGCCCCACGGGGAGCTACCTTGGCTTATTTGAAGAACAGAAAGAAAGTTGGGGGGTTAGAGGAGTGATTATATAAACAAATGGTAGGCAATGATGTCAAAAAGTGTGGCTGAAACACAGAGGGGCTCACAGCATAAGATTTATTTTGTTTAGGACACTCATGATCTATTTTGGGTTTGTCAATATAATATTTTGTGCATTTTGAATTGGTTTTCTATTCAGTTAAAATCAGCTTATTTTCTTTCAGTGGTTTGATTAAAGATATCATTTATGTTTTGGCTAGGCAACACCTGGCCATAAGAAAGTGAAGAATTAAAGGAATTAAGACAATCTATCACCACAAGGAAATGATAAAGCTCAAAGGTGGCAGTTCTTCAGCTCCATTAAACTTTTCGTGCACCCTTTGACAGCCGCTACATGAGCCAAATGTAACATAAGGCTTGTAAGAATGGTAGGGAATCTGTAGCTTCATCGTGTGTGATTCATATTCTGTGTGATAGGATTGCCATGAAAACTCCGAGGGTAGTGGAACATGGAAAACAGCCCAAATTGGTCCAGTGTGGGCATGCCTCAGGAGAGCAGGTTCTTCCTAAGAGACGGTTGGAGGAGGAGCCAGCTTGGTCTACTGTGAGCCCTGTCCTCAGATAATATCATAAGTCTAGGGTGGAGCAGGATGCAATAAAATCACCTCATTTTTACATAGAATTGTTTTGACCCCAAAGCTTAAAGAGCAACTTGTGACTTGAATGTGAAGTTTCTTCATTTTCTTGAAAGTAGTACACAACTTGAGGGCTATTCCTGAAAAACACAGGCAATCTCTGGGGTTTAGTAAAAGGACATATTTAACATTTTGATACGATGTAACACAGTCTTTTTCTAATATACCTTTCCTCATTCTATTTAATTCTTTAATCACAACATCAGGAAATATTTATTTTAAGAGACAACGGTTTGCCCAAAGCAACTTTTCTCTAAATTTTATGTTTCAAGGATTTGATGTGCTTTCTCAGATAAGTTTAGCACAAAGTGCAAAAAATGAAAAAAAAAATTACTTCCTCTTCCAATATTACTTCTCTTGTGAACCATGGCTTTGTAATGTATGGGGTTCAGAACTGTCTACAGTCCAGCACAGCACACTACAGGGTGGATGTGTTCTAAGGAGAGGTTTTGTATGGTTCTCTGTAGGACGGTGGCTCGGAATGGTGGCCAGTGCAAAGGTATTGCTGTCTGTGCCCTCACACAGATTACTCACACTCACTGAGGAGCCACCATTTGGACACTAGTGAATTGGTCAGAATTTTCCTGGCAGATTTACACATATCCTTTTGGTACTGTGTTTCTCTAGAGAAACCCACACAGACACACAGACACACACACAGACACACACACAGACACACACACAGACACACACACACACACACACACACACACACACACACACACATGCAGAGCTTTATTGTGGAAACTGATGTATGATTATGGAAACCGAGATGCCCCATGATCTGCTCTCTGCAAGCAGGGAACCAGGAGATATGGTAATATAGTTCCATCTGAATCCAGTGGCCTAAGCACCAGTTGAACTAGTGGTGTAACTTCCAGCTCTGTCCAAAGGCTTCAGAACTAGAGCAGTTGGAACTTGTTCAAAAGCCTGAGAACCAGGAGTTCCAGATCCAAAGTCAGCAGCAGACAGATGTCCCAGGTTAAGAAAGGAGAGAATAACATATCATTATCTACCTTTCATTCTGTCAGGCCCCCTAGCACATCCGAGGATGCTTGCCCACCTTGGTGAGGGTTGTTCTTCTTTACTTGGCCTCATTCAAGTACTAATCTCTTCTAGAAATACCTTCAGGAATACACAGAGGAAAAAAATGTTTCATTGGTTACCCGGGCATCCTTTGGCCTAGGCAATTTGACTCTTAAAAGTAACCATCACAGTGGGTACCAGAGAGGCTTTGTGAGCTTAAACTAGATTATGTATGTATAGTTCCTGGTAAATAGAAACCATGTTGAAAAGGACAGTTGTTACTGTGTAATTTATGTAAATTTAATTTAATTAATTGATAGTATAACTGATTACAGTCTTGCAGTTTTCAGAAAGGTGAGATAACTTTTTCCCTCTGGTCTCCTTTTGTTATCCCAAGATAACAGCTCTGGAATTCTATCCCTGTTAAAAAACATTTGACACCTTGAATGGTGTCTTAGGCATATCTGACTTCTCATTTAGGGTGGGCTTTCTTGTCTAGTACAAACCAGTCAAGATATTTCTTAATTCTTATGTGGTTTTATTACTTCCAGGTAGATATAATAATAAGTTGCATATGAAGTAAGAGGAGTTATACAACTTGGTAAATTGTACAGATAACGTTGTCTTACATGGTCTTCACTATGCACGAGAACACTGGTAGCTATAGGTAGTGAGCACAGCTGGTTTTCACTTCATGAAGAATGATTTATTAGACGTGAGATCCCTATCTAATGTTTACAAAGGATAGCAACAGACTTATGCTTAGGAGTTACAGTGAAGAATCCTATCGCCATGAGCAGCACCGTAATGCATACGGTTCTGTAAGCTCCGAATCCTGGCATGCTTAACATTTCTATCTTTCCTATTTTTCACATCCAAGTGGTCATAATGCCCTTGTCATTCCTCTCTACCTTCGCCACTATTCTAGTGCAGAGTCCTGTTACCTCTAGTCCAGAGTAGCTGCAGTCTGGAGGTGACATCAGGCTTGTCTATCTTTTCTGTTACCTTTGTCTCATATTCTAGTAACATCTATGCTTTGCAGCCCTGTGCTCTTCACCAAAGGGAAATGTGCATGTTATTCAACATCCCAACACCTCAGCCGAAAACTTGACAACCGAGCACTACAGCTGGGGTAGAGTGACAGGCTCCTTCGGTTGAGTGACGCAGCCAGCGTCCTGCACCGTTACTTTTCCCTGTGCTCCTTTGTGTTCCTTCCGGTCCACTAATACTGGCTTTTTTCTTATCCAGCTCAGACTGCTCTAACACATTTTCATAGATAGGGTGATTTAAATACCATTTGTTTCTCATGACTTTGGGGGTCGGAAATGCAAAATCAACACACCAGCATGGTTGAGCTCTTGTGAGAGGGCCTCTTGCTGGTTCCCTCAAATGAGAAAGAGGTGAGGGTGGGAAGATAATGATTTGAGATTCTAAATTGAGTTTTAAATTAAATTGAGTTTGAGGCTGCAAATTCTGTTTTATCATTTAATAGTGACCTTACAGTACTTTGGGGGGCTAAGGCAGGAAGAACTTGTAAGTTTGAGCATAGCCTGGGCGATTTAGCAACTTAGTGACATCCTGTCTCAAAATAGAAATAAAAAATTAAAAAGGGCTATAGCTTAATTTAAAGGTCTTGGAGTCAATCCTCAGTACTGAAAAAAAAAAGATAATGAAAACAAACAAAAATGTGAAAGAGGATAGGAATGAGAAAGAGAAAGGAAAGGTAAACTCACATTAGAAACCAGGCTTCACTCATTCAAAAATATATATGTTGGCCTTCTAGCGCCATGATTGTCAGTAGAGAGACTAAAGATTTCTAGGCTTCTCCTCATAAATAGCTGCTGTATACATTGTTCAGGTTGCACACTGAAAAAGTTTGCCTTATTAATTGGATTTGCCTTCAAATATAGTCATCCTGGAACTGGGAGACAAGGTAAGTGAAATGAACCAGACATGGAGAAACAAATTCTGCATATTTCCCTTTATATGTGGAAGCTTGAAAAGTTGATTTCATAGGAGAGAGGACAGTAGTGGTCAGTAGAGGCTGGAAGGGAGGTAGGAAGATACAATATTGGGAGGCTGGAGGAGTGCCAAAATATAATTAGGCAGGAGGAGGAAGTTCTAGTGTTCTGTGGGATACAAGGGTGACCATAGTTTACAACAATGTATTACATATGGAGAACTAGAAGAGAGGAGTTCAACGGTCACCAACACAAAGAAATGATAACTATTTGAGGAGATGGGGAAGCTAACTGCCCTGATAAGATCATTGCACTTTTTTTTTTTTAAATTTTAAAGACAAAAGAATGGAGACATATGAACTACAGAATAAGCCATGAACAATACCGAAAATACGAAATTATACAGAATGTAGTAGGGAATTAGCACTGGATGTTGTATTACATAGTTATCTTCACATTAGTTAACACAAAAACATTAAAGGAAATACCAAATTATAGAGAAGATCATAGGGAATTAGCACTGGATACTGTATAATATAAAGTTATCTTCACTTCTGTTAATACAAAAACAATTGAGGAAATACAAAATTATAGAGAACATAGAAGGGAATTAGCTCTGGATGCTGTCCTACATAGTGTTACCTTCACATTTGTTACTCAGTTACACAGATGATGGTCCATTTGATCATTCAATTTTCTCCTCCCTCATCTCCGTTGCCCTACCACTCAATCAGTCATCTTCCCTGTGATAATAACTGTAGTTCTGGGTTTATCTATGCCCCTGAACTCTCGCCTTGGGAAGAGATACAGCTGCCTCAGGCCATACTATAACATACATGGGTGTATACAAATTGCCATGGTCAGAGGTGGAAAAGCACCTATGCTCACAGCAGACCACCTGGCTCTGCCCCGTCGCCGTGCTATGGGTGGGGGTGGGTCCAGTCCATGGGGTACCCTCAGCGGGGCCCACAGCAGAGCAGCTGTGGGGCCCACAGCGGAGCAGCCATGGGGCATGTGCCCCCGTTGGGGTGCCCTCGGTGACCCTTTTGGCTCTGTCCTGTTGCCTCGATGCCGGAGGCCCTTTCTTCTCCTCCTCCCTCCTCCTGATCTCCAGTATTACCGTTCCCCACCCCTTGCAGCTGGGCATTGGACAAACTTACGATGCTTGGTACAAGGGCTTGAAATCTCCCTGGCCTGTTCTCACTGTGTTAGTTCAGGGTATGAACTGAGTTTAAAGACTAGTTCTAGAATAGAGTTAGAGGACCTTCTCAGGTCTGCTGTATAGAGTATGTTGTCGTTCTTCAGACTCCCAGTCTGCTGCTTTTCTTCTAATCTGTTGCTATGTGTTCATGCAAGGTTCATATGTGCAAGGTGTAAGGAGACCCTCTTGGTGCTCACATTAATAGTTTGGGGTGAGTCCTGAAGACCGTGGATTCGTCCCATTGTTGCCAGGAACAGGCGGTGCTTGCTCAAGCCCCTGAGACTCAAGGTGCTCCCAGAGAGTTCAGGGTGGGAGCAGAGTCATGGCAACCCAGCTCATGCTTCCTGCCTGATGTTGGAGTGAGAAGGGCGTGGAGCCACGCGACCCACCTCCTCCCTCTGCATCTCCCTCCCCTTGCAGTGCTGGAGCCCCTGTCCGCGGAGCCGCCGCACCTCACCGCCGAGGTTCCCTGCTGCTCTCCACTGGTAGCCGCTCACCCAGCAGAGAGGCAGGGGGCACCGCCTCGAGGCAGGCGCAGAGCCTGGCGTGGCGCACTGTGTACTAGTTGCATTGATTCTCTCCAGGCGCTGATTAGGAAGGTTGCCGCAGGGTGGGGACTCTGCCCCAGTGGCTGTCACAACCTCTCATTCTCACACTGGGTTTGACAACTGCTCCCGACCGCCATTACCTCTTTTCCTGGCTGTGCCCTCCCCTCTCCAGCCCTGGACCAGCTCTCGGAACTCCACTCTCCCCTGGCCGAGTCAGGAGGCTTCCGTGAGTGTGGGTCTCCGAAGCTGAAGCTGCAAATGCCAGAAAGAGGGCGTGGGCCAAGGGTGTGTTTGGAGCGGTGACTTCCTCCTTCTCCTCTCCCTCCAGCTGCGCCATGGTGGATCTCTGATCCTTTCCTTCAGAAGAGGTTTTGCTTAGTCTTTCTTAGGGTTTCAATTCCCATTTCAGATCCTTCCTGAGTTCAGGATACCACCTCTTTCCTTTCCTTCACATGTTGCTGTATTCCTATATTCCTTTGTCTGAGTAGCATTCCTCTGGAAGGTTCTCTCTCTGCTGCCTACCTGGTCGCCATCCTGAAGTCCTCTCGTAGGTCATTGCACTTTGTACACATGTATAAAATTATCATACTGAAGTCCATAAGTATGTAGAATTATTAGTGTCAATGAAAAATTTTTCAATGACAACATTTAAAATTACTCTCCAAGGTTGAAATTTTAGTCTTTAGAAAAGAGAGACTCAGATTCTAATATTATTCTGTATATGAATGTACATTACAAATTGGTCAAATGAGAAAATATAAAAAGTGTAGAATGGAAAATGAAAACAAATACAGGCATCCTTATTCCATTTAAATTTTAAAAATTATTTTGTCCTAATCATCGATCTCAAACAGGGACATGGATATTTGTTCTGTTTTGCTCGACTGTACTCAGCAGAGTGTAACAAATTCCCAACAGATGAGTTTACTGTCTTACAACAACAGAAAAGAGATGCATCAATCTGCTATACTTTACAGAAGAGGAACAAGTTTAATAATGACAGTAATAAAAACTTGTCACAGGAACCCAGGGCTGTCAACAAGGAGTTTCAAATTTACATTGGTGAATACCTTTGTTTAAAAAAAATGCCTCACTGGCTTTATTTTTTTATTTTTTTATTTTTTTGCGGTACTGGGGATCGAACTCAGGACCCTGTGCTTGCTAGGCAAGCACTTATTCCACCGAGCTATATCCCCAGCCCATAAATTTTTTGTTCCATTTTGGTTTTTTTTTTTTTTTTGGTGGTACTGGGGATTGAACTCAGGACCCTGCGCTTGCTAGGCAGGTGCTTATTCCACTGAGCTATATCCCCAGGCCCCTCCTCACTGGCTTTAGTGGGTGTTCCATGTTACAGCTTGTATCACCTGCTGTTTGTTTCCTGAAATAAAATTACACTGCTACATTACCAACCAGTGTGGAAGTTATCACTCAAATTGCTGTGCAATGACTTAAGTTCCATTAAAAATTTAAAAGTGTTTTTACAGGTATAAATTAGAGATTAACATAGATGAGTTAATTTTATTGTAGCATTACTTTTTGTCATGTTACAATGAAATTTTACAAAATTTAACTACTTCAAATCTGGAGACCTATGATATTATTTAAACAGATTAAACCTTTTGGAAAATATATCCTCTCAGTCTTTGGAGACAAACTTTAAATACATTATCAATATCAGGAGAGAAACAGAATATTGTTAGAAGAGAAAATTAAAGAAAATCTTTGGTTAAATACATTTTTTTGGAGGGATAGGTGGTATGACAATGCAAAAGAAGCTACATTTTTCAGTAGAACGGAATATAGATATACCATTAATGGAGAAGGGTACAAATTTGCTGGTACTTTCCAACTTTGAGTCTATCCTCAAGAATTTCAAGAACAACTTGAAGGGAAAAGTCCCCAGCCTCCCAGTAATTCATTAAGCTGAACACGTTTTTTGTTGCTCTGTGTTCATGGCCATCTCATTTGAATATTAAACAAAGGGACCTGACATTCTTGTTGATAGTTACCTGATTCATGTAAGAAAATAGAACAGACTAATATCTAGAATTTATAAAGAACTCAAAAAATTAGAGCACCCCCAAATACTAGATTCAATCAAAAATGTACAAGAGAAATGACCAGACACCTCACGGAAGAACGTACAAATGACCAATAATTACATGAAGAAATGCTCAACATCTCTGGCCGTTAGAGAAATGCAAATTATAACAAAACCGAGATTCCATCTGGCCCCAGAAAGAAAGGCCATCATCAAATACAGTGATAACCAGTGCTGGTGAGGCTGCGGGGAAAAGAAACCTGTCTACATTGTTGGTAAGAATGGAAACTAGTACAGCTGGTATGGAAATCAATGTGAAAATTCTTCAGAAAACTAAAATTAGAAATTCTATTTGACTATTATCGCCATCTAGGTATCCTCTGGAAAGAGTTAAAGCCATCATATTACAGTTACTTATGAACACCCAAGTTTATAGAAGCATAATGTGTCATAGCTAAATCTTGTATGTAGCCTGTATGCCCATCAGCAGATGAAAGGATAGCAATAATGAGGTATCCACACTCTGTGGAGCACTACTTTGCCATAAAGATAAACTTGAGTCACTTGTAAGAAAATTAATGTACCTGGAGACCATAATGTTAAGTGATAAACATAAATCAGACACACGAGTTTAAATATTGCATGGTTTCTCTTATATGCTCTCTATTTACCCAAAATACGAAAAGCGAAAAAAGACAGATAATAGGAAGTAGGGAGATAGATTGTTTTCAAAGGGAAGGGGATCAAGAGGTGGAGGGAGGAAGGAGGAAGGGGAGAGAAGTGGCATGAAAAAGAAATTAAGATGTGCTCTGTACATACAGCAACTCCAATCATTTGAAAATGTAGACATCATTAATAATTTGTCATTTGCAAAAAACAGATGGAGGGTAAGACTCAGCTCCAAGTCACTGTTAGCTTACCACTGATATAAAGAACATGTATACTTTGAAAAATTGTGGAAATGAATAAAAGTTACCACTGAAGTTAACTAACGTCTGCAGTAAGGAATAACATAGTTCAGACATCATCATGCAGGCTTAATTTACTGTGTATAGTTCCACTTACTTATCTGGCTCTCAGTTTATGCTTATCATGTCAGCTGCCAGTGGAGCATGTTTTCTCAAATTGAAGCAAACATTAATCATGACTTATGGTCTCTGATATCACAAAAAATAGTGCTCAAGTCAGTCGCCATTTCTGTAGAATGACACCCGTGCAAATACAACTTTCCAAGTTACTGTGGTTCAACTTACAATGTTTTGATGTTAAGATAGTGTGAAAGCAATATGCACTCAGTAAAACTGGACTTCAAGTTTCAAGTTTTGATCTGTTCCTGAGTTAGTGACATGTTGCTATCTCCTTCACAATGCTAGGCAGTAGACTACCCTTAACTCCAAGTCAGCCACATGACCATTAAGGAAAACAACCATACTTTATAATGTGTTGTGCTACTAAGATAAGAAGGTTCCTGGGTTAGAGGAATGAATTGCATTTTCAGTGTGGAATATTTTTAATTTGTCACGGGTTCATCAAGACATAACCCATTGTAAGTTGAGGATCTGTAAATATTGAAATTGCTGATAATAAATGTATTTGCCAAAGAAGCATATCTTTTATTGTTATTTTGTTATTTACTTTATAACAAATTAGCTGATATCCAGAATTATTATGACCACAATTTTGAATTATTTTGTGTTCAATAGTTTGACTTGTGAATTTTATAAGGAATGATTTTATATGTATCAGACTCATTATAATAGAGAAACAAACACTATACTACCTTAACAACTTTCATGTGAGGAAGAGATGCCTTTTCTAATTTGTGTGGAGACCTTCTATGGGCTAGCAGAAGATAGTTTTTAAGGGGTAGAAACCCACTTACCAAGACTGTCCTAAGGGAGAGGAATGAATGAATGAGCAAACTTTGGCTCTTGCCCTTTCAGGAGCATCTGGCCTAGTGTGGAGTTGGCCTAATGTGGAGTAGGGTGGTTTGCAGTCTTATATTTATGGTAGAGCAATATTTCCTACTATTGTTCTTTCCAAGTTATGTGGCAGTGGCTTAATGCCCAGAACTTTATTTTAAAACAAAAACAACAATATAAAAGCGACCCTACCTTATGGCAATGAAACAAAAGAAGATGAAAACTGGAAGCCACTCAATATGTTGTTATGTATAGAGTGTTACATTATGTGAAATTTTGATTGTCTCCTCCACCATATCTTTAACAGCCACAGGTAGAGTTCATACACCACGCTAGGATTACCCTCTAGCCTTAAGGACAAATGTTAGTCAGGTTAACAATGTAGTATTTACTTTTGATGTTATGGTTGATACATTGTGTCAATTTGAGGAGTCTTGAAGCTTAGCTAAGTAACTCAGCAGTTCTATACCCTAGGGTGAAAAGGATATGCTCTAGTGTGTTGTTCATTGTGTCAACTTGAGAAGTTTAAAAGTTTAACCTTTCAACTTTAAAGTGATTTAGCAGGAAGCCAAATGAACATTCTTGCTTGTGGAAGAGGAGGGCACAGAGATAGTGTGAGCATGAGTCGATATACAATAGAAGAGAAGAGAAGAGGCTTGCCCTACCTCCTGTTCTTCTTGCTTTTGCTGTCTTGTGCTGCCTTGAAAGATTGCCTCTGTGCTATGCCACCTTGCCTTGGAGCCAGCTGATTATGGACTGAAACCTCCACAAACTGTGAGCTAAATAAAGCTTTACTTCCTTAATTTTGGGTGTTGGCTATTTTGTCTCAGCAATGAGAGAAAACTAACCAAGACAGATAGGATCTCTCAGCTCAATAATCAACAAAATACATAACCTAAAGATGTCTTCAGGTACAAAAATACATTCCTCAAGTGAAAGTGCATTGACTTACATAAAAACACAAAAGCTCTAGAATTGTACCTAAAACTTATGTAGAAATCCATAGAAGCTCTTTGAAGATAAAAGGAAAGTTGTTTATAAGCCACTGATGAAAGCGTGTGAAGGACCGTGAGTATTTTGCAATAGACATCTGAAGATCTCATTAGAATTTGAAAGCATCTTGAAAAAAAATTAAGAAAGTTTGGCTGAGCTTGACTGAGGTGAGTCACACCTGGATGTAAGGATCTGAGGGAGCTCCTTGCCTGAGTGCTGGTGTGTAGACTGCTAGGAGTCAGGACTGCACACCAGCATAATTATTGGTTCTTATTATAAACCTCTGAAAGCATAAGAGGCAACATAACTATCCCCTTTAAAATCTTCTATGTGTCCTTGGCATGTCCCTCTGAACTTGAAAGCTGTTCAGGAGTATCCCAGAGTCCAAAAGAAAAATAGGTCATGAAAGAGTATCTAGACTGATTATTATTTGTTGGTTTATGGAATATCCTAGCTCCATTCAGGGTAAATTATTTTTTATATGTGATGGAATTTTTGATTTTTAGAGGAATAAAAGCCAGGTTTTATTAAGTATGTTAGGTGTCATTTGGTTTTCTTGCCATAAAAATTCCACGAACTATCCTTAAAATATTACTCTTAGTAAAAATTACCTGCACTTGAAAAAGAAGATGCTGAAGGAGAACTAACAGCAGAAATAACATATAGACAAAACGACATTCAAGATCAAAATTTGTTCTTCAAAATAATCAATAAATTGAGTAAACTATCGACATTATTTTTAAAAATTCTTCTAAATAATAAGTGAATATTATATAAGCAAATGACCTTGGATAACAAAATATATTTTGAATAGATTTTGTGTTTTATCCCCAGGTTATATTAATACACTTGAGGACTAAGTGTCTTACTACCTTCTCGTTGCTGGAACACAATACCTGCCATCCATAAGTTAGAGGAGGAGGGGTTTATCTGGCTGCACATTTGGGGAGTCTCAGACTTTGTATGGTCAATTGTCTCCAGCAGCGTATGGCTACTCACCTCATAGCCAAGCGGCAACAGAATGCAGAGAGGAGCTGGGAAGGGAGATCAAACCCTTCTAGGCCAAGCCCATGGCGAGCAGCCTCTTCCCACCAGACCCCACTTCCTCAAAATAAGTCAGATATAAATCCATAATCCCAGCCACCTTCCCAAAGCACAGCCCATGGGTACATGAGGCTATGAGGTGACACCTCGATATAAAGCATAGCTTCAACGTAAGTGATTATACAATTGGTACAAATGAACACAAGAATTAAAAACTACATTGTCTGTCGAGTGAGGAAGAAATAGAAAAAATAGTACTATACAATTTTAAAATGGATGATTCTTGGATGCTTACATAGCTCTGAAATTCCAAATTTCTAAAGTTTTCAAAAACGTGTTTGGTGAAAGATGTACTTTCATAAAATGGTACTGAGTTCATTTAATTGATTGAAGCTAATCTTGAATTCACATGTGAGAGTTCTAAAAAATCATAAAAGTAAAAAAAAATACTGATGGCAAATAGCAAGAATATAACATTATGTAACAGCTTAATGATATACTGTACTTATGTAGGGGTGCTGCAGTAATGTGATGTTTTGGTGTCACAAAACATCACTTACTAGATTACAAAAACAAGATAAAAGCCCATAAATTAGTTCAATTATTCCATGATGATGTTCAATAAAATTTGTCATTTCTTTTAGATAAAAATGAAAAAATGTAATTTTTAACAGTATACATGTGGAGTGGAGACACAATAAACTCACTCTGGGAACGCTAAAATTGTTTCCTTAAGCCAAGAGTGGGATGAAGGTGTGCACCACTGCTGCTTAACATAACACTAGAAATGTTAGCAATATCTATCTGAGATGAAAACAGAATCAGGGATACAAATCTGAATGAAAATATTTCAAAAAATTTTTTTATTAAAAGTACATATGCAAGTTAGGAAAATCCAAGCAATTATATAAAAAATCAATATTATTAGAATGAAGTTAATTTAGAAATTTTCAGACTATATAATAAAACCATTAAGATATTGCCCATAAGTTATATTTAGCTATACTTATTTTCATATATAAAATTATTCCACATGTAAGTTTTAATTATTATTTAAAAGATTTATTCAAAAACATCCGTAGCTCCAGTTAGGGAGGAAAAACAGAGTTTAAACTGATCGCCTAAGGCCAGGTAGCCCAGATAGTTTACTTTCCAGCTAGCTATCTCCTAAAACCCCTGCATATCACTCACTGCCTCTTACATTGAGTTTTACAAAATTACAATTTTTGATTCTGGGCTTAGTGCTATAAATTAATATATTTGGTTCATAATTAATTAAACCTTAGTGTTACAAGCATCATTTTATCTTTTAGAAATCTTTTCTCTGCAGAAAAATAGTAATGATCTACCTCTAAATCAGACCCGTAGCCCCTGGTGGCTGAGGACACCGGGGGAAGGTAACATCTTTCATACAGAAAGACTTTTGGGGCTGGGGTATAGCTCAGCAGTAGAGCATTTCTCTAACACGTGCAAGACTTTGGGTTCAGTTTAGAACAACACAAAAGAAGGAAAGACATTTTAGGCTCATTATTAGACAAACTAAAAGTGGTGAAACTACTGATATTTTTATGGTTAACGTGTAATAGAACTGAATACTAATTAAAGCTAATATAGAAAGATTGATCAAAGTTAAAAAGAATTTAAAGGGAAATGCGACTCTTTGACTTACTATATATAATTTTAATCATGTTTTATGATGTGATAATTATTACATCTTCATGTTGGTCAGCTTTCACATCTAAAGATCTTTGAAATTATCAGTCATAGTCTTAAAACAAACACAGATGCAAATAAAGGCGGAATGAACTTTTTCTTTGATGCATCAGAGGACTGAGGTCAGGAGGCAAACCACCAGGCCCAAACCCAGGGAAATTCACAGCAAATCCGGGGTCAGAGCTGAAATCTGCTTCCTGAGTAATACTGGCTGAGAATTTTCTAAAATTAATGGTAAACACCAAACCACAGATCTAGGAAGCTCAGAGAACATCAATCATGGTAAATATTTTGAAAAAGAGAAAAAAAATCAAACCAACAAACAAAATCCTAGAAAAAACAAACCAAAACTACACATAAGCTTACCATAGTCAGACTATAGAAAATGAAGCACAAGAGCAAATCTTCAAAGAAGCCAGAGAAAAAGAAAACTGCCGGTATGAAGAAAACAGGGTAAGAGTTATGTCTCTCTTCTTATTCAGAAGGTTGAAGTTTGAAGACAAGTAAGTTTGAAGGCATGTAAGCTTGAAGACAACTGAATTAAATACATAATGTGCTGACAAAGAAAGAAACAAGAAAGGAAGCTTTGGCAAGTTGGAATTCTATATCTAGTAAAACTATTCTGCCATAAAGATGGATAAACTTGTCATTTCTAGGAAAGTGGATGCAGCTTGAGAACATAATGTTCAGTGAAAGAAATAAGGCACACAAGTGTAAATATGGCATGATTTTTCTGACATGAAAAGCCCAGAATATAAATAGAGACCAAAGTAAAAGACAAATGACAGGAAGTAGGGCAGTAGATCATTCTCAAATGGAAAGGAGACCAAGAGATGGACGGAGGGAGATGAAAGCGAGGGAAAGAGGCTGAAAGAATTGAGATGTGTTAGGTACATGTACCAACTTCACACAAAGAGTGTAATCATTATGTACTGCAAATGTGTACTAAAACAGGTAAATGAGAAATGAAGGCATTCTCATGCTAACAAAAATTGGGGTAATTTGTTGCAAGAAAAGCAACCTTGCAAGAAAGAGCAAAACATTCTTCAAGGACAAAGAAAGCTATATAAAACAGTGCAACATCAGCCAAAATCACAGGATGTCGTTTTGTAAATAATGAAAAAGTGATCCTGAAATTTAAATTGAAAGGCAATCTACCTAGCATAGTCAGCACAGTACTCAAAGAACAAAAAATGTTTGAATACTGATATTATCTCATTTTAAGACTTACTCCAAAGATAGTGATCCATACAGCATATCAATAAAGGAATACATACATAGTTCAGTGGAACAGAAGAGTGATCTCATAAATGGTCTTACCAAATGTAGTGTGAATTATCCTTAGGAAGGAGCAAAAGGAATTCAGTGGAGATAGTCTTTTCAAAAATTAGTGCTAGAACTAGGATTAGAGGTCCCATCCAACCCAGCTATTTCCCTCCTGGGTATTTTTCCAGAAGAACTGAAAACATCATACCACAGTGATATGTGTGAACCTATGTTTATAACAGTACAATTTGTCATAGCTAAATCTTGGAAACAACCCAAATGTCCATCAACTGAGGAATGGATAAAAAAATGTAGTATTTTTATACAATGGAGTGTTACTCAGCTATAAAGATAGATAAACTAGAGGCTTTTATAGGTAAATGGATGTAACTAGAGACCATACTCATTAGTGAAATAAATCAGATCCACAGTGTAAACATCATATTTCTTCCCTACTATAAGAACCTGAAAAAGTAAATAAAATCTGAAAGGTACAATAGATATTGTGATAGGGAAAAGAAACTGCTCAAATAGGAAGGAGCAACTGGAATGAAGGAATGCAGAGGCAAAAGGAAGAAGGAAGAGGGAAAAATGTGTATATATAGATATACAGGATAGCTAGGATAATTGTACTGCTAATATCTGTTGGTTTATTGAAAGGAATTGTTAATGTGTAATTGTTTGACCAATCTTGCATGTGTATGTCTGGTTATCTGTGCAACCATTTTGAAGATGACATTGTGTAGTATAATAACCATTGTTAATATCCTATCACCGTGATTTGAAATTCTGTATCATTTTTATTGCTATTTATGCTGTTGTGTTTCTGTATTTGTTTTTGTTATGTTGCTTTTTTTAAATGAAAAACAAAATTTATATGTATATATTAGGATAGCTGGAAAAGGTGTATTGCTATAATGTCTGTAGTTTATTGAGAGGAACTGTCAATGCTTAAAATTTTCTTTTTTTTCAATTTTACATGCTTGAATTTGGTAATTGATCTGAAAATAGTGTGCAGTATAAGAACCATTGTTGAACTCCTACCATTTTTGTATGGTGAAGCTATGCATCATTTTCAATGTTTTAAAAAATTATTTTTATTGTTTTTTACTTGTTACTGTCTTTGATCATTTGATCAATCTTACATTCTTAAGTCTAACGGACTGAGCAAGTTTGTGGAAGATAACAGTGTGTAATTTAGCAACCATTGTAAATTTCTATCATTTTGTCTTGAGGTCATGTTTCATTTTTGTTGTTTTGATTTTGTCTTCATTGTTGTCAGTCTTTTATAGTTCAGTATAATACAAAAAATTGGTGCTAAACCAACTGGATGTGCATATACAAAATAAACAAATATATACAAAAATAAAAATGAATAAATAGAATTAACCTATGCACAGACCTTAGACCCTTCTCCAAAATTAACCAAAATGGATCATAGATCTAAATGTAAAATGATTACATGTCTACAGGTAACATAGGAGAAAATCTAGAGGTTTGATGATGAGGTTTTACTCCATGAAAGAAAAAGCATTGATAAATTGGACTTTTATTAGTATTTGAATTGTCTGCTGTGTGAAAGTCACTGTTAAGAGGATCAAAATATAGGGTGTAGACTGGGAAAAATATTTACACACAAATATCTGATAAAGTCCTTGTGATGGTTTGGATCTGGAGTGTCCCTCAGAGTCTTATGTGTGGAAGGTTTGGTTACTAACATGTGTGTTATTAGGAGGTGCAGAAATGCTAAGAGGCAGTACCCACTGGGAGGAA
Organism: Dinomys branickii; assembly: GCA_004027595.1. Taxonomy (NCBI): domain Eukaryota; kingdom Metazoa; phylum Chordata; class Mammalia; order Rodentia; family Dinomyidae; genus Dinomys; species Dinomys branickii. The sequence goes on from PVLD010000693.1 coordinate 154,169, forward strand.
GTGAGGTCTTTGAGGGGGCGTGCCCTTGGGGGTATATTTGAACTTTGACCTTTTCTTTTCTCTCTTTGCTTCCTGGCTGCCAGGAAGCCAGCAACTTTCCTCTGCCTGATACTCCCTGTGGTGATCTGCCTTACCACAGTCCCAGGGCAGTGGAACCAAGTGAGCATGGATTGAAATCTCTGAAACTGAGCCAAAGCAAATGTTTCCTTGTAAGCTGATTTATATTCGGTATTTTTTCATACAAACAGAAAGCTAACAATGTGAGTCCAAAATACACAAAGAATTTCTAAAACTCAACAACACCCCTAGACAACCTAAAAAAAATAGGAAAAAAATCTGAAAAGTTTCCTTATTTAAGAAAATGTACAGTTGGTCAATAAACATATGAAAAGACTATGATTTGTCTTGAGGATATTTTAAAGCAAAACAACAATGAGATTTTAGTATGTATCTACTAGAATGGCTAAAAATTCCCCGAACTAACACTGCTAGTTGTTGATCTGATACTGGGTGACAAGAACTCATACTCATCATTAATAGGAATGTAAAATGGTGCAACCATTTCAGAAGACAGGGCTGTTTTTATGAAACCAAACATCATCTTACCATGCAATCCAGCAATTGTGCTTCTAGGTTTTTACTGAATTGCTTTATGGTCTTATGTTCACACGAAGATCTGCATGCAAATCTTTAGACCAGCTTTTTAGAGTAAAAATGTCCTTCATTAAGTGAGTGTATAAACAAACTATCATATATCCATAGTAGAAATATTGTTCCTCAACAGAAAGAATTGTCTATTAGGCCACAAAAGATAGATTTTAAACCAAACCATAAAAAAGGATATTTATGAACTCATGCTTATATAAATAAATAATTGAATAAATACATAAGTACAGGAGGTGATAAAAAATTGCTCATGTAGGAGAATTCCAAATGATTTATGAAGTTATGCCCTCAGTGAAGGGTAGTACAATTGTTCCTTCAAGTATGGTAACTTCCTCCCCCAACATACAGTATGAAAAGTGGGGGTGAGTGCAGGTAATTTTATTGTGGAGAAACCTGATAAACACTGCCTTGATTCAAGTAATCAAGGTCAACATCAATATCCATAGCATGTATCCTTGATATGTGCGGTGGTTGATTGTGTCAAAGCTTTAAGTTAACTCAGCAGTTTTACACCCTAGTGTGTAGAAAAAGCGTCCTAGGGTGGCTTTCTGCACCCTAGGGTCTAAAGGACCCAGCTTACGGCAGTTTGTAGCCTGGATGGTGTAAAAGGGAAATGAGAAAGGATGGATGGGTTTCCGTTCTTCAAGGGAGCTGCAGTCTTCACCTTCAGCTTGAACATCATCTCCTGGCTTCTAGCACGGGCTCTTCAGCCTTCCATTGCAGACCCATCGGCTTCCTGGTATGGACTTGCACAGAACATGGCAGTGAGCTCCAGACCTTTGACTGAAGTCTTCAGCCTCCAGTGTTCAGACACCCCCCTGCATGCTTCCTCATCCAACTCTGTGGCTGACCAGTTTAAGCCAATCTTATAATTTCTTATACATTTGTATATTTTGTGTTATGTCTGCTTCTCTGGTAAAACCCAGTCTTTTACTTCTTTGGTATTCTCCCTGAAACACCAACCCCTAAACCTCAGTCTAATTATGGGGAAAAAACCCCCACCAGACAAATCCCACATGAGTGACACATCTGTCAGTTTGGACTGTCACAGCAAAATACCATGGATTGTGTGGTTTAAACAATGAAAATTTATCTTCTTACAGTTATGGTGGCTAGAGGTCCAGGATCAGAGTGCCATCATGGTCTGCTGGGTTCTAATAAGGGCTATTGTCTTAGGTTGCAAATGGCCTTCCCACTGTGCCCTTGCATGGGAGAGAGAGAGAGAGAGAGAGAGAGAGAGAGGGAACTCTGGTATTATTTCTTTCTCTTTCTAAAGAGGCACCAGCATTATCAGTTTGAGGCTCCACCCTATGTCCTCAATTAACCTTTATCATGCTTACATGGAGTCTGTTTCCGAGTAAGTTATTTTTGGGGTGAGGGCTTCAACATATAAACAAAGCTTCTCTCACACTCCTCATCAAGGGCTCTGTGTGGGACTGTCCCTTTGTTTTTTTTTTTCTTTTATTTTAAATAGAAAAAACAATAAAAACAATGACATAAAATTTCAAAACAAGACAGTAGGAGATTAACAATGGTTAGTACATTGCTTATTCTTGGTATGGTTTTTTGACCTTGGCCAGTGTTCCTACCTGAAACTGTCCCATAAGCAGCCATTTGACTGTGTTTGGCCCTTCAGCCCTGCCTGTATCCCTGGCTCTAGGCCTCAGACAATGGACTGTAAATACACAAAGCTAAAAAAGAGTTCTATATGACAAATGATAGTAGGGCACAATTTTTTAAAAATGACAAAATGATAGATGAAAGTTGTTACAAAAATATATGTGCTATACATAAGAAAAATATAATACAAAATCATAGATGTTACATAAGTTTATATCCATGCATCATAGCACTACTAAGAGCCAATCTGATGCCAAGATGAGGGGCAGTATGTGTATTCCCAGAAAAGTGACAGAAGAAATAAGGTAATTAGAAAATGCGTGGCAGTGAGGTTCTGAGCAGATTTTAAGGAGTCCTGGAGGAAAAGGTAGGGTTTTGCGTTTTTCCTGTGCCACTATGTGTGTGTGTATGTGTTTTGTGTGTGTGTGTGTGTGTGTGTGTGTGTGTGTGTGTGTGTTTTAATTAGGCTTTCAATTTAAAGTTTGCTTCAACAAAGGGTTTAGAATAAGAAGTTAAAATGTAGTTGAAATTAGTGTTATACAGAGCTATTCCTTAAGTATAAAAATCACAAATTATATTACATTATTTTAAAAATAACTCAGTTTAAAATACTGGTGACGCTGTGGAGAAATAGGAACTCTTCTCCACTGCTGGTAGGAATGTAGACTGGTGAAACCACTCTGGAAATCAATTTGGAGATTCCTCAGCAAACTAGGTCTAGAGGTCCCATTTAATCCAGCTATTCGCCTTCTGAGTATTTTCCCAGAAGATCTGAAAACATATCACAGCAATATATGTGCACTCATATTTATAGCAGCGCAATTTGTCATAGCTAAATCATGGAAGCAACCCAAATGTCTATCCACTAAGGATTGGATAAAAAAATTGTGATACTTTTATATAATGGAATATTATTCAGCTATAAAGAAAGGTAAACTCGAGGCTTTACAGGTAAATGGTCACAACTAGAGATAATACTCGTAAGTGAAATAAATCAGACCTCCATGGGTAAGCAACATATTGTCTCACTAGTATAAAAACCTGAAAGAGTGAGTAAAAATTAAGAGATATGATAGACGTTGTGAAAAGAAAGAGAACTGCTCAAAAGTAAAGAACAACTAGGATGAGGGAAAAGAGAACAGAAAGAAGGGGAAACTATGCACATATGTATACACAGGAGAGCTGACATAGTTGTACTACTGACTTCTATCGCTTTACTGAAGGATCAGTTGATGATTAATTATTTCATCAATTTTGCATTTCTCTGTTTGTTTTCCTGAGAAACCACTTTGAAGATATCAATAAGTAATACACCAACACTGTTAATTTCCTACCAATTTGTTTGTAATTCAATATTGCTTGTAGTGTTCTTATGCTATTTTGTAAATGGGTGTCTGCTTGTTAATATGCTTTGCGTCTTTTATGTTTTAAAATAAATTTTAAATAATAAAAACACTCAATTTAAAGTAAAATCCAACTCAAAGAAAAAACAGAGGGCAATAACATCAGGAATATCACATAACTATTTCATATACAAAGAAGGCAAGTATAGGACCCTTTTATGCACAAAGGAATACGAAATAAACTGAAGAGAAAACAGAATGCAAAACAGAACACTTACATGATACAATGACATAAAAATGTACTTAGGAATGTACAGTGACAGAATTTGGAGGACAATTTAGAGAGATATAAATAGTGCTTAATGTTCTTTAGTTTCTTTTTTCTATAAAAAGGTTAAGCGCATAGTTTTAAAAACATTTCTTACATGTATAAGAGAATATGGGTTATTTGGATCAAACCTGCATGGATGAATTTTTTAATTAAAATTGTCATAGCTTACTCACACGTGAGGCCAATATATCTTCTTTTGTAAATTCCTACAGAATTAATAAAAGGTTTCTGACCATGCTGGTTGAATTAGTTTGGCATTGAAGACCAGGTTCTCCAGGAATTCACAAGCATATGCTTCTGTAGTCAGATTTATAAACAACAAAACAATGGGAGTGTTTCAGTATTTTAAAGTCAACATCCAAAGACATGGACAGATGTATACGCAGCTGGAGAACAGTTTCATTTTTCTTTCTTTCTTCTTCCAAGAATGATGTTTTAATTTTCAGCTTTTGCCTGGATTGGGTGGTGGAGTTCCAGTATGGTCTTGATTGAAAAGTCTCTTGAGGGGTGCACACGGGCACATGGTGATGTTTGAAAATGATGAAATTCACTGGGGAAAATAAAAACCCTCTGAGGATAAAGTAGTGAAAGTGCTGATAAGATAACAGGACAATGCTGGTGCGGTGCGAGGCCCTGTAAAGATTTTTTTAAAGGCTAAAAACCACTAGAGCACACGCTGATTTGGCAAATGTACAGGTTAGAAGACAAACTACCTTCCTTCTTGGAGAGAACTGTATGATTTCATTTCCAGATCAGGAGGCGCACCCTGACGGACAGGGACTAGTTAGAAGAGAACCACTGGCAGAGACTTGGGCTCAGGCTTGAGAATGAAGAGGTACATATTGTCTACTTATTCATCCAGTTACCTTTCAGCTCTGTGATTCATGATGAGTTACTTAACTTCTCTGGGCCTTGCTTTTCTTATGTGTTTGTGGAACACGTGATTTCACCTCCCCCCTCGCACTGCAGGATGAAATACGAGCGCACATGTTGGGGACAGAATATGTTCCCAGTCAGCGCTAGCCAGTGTTGGTTTTGGCAGAAGCAAGAGTTGTATTTTGTAGAATGTCTCCAAACACTCAGAAATGCCATCGTAAAATTGAGATCTCTCCAGATAATACAGATACAGAGAATCAGAAAATCTCAGAGCCTGCTGAGTGGTGTGCTGTATTTCTACTTATTAGGGCATGCAGGAGATTTGAGGAAGAGAACAAATACATGTAAACCAACTGCAGAGGGTATAGTCACGGCATTGGGAAGCCTGGCTGTGGGGTGTTTCCCTGAGTGTTGCATTTGAAAGTTTCTTTATTGTGTTTTGTCATGCTCCCCACCCAGGTTTTCAATAAAAATGGCCATGAAACACAACACTGGCCATGAGGTCAGCTGGTGATGCAGTTGTCCTAAACCTTGGAGAGCCGCGCACTTCCACGCGGGAGGTGAGGAGAAGGTAATTACTATCATTTTGCCCTTTACTTTGAAAGGAAATCATGTAGAGAAATACATCTGCAAAGTTAAAGAAAAAATTGAAGAAGAAGAAACCCTTGAAGGGGGAAATCAAGTTTTTGGCTTAGGGTTTTGATTTTACCCTCAAAGTTTCTTTCTAATCCTGGAGAGTGAATCTGATAGTTGGGAAATACACAGCCAGACCAGTGGTCAAGGTTTTGGCCAAGTGCACCGGTCACTGCTGTTTCGTTTTTTTCTTGTTATCATTTGACCCCAAGTTGTCTATCTGACGGTGTTAAGCCCTTCCTTAATATGGTATAGACTCACTTCCTCTACCTGTCATAGGTCTAGTTTTCCTCTTCCTGTACCCTGCACTTCAGCTAATCTTCCAAAATTATTGCTTATCTTGTATTTATGGATGTGTTGTGCTTCCATGCTGTTTTGCATCTCTTTTTAACCTCCAGGAACAAGGTGTATGGATATATCCAGATTGAAGAAGGCCTGTATGCCCGGGCATGGTGGCACACTCCTGTAATCCCAGCACTAGGGAGGCTGAGGCAGGAGGATCATTGCGAGTTTGAGGCCAGCCTGGGCTACAAGGTGAGCTCAAGGCCAACCTGAACTTCATAATGAGATCCTGTCACAAAAAGACCAAAAAGAAAAACAAAACAACAAAAAGAAGTCCTGTGAAGTCACCTTGTTCCGGAGCCTGTCAAGCCCAGGGGAAGAACTGCCCTCCTTTGAAGATCTCTAGAGCAACCTAATCAGTTTTGTCAGAGTTGTGGCTTTCTCTATGCGCTCTCATTCCCCATTTTATTAGTATATATTTGTGATGATTATATGGGCATGCGTCCTGGGGAGCTGGTGTGTATCGCTTCTTGATCCTTTTTACTTCCCTTTCCCTGTCTCTCATCAGCCATGTTCTCAGGTCCCCTGCCCAATGCCACACAGCACGTTTCACAATATGAGTAGGAGTCATGCCTTGTTCATCCACATGCAGTGAATGAAGAAATCTTCGCCTCAAGCAGCATCTGTGTCTAAATAACGCTTACTGGAAAGGTAATTTGCCAAGTAAGACAAATGGTCTGGGGTCACGTGTACACATGTTATCTCCTCTTTGTACAAATGTGCCCATTGTCCGTAAATGTCAAGGGCTATACAGCAACAGGGATTTTATTGTGCAAAAAAAATGTATCCTCCGTACATTTTTATAACATATGCAGGGACAAAATAATATTGCATTTCAATTTAGATGTTCCATGTATAGTTTTTCTTTATTCACTAAAAGAGTGGGAAGTTGGAGCATACTCCCTTGAACTTAGTGCCTAAACTTGGGTATATGGCAATGAGAGATAAGAGTTAGAAGTCTAGAAAATCCAGCCCCTTCTCCCCAGCTCTGCCAATCTGAGTCTCCATCCTTCCTCACTGAGGTCCTGCAGGCACCTTCTACTACACCAGCCTCCAGCTTACCCCCTTGCTTCCCCACACTGTGTCTAATCGAGTAGCTAGATCTATCTCTTCTCGGGGTAAATCATACCACATCACCCATGCAAGTCCCTGCCAACCCCACTTGTTTTGCTCTAAGTAAACTCTAAAGTTCTGCGTGGCTTTTCATGATCCATCTGGTCTTTGCTTCTGCTTTGACCTCATCTCCTGCTGCTAGAATTCACTCTCTTTCATCCACACAGGTTCTTGAAGCCTCTCAAACATGTCATGCACACACCTGTCTTAAATCGTGTGAGTTGCCTACAAACTATGCATAGTACCTGTCTCCTTCAAGTCTTCCTCAGATTTCACCTTCTCATGAGAACTTTTCTCTTTCCTTCCTTCATCCCTCCATCCATCCCTCCATTCCTTTATTTTGTTTGTGATGCTAGGAATGGAATCCAGGTCTTACACATGCCAGGCAAATGCTTTACCACTCAGCTATACCTCCCCCTCTGGTCCTCTCAAGAGCCTGTATGAGAACCTCTTTCTCTTTCCTAAGAATCCTATGCTCCTATTCTTTTTTTATGTCATAGCATGGACCACTTTTTAAGTTACTACATAATTTAATGTACTACATAATTTAATTAGCTTCTGCTCATTTATTAACTTCTGTCTCTTATGAATAGTGATAAAATCCACTGAGGCAGGGATACTTTTTTATTGACTGAAGAATCCTGAATGCCTACAACTGTGCCTGATACATACTCACTAAATATTTGTGGGTGAAAGGAAGTATGTTTATAATGTGGCAAACATTGCTATTTCCTAGTTCTTTTGTCATTTAAACTTCACAGCAACATTTGTTTTCTAACATTAGTGCATGTAGACTATACAGGGTAGTGTTTCACTGTGGTGTTTTCGTATGTGTATTTAATGTATCAATCACATCTACCCACACTGCTACTCTATCTAGGCATCCCCACTTTCCTCTTTTCTTACATATCTTCTTTCATGCCATTCTTTTTCCCCTAGATTCCACACTGTAGGGAAAATATACAATTTTTGTCTTTCTGAGGCTGGCTTATTTCACTTAACAGGATAATCTCAAGTTTTATCAATTTTCCTGTGAGTAACACAATTTCATTCTTCCTTATGACAGAATAATACTCCATTGTGTGTGTGTGTATATATATATATATATATATATATATATATATATGTATATATATCATGCTTTCTTTATCCATTCATGCCTTGATGGGTACTATAATGTTTGACACATTGTGTCAGCTTGAGAAGTTTAGAAGTCTAGCTAAGACTCAGCAGGGGGCCAGGGTTCTCATTCTATAAACATCCTGAACTTCCGCAAGAGGAGGGAAGATGGTGTGAGAGTAAAGGGCCTACTGTAGGGCGGAGGACCTGTGTGCACTGTAAGAGAGGCAAAGAGGCCTGCCCTCCCACCCTGTTGCTCGAGTTGCTGTTGCTGTATTCTGCTGCCTACTGTTGTCTCTCTGCCATGCCAGCCTGCTTTGGGGCCAGCTGATTATGGACTGAAACCTCCACAAACTGTGAGCTAAATAAACCTTCCCTCCCTTAATTTTGGGTGGGTATTTTATCTCAGCAACGAGAGAAAAGTAACTAACACAGGTATGTAGATTATTTCCATGGTTTAGCTATTATGAACTATTCTGTGATAAACATGGGTATGCGGGTATTTCTATTGCATACTGACTTTACTTTCTCTGGGTATCTGTTGAACAGTGATATGGCTAGTTTATACTATATAGTAGTTCTGTTTTTAATTTTTTGAGGAAGCTCCATACTGATTTCCATTGTGACTATACTAATTTATATTCCCACTAACCATGTATAAAGCTTTATTTCCTCCATATTGTTACTAGCATTTGTTGTTTTCTCATAGCAACATTCTTATATAAACACTTTATTACCTTTATTTGAAATTGAGGGAAATGAAGTTTATAGAGGTTAAAATGCTCAAAGTCACAAAGTTAAAAGTCAAAACAGGATAAAAATGAAATTGCTCCAACCTCAAATATTAAGGCTGACCATTCTATCACATTCCTGGCTGGGCTGGGCCTCAACATCTTCTATATTTTCATCAGTATATTTGTCTATAAATTCAAGAGTCAAAAACCCTTAAAGCTTGGTAAAGAAAACCAATATTTCGTTATTGCCTCATGCCTCACTCCAACTTCCCTTTACCCAGAAGTGAATGCTTCTGGGTTTTGCATTGTCTTTTATATTTCTGAACAATGTCATGTTGGCTCTGTTCCTTGATTTTTTCCCTCCAGCTTTACACATTATCTACCGACTTCTGTACTGGAAGATGAGGAAATTAGACCTCTTTCTTCCTGTTTCTCCTACACACACACACACACACACACACACACACGCACACAAACTCATATATCCTACTCTTATTCTCTTGACCTCTGAATATAATTATATTGTAATTTTGGTTAGGACTCAGGTAGGTGTTTTAGTCTGTTTTCTTGTGCTATTACCAAGTACTAAGAGTTAGTAATTTATTTAGAATACATCTCTGGAGGCTGGGAAATCCCAGAACTTGGTGCATCCAGGGGTCTCCTGCAGTTTTACCTTGGCAAAAGCAGCAGGGTAAGTGGATGTATTTGAAGGGAAACTTTTCTTTGTAACAATGCATTCTTATAAGAATGGACTAATTCCTGTAGAAGCTGTGTTAATACCTATTAATGACCTCTTGAATGCTCCACTACCTCTCAGTTTTGTGTGAATACTGTAGGTTCTAACACATAAAATGTAGGGGGCGTATGCAAACCATAGCAACAGTGCTTATGTTATAACCTCTATGATTTCTGCACAAATGAACAACGTACAGACACCATTTTTCTTTCCAGCATGACTTTCTGCATTGTCTGGGCTGTATTATTTTAAATTCGCTCATTTATAATTGTATTGACCAATTGGACCTGAAGATTTCATCAGTTTTGTAAAAGGTTTTGCCACCTTGAATGTTTGAAAAATATCTACATTGTTCCCTGACACTTGAATGATAGATTTTATTGCAGAAATTTAGGTTGAAAAGAGTTTTGCTTCAGAATTTTGAAGATACTACTTTATTAATTTCTAGCTTTCAGTTGGTTTTGTGTCTTTTACCTTCTGATCCTTCTGCATGTATGTTTTTCTCTTCTCTCTGGGACTTCTTGTTCTTCTCTTGCACCCTAGGATTCTGAGGGTTTTTGGCGGTGTGACTGGGTGTAACTATTTTCATTCATCATACTGCAGCTTAGATCCTTGTTCTTCAGTTCTAGGAAATTTCTTAATTGCGCATTTCTTCTTTACCTTTCTCTTATTCTGTTTTTCATAAAGCTTGCTATTCAGTTAATACATTCTCTGAACTGGTCTTACAAATCTTTAATTTCCTCTCTGTGTTTCTCTGCTTTCTAGGAGATTCTCATGACTTTATCTGGCACCGCTTCTTTTGAGTTTTTAATTTCTAATTAGGTCTTAGAACACTTTCTACCATTCACCTGGGAAAAGGATCCAGAATCTGGTTCTGGAGGGAGTGGACTGGTGGCCTCCTGAAGGAAGCGAACCCTGAAGTCTTGTTCTTAAGTGAGCCACACAGTAAGTGTACTATAAAACACAGAGGGGGTGGTTATGAGAAAGAGGTGAAGGGAAATGAAATACATAGTATAGTAGGCCTAGAAATATGACTACCTAGAAGGCAAGTCTATTTTGTATACTGACTTAATTTCTTCTGATTAGTGTTTATGAAATCAAATTGAGATGCTGGAGACAGTTTCAATCTGGATATGAGATCAAGCAGCTCTAACTTTGAATACAGGAGCCTAGTGGATTATTGGCTGGTTAAATTTTCTTGTATGAGTACACTCAAGAATCAAGCATTACAAACTAGACTGAAACCCCTTCAGTTTCAGAGTCATTGGTGGGAAAATCTCTCACCACTGATCATCTCTATTTCCCAGTTGTTGTAAGTTATTTTCTCACATATTTCTAATAAAATAGAGCAGATCCTTAAACTTGTAGAGTTTACTGATAACGTAAAACTGGTCTAGACCAACTCTAAAGCAGCAGTTAGGTAAATATTTACATCTGCATCTGAATTCTCTAAGTATCCTGTGTGCCTGATCATTGTGGATGCTGCAAGTACTTGCTAACAGATAATTTAGTGTGCTGGAGACAGGCAGATGTTTGGTTCCTGAGAAGGAGCCTCATGGCTGGGCCTCTTGCCAGTGTGTGCTTGATGCATCATGTTTCAAGCCCTGGGTTTCACTCCCACGTCCATCTCTTATTTTTTTTTTTTTTTCTCCTTCCTTTGCTGAAAGCCCTAGGGATTTGGGCAGCTTCACTCTGTTCTTTGGTTCTTTTTCTCCCAGGACTGGCTGACAAATAACATGCTATCTTCCTATTTTCCCTTTCTTTTAATTTGATGTCATCAAAAATAAACACTCAGGCTCTTTTTATTTAAGACTTTTACTGCCATTTCCTTCTTGTTTTGGGAATCAGCCTACCCAGACAACTGTAATCCACTGGCTCATTTCTAGTTGGGAGATTAGTAAGCAGCCTGTGGACTCATGTTTGCTAAATGAATGAAAGCACTTAGAAAATTTAAAATTGTTGCACAATTCCTGAAGATATTTTCCCAGAAGCTTCCTACCAGTTATGTGTTTCACCTTTCCTGAAAATTTCTTTGACTTAAACCCTTTAAAAGTGTGACTGTTTTCCCCATCCATGTCTTCTTGTCCTTTCAGCTTTCTGTGAACACTTTCTCTACAGCTGTGCATCTCAGGCTTGAGTGTGCAGAAGAATCACCTAGAGAGAGACCTGCTAAAATGGCAGGTTCGTGGGCCCCAGCCACAGCAATTCAGATTTAGAAGGTCTGGGTTTTTACTGACACTGTTGGGCCCAGGAGTCACCCTAGACTAGAACATTAAGAAGAGCAATCTCATGTGGTGTAGACTCGGGCTCCATTTCCAAAGTTATAAGCTTCAGCCTGAGCTCAGGTTTCCAGAGTTCAACAAGCCTGTTTATAGTACAAATTTGCTCTCTGACAGTACAGTCTGACTGTGTTGGTCTGTTTTCTTGTTGCCAGGACATAACAGCAGACACAGTTTGAAGAAGGAGAGGCTTAATTTGGCCCATTGATTCCCAGAAGTTAGTTTGTAGTTGGCTGGATCCAAGGCAGGAGCATTGTGGCACAAGGCCATGGTGTACGAAAGGTCCTTACTTCACAGCAACCGAGAAACAGAGCAGGGGAGGAGTGCCAGAGTGGATAGCACTGGGGACCGGATGTAATATCCAAGGTCACATTGTCATGACTCACCCAGATACACCTAGAGGTGGGCTTTACTCATTCCTTTCTGAAGCCAATCAGGTCAACAGTTCTACTTAATGGTCATACAGATCTTTGGTTTCTTTAATAAAAGGAAGAGAAGGGAAGAGAATGAAAGGGAAGGGAAAGGGAAGAAAATGGGATCTCTTGTAGGGAGGATGTAATCCATGCATGTGATAGGTTAAGAACAGTTATATATTTACATCACCCAATGTTCAGAACAACCTTATGATGGTATCACTGTAGCTTGTCTCATTTCACAGACATATTGAGTAACTTACCCAACAGCAGTCAGGGAACCCGGGTTTTGTGCTTCTTACTATGCAAGGCAGGCCCACTGTTACAAATACCAATTGCCTTATGTCAAGGCTCCCTAAAAAGGCTCTTTTTCTATACTGAGAACTTCTCCCAAGGAGAGTGATAAGCAAGATGCACTAACCTTAATGAATAACCTACCATTTCCTTACTCAGACAAAGAGTTCTACTTTCTAAGACTCATTCTGTTGCCCCTGTCTTTGTAATAAACCTCCATAGAATTCCAGATCAGCAACACCAGAAATAGCTAATAGCAAAAAATAGCTATGGACAATGTTTATGGATGTAAGTGTGTGATTTTTCTAGCAGACTTGTAAAAGAAATTCAGTTAATTCAAAGGAAAACTTGGAGTAAGACCAATGAAATGTAATAGGCTGCATTTTCCTTGCAATTTTTAAATTTCCTTTACCCCGGATTACCTTGTGAGGATTAATACACATTTGTTTATTCAACAGCGCTACATATAGTTGCTATTATTATTTTGGTATGAGTGCTTGCTTCAGCAGCACATATATTATTTTGGTATGAGAGTGTTTCTTGTCTCCAGGCTTACAAATAATTGCAGATATAAACATGAGCTATGATGTGTTTGGAGCTTCTCTGTGTCCCAACACCATAACTTTTGGGTTTTCATTTCCCAGGCATTGAGTGTGGGACTCTGAGGTGGGGGATTTCTGTTTCCCAGCATCATTAACTGTTATTTTTGATCCAGGAAGGTAGGCATATTCCCCACAATATTCTCTGTTTCCATCATTTCAGGGAGCTTAAAAAGATATCTGACCCTCTTAATTCTCTTCATCTCTTCCAAATCCCTGATCTCCACCCCAGTTTTTTAAAATCAAGCATAAATTTCACAGAGTTTACATTGTCTTCAATTACTGCCACGTCATGGAGAAAAGGATGGCTCTGTTTCAGAAATCTGAGGATCTGCATTCTTTTGATCTATTTTGCTATGTGGTCAACTCACTTCTTTTCACTGGTTAGGCAGCTATACTAAATTATTTTAAGATTTAAAGTTCCAGAGAGAACTTTAGTTTTATTTTGAATAAGCACCTATTCAAACTATGTCAGTTTTCAGCCAAATGCCTAAAAGAATTTTTCTTAGAGTATTGGCAGGTGGTCAAATCTTCACACTCAATTTTTAGAAAATAAAAGCTTTTTAGGTGATTAACTGGAAAGTTCTGGCCTGCCCCTTAATTATCAAGTGTTTGAACAGGATAATGGAATGATGGGCAAATTGATTCTTATATTTCTTACTGAAAAAAAAATGCTTTCAATATGTGAAAATGTATGCCACTTTCCAGTGATGAGAAAGTTGTCAGAGCTTTCAAGAAATTTCTTCAAATCAAAATTTAAAGCATTAGGGAATCAAACCATGAGACAACATGGTGACTCAGGGGTCAGTGTCTTTAGCTCTGAAGAGATTTTGCACAGGAAGGCAAAAGAGCTCTGAATGTGAGGTGGGAAAACTGGGGAAGGCTGAACAACCTGGGAAAGCACATGACTAATGCCTGTCTTTTTTATGAAATCAGATAAGGTCTTAAGGCTTTTAAAATTTTTGTTAAGCCATTCTTAACATGCACTGTAACTAAATGATCACTATTTGACATGGTGTTTCCAGGGTCTCCCTGAAGATGATGGACAGATGGCTGTGCCTGATGTGGGGAGTCCAGGCAGTACTACTGTGGAGCCCCCAGTTTTCTTCTATAACATCCATTTCTGGTTAGGGAAAGGGAAGTCTAGCCCAAGCACAATACTTTATAGTATTAATTTAAGGACTAAAAGCAGGTTTGTGTGCGCTATTATGGATTTCCATATGGTATATTTCACATCTCATTTAATGATTTACATAAGAGCACCAGTCAAGTCTTCCCCAAGAACCATGGCCTTTGGTCAACCATGGCTCTTGACTTGGTTTTACCTTAGCATCTCTGTGAGGAAGTTAAGGTTTGGGTAAGTGTGTTGGTTTGGGAGTTATTTTTGCAAGGTGAAACAATATATAATGCAGGACACATTTTATAAGATTACTTATAATAGTCACCCAAAGAATGATATATAAAAGAGTGCAGGAAATCTGTCCACACAACATAGACCAAGAATCTAGCCGAGGGACTGGATCCTGTGAGAATGTCCTGCATGTATTCAACTCAAGACCTAGAGCTCATAACAATGCTTCCCACAAATCCAACTGGAAGCCCAGAGTCCATAACAATATCTCATGCAGGCCTGTTTCATGGATCTGTGCTGTGAAGGCCCAAAGCTCAGTGGTAGACTCTAGAAAGTCTATGCCAGCGGGATGAAGGACCTGTGCTAGCAGACTGAGGGATCTGCACTGGAGTCAGGAAGCAACACTCAGAAGAAGCAGAGCTCCCCCAGAAAGTACCACAGCCATCCTCAGCAACAGTGAGGTCCCAAGCTCCTTCACTGATCAAGATGGCCAAGCTCCCATCAGGCAAGCCAATGCAGCAGCCTTCTCTAGGAGACTGGGAGTGCACCATCTTGTCCTCTGGAGCCAGGAAGCAAAGCTCAAAATGAGGATCAGAGATCCCCCAAAGTGAGCCAAAGCCATTCTCAGTGCCAACAAGGTCCTGAGCTCCTTGGAGTATGAAAACAGCCAAGTTTGTCAGGAAAGCCAGCATGACAAGCTCTTCCAACAGAACCAACAGTTCCTTACAGTGTCTACCAGCTCCCAACAGCCTTTCTCTGCTCTGAACGACCTAACTTCTCCAGTTCTGCCTTTTATGCTGCTGGCAACAATCCCCAGGTGGTCCTCCCGTACCCAGCACCATGCTTACTCAGTTCAGTGGCAGGTTATAAGTTGACCACCAGTTATGAGTCCACTACAGTAAGAGAAAAGTGGAATTTGGTAGAGTCCTGGGGGCGACTGGCAATAATGGCAGAATGTGTGAAGGTGTCAGATTTTATATGACATCTGTGAGTCAGGGCCATTCACCAATGGGCATTCTAAAAAAGGCACTTGACATTATTTCATGAAAGGCCAGAAATTCAAATCCAAGTTAGTGAATAGATGCATGGTACAACTCCAGGTCCATAGGCTAAAAGCAGAGAAGGGAACAGGGAGTAGTTAACTATCATTGTCAAGGACAGGGAGGAGGCTAAGGAGATTCATCCAAGGTCTGCTGCTCTTGTGTGGATTTTATTGACTCAACTCTGTGTTGAGCAGTTCTGGAAACTATCTATGAGGGGACATTTCTTTAAAACAGAGTTTTACTGAGATGTAATTCACATGCCATACCTGTCACCCATTCAAAATGTAAAATTCATTGATTTTTTTATTATATTCACAGCTGCACAACCATCACCACAATCTAACTTTAGAGTGTTTTTATCACTTGAAGGAGAAAAATCGTATCATTAACGTCACTCCCCATTTTGCCTGTGCCCTCTCTCTTAGTTTCTTGTTTTCATTTCTGAGATGAAATACCTGAGGCCCAAAGTTGAGGGAGGAAAGGTTTATTTGGTTTGTAGAGGTTTCAGCCCATCATTCTGTGGCTCCAAGGCAGGACGGCGTGGCAGACAGGTGTTGCAGAGGAGAAACAGTTCATGGCAGGTAAAAGGAAGCAAAGCAAACAAGAGCCCTTGCAGCTCCTTTCTGCCCCTTTTATACTCTATCTAGGGTACTAGGATTAGAGTAGTACCAAACCAATCCATGAACTGAATTAGTAATAACACATGCTTAATCCTAGCATCACACATTCTAGATTCAGCCACCTCTGAAAAAGCCCCAACTATGATCACATGAGGCTTTGGGGGCACATCTAAACATAAGTTGTAACGCCTTCCTATTCCCTATCTCTAACCCTTATCTTTTTTTTTTTTTGCACCAAGAATCAAACTCAAGACCTTGTGCTTGCCAGGCAGGTGCTGTGCTGCTGAGCTATCTTCCCGACCCCTCTCTAGTCCTTAGAAACTACTAATTTATTGTCTCTAGAGATAATATTCCAGATGTTTTGTATAAATGGAAATATAAATTATGTGGTCTTTTGTGATTGTTTTTTTCCCTGATAAGATTATTGAAGTTCTATTTTTCTCTCAAGAATTTACTCACCAAAAAAAAAAAAAAAAAGGAATTTACTTAACCTGTTAAAGCTATTCTCTTTTAGTACTAACTTTAGAGTACTGTTCCCGCTATTAAGGTGCCTGTGAACACTGACGTGTTGAGGTTAAGAAAATGTTATGGTTAATTGAGAGGTACATAGATCCCTAGTTTAAAACATGTTTAGATAAATTATGTTACAAATAGCAGCAAAACTAACTTGTTCTCCCTTTGATGGTTCATGGCATGAGAGATGAAATGTAATTATGATTGAATTTATATGTCAAAATTGAGTATCATAGGTATATCAGATG
This sequence comes from Dinomys branickii, assembly GCA_004027595.1. NCBI lineage: Eukaryota > Metazoa > Chordata > Mammalia > Rodentia > Dinomyidae > Dinomys > Dinomys branickii. The sequence goes on from PVLD010000693.1 coordinate 171,042, forward strand.
TAGGTGATTGGTCTAAGGTCTACTGGTAACATAACCTATGCTAAAAGGCAGAAAAGCAATAGGGCAAAAACGAAAACTAAACTCTCTGATGCCCATTTAATTGTTTTGACTGTTTTACTGAAGAAAAATGTAGTGGAAAAACCCAGTTACTGGAACATAGGTTGGGGTCTGTAAAGACAGGCCTTATAGCAAGTTAGGGAAAAGGAATCTGACAATGACTTACAAGAGAAGAGGTTAAAAATACTGATGCTTTTATCAGCTGGATCTTTGGGTGTGGGCTTTTTGGATTTGGGTGTATCCTACTCTATTTCCTGCATTCATCTATTTTCTCAAGTAGAAATTCTATCTCAGATTGGATATTTTCTTTCCCTTCAAAATGGACTTGTAAGGGAAAGGGAGCCTGGGAGTTGTGCTTTCAAAATGTTATTTAGCATATTCAGAAACATGACTTAACTCATGCAAATTAACACATGTTTAAGAAAAAAAAAGTACAACCAAACAAAATGAATCTTGCTCTAGGAAAAAATGATTACTTTATAAATTAAGAAACTTTATTAATGAATTTCTAGCTAAAGAAAGCCCTCACCTGAAAGAGTGAAATATCAGTATAAGGATGGGCAATTTAACACCAGAATTACCCAGAGACGTGGCTTGGTGCCAGAGTTACAAAAGAGAAGATATAACTGGTGGGAAAGTCATTGTCCCATGGGATCAATCTCATCTGTATAAGTCATAGCGTTGTGAGTTATGGCTTTCGTTCCTTTACATCCCTGGGAGATAAATCATACCCCTGTTGTTAACAAGAACAGATGGATTCCCGTGGCTGAGGGGTCAGCATGCAGGAAACATTGTTGATATTGGACTATCATTTCCTGCAGGGAGAAGAGCGGCTTATGTAGTGAATCTTCCCTACATACATTTGCTCAGATGCTGGCTGTTTGTGTGTTTTACAAAGAATTCCCATGATAAATAGCTAATGTGGCATTTTGGATTGTTCTGCAGCTTTTGGCCCTAAACCTCTGCTAGTGGTCACATCCCGCTGATAAATGCTAAGGGTGAGTTGAGTAGCTTCACACAAAGGAGAAATAAGGAGAAGCTCAGAGTGGGGCGATAATGACGGTGCAATCTGGAATACACTGTTCTTTAATCTCATCGGCTAACTTTCCTAAAAGATTTTTGTCATTTTTTTTATGGGTGATGCTATTCACTTGATTGCCATTATCTGGGATAGAATTTCTTTCAAACTGAAGATTTAGCAACGTAACCCCTCTCACAATCTGTGTAACATTGAGCAGTGTCTCAGTGTCTGCTTGTATCTTCAGCTTTTCTATATCTAGTTTGTTCACATTACCATGTATACAAGACAGCTGCCAAATACAGACTCACCCAAGGTCCTGGGAACTTGTCTCTCTGTTTTGATCTCTCTGTGTTAACTGCTTGTGCAATTTTCCTTCAAACTGCAGTTTAATGAACCTTTCCCTTTCCTGTCTTGCTGATCTCTTTTTCTCCATCTCCCCATTATTTTTCATTTATCCATACTGCTTATCTAGCTGGAATGTATTTGATTTCTCTTTTCCTTCTTCTGGCCCTGTGGGAAAACTCTGGGCTAGCCTTGCTTAAACATTTATATGCTTAGTTTATGCACTGGAGTCCCTTTGGATAACTCAGGCTTGACCCCATCACATGACTTTTAAACAGGACTTGCGCTGAGTGCTTTGGTGTTGAGCGTGTCACATACTCTTTGGATTGCAGGGCTGTGAATTATGCTCAAGATGTACAACAAAGAAATTGAAATTTATATCTTACTTCCTGTGTTTAAAATCTAAGTGGAGACAGGACAGTCTGGATGAAGGCTATACCCTAATTTGCAAAGGGGGAATGTAATTTTGACTATATGCCACATCATCAGTGTTTTCCTTACCATTCTTCACCCTTCAGTCCAGAAAAGAATAAAAGGGGAGGGAAATGAATGGAAAGGAGAAACAAAGAAAAACGCATCATGGTATTTCCTATGAATTGCCACATGGACACTTAAAACACTCTGCCTTTTGTATTGTGCATCTGATTTCTAGACACGTAGGAGTACACTCTGCTCATTTGGCCACATATCTTGGTGTTTTTTTTTTTTAAACTGCTGATACACTCTTGGAACATGGACAGTGTTTTGTGATCACAATTTATCTTGGCCATGGTAGGTAGCTCTTTTTTATGGACTCTCCTTTCTAACAGCTCAAAGAGGAAGGCAGCACTAATGCTTCTGAGGTTTAGGGGCTGGGCTGGGGAGTACGGGCAGAGCTTGAAGAAGTCTCCTTGGCTCCAGATATGCAGAACGCAGAGGCAGAAAAGGGGAAGAAAGGTTCCTACTTCATAGAGAAATTTTGGACACAGTTTGAACAGGGAATAAGAAAAAATACCCAATTGTAATTTTATTGCCAACTTCCCATGTCTTCGTGTCTGCAGGATAACTTAAGATCTTTTCATTGTACTTCCCTTGCAATTCAGTTTGCTGAGGTTCCAAGAGAAATAGGAGGAGGGCTGGGAAAATATGTTTTGATAGTTGATATATATGAGGTTTATTGTGTGATTTAAAGTTGCAGTCCCCTTACACAAAAAACATGGATACACATTACGATATTTTGATGACCTACCTGAGTGAATGCCATGCAGAGATCACAAGCAGAATTTCTGCTAACCTGGGCTTGTTCATGATAGCGTCTGCAGGAAAAGTTTCTGGCACCATCAAGGGACATACAAATGGTCCTTATTAATGTGTTTGACTTTGTGATGATGAGAAAGTTGTATACAGTTTATTAGAAACCACATTTCAAATATTCAAATATTCTCAGAAACAGAGGAAATTTATAGAGATGAAACAAAAAGAAGAGTCTTATAAATTTAATGAGGGACTAAGACATGTATTATGGGCTATGCTCTTATAATTGCAGATATAAACAGAAGATTTAGAAGACAAATTTGAGGACTTATAGAATGTAAAACAAAAGACAGGGTTGAAATATAGGAAATTAGAAGATATTTGAGCCAAATAACCAAATAACAGGAACTCTAGAAAGAGAACACAGAAAATGGGAAGGAAATATGAAAGATTTACACACAAAAACATTCCCAAATGGTAGAACATGAGTTTTTAGATAACAAAGGCCACTGAGTAACTAATATAATGATTGGAGAAAAGATAGGTTCTAAGTCTTTGTGAATTTTATGAAATTTGAGAAATGTGGCTGTAAAGAAATTCTAAACATTTCCATGGAGAAAAGGAAAATAGAAGCAAATTATATCCAAGTTTTCAAACTCACAATGGCACTGAACCTCCCAAAGGAAAGGAAGTTATAAGGGGCCCATGCAAGACTTTGGATTTCAGCAAACAGTTTCCAACTTAGGAATCGCTACCTCATGAAATAACCAACCCATTGTGAAATAAGTGTAGAGACATTTTCAAACAGGTAAGGTTTTAATTCTACCACTCAGCATGATACTAAAGAATGTGTTCCTATAAAATAAGGGACTAATTCAGGAAAGAGGAAGGCACAGGTTCCAGAACGTAAGGTCTCCAGCATGGGAAAGGAGGCAGCAAATTCCTGCAGGCCCAGAGCATCTTGTATGGTATGAAGAAAGGGTCAGGAAAAATGTTTCTGTAAAAATGCAACTGATGTCTACATATGACGGTTTCAAACATGTAGATTATTGAATGGAGAAATGATAGCCCACGACAAGAAGAGTTAGCCAGAGCCTCAGTGGGAGAAACACAAGTGAAAGGAAAGCAATTTATTCCAAGAATAAAACATGATTTCTCAAGAAAGGGAATGCTGTGTTCTGGATGTGTGTACATCCACCGTGCCACATTCCTATGTTGAAATCCTAACCTCCGATGTGAAGGTATTAAAAGGCGGGGACCTTTGGACAGTGATTATGTCACAAGAGCAGAGACCTCACAGATGGAATTAATTATCTTACAAAAGAGCCTGAAGAGGGACCCTTGCCTTCCTGCTACATGAACTTACAGTGAACAGATGGCTTTCTTGGAGCCAGCGAGGACTTCCTCGGCCCCCAAATCTGCCGAACCTAGATCCCGGACTTCTAAAGCTTCAGAACTGTGAGACATAGATTTCGGTTGTTTTTAAACTACCCAGTATCTGGCATTTTGTTTCAACCACCCAGATGGACTAGGGTGGAGAAATAGATCCGTATCCCACGGCTTCACTGAGCGATGGCTGATAGCGGCAGAGTCGCGAAGGAGGGCAAGGAAAGGGGATGAAAAGAAGGAACGGAGATGTGCGATGTACACGTACCACCTCCGAGCATCAGGTCCTGCACACAGGCACCGATAACAAGGCAGAAAAGGAAGCAAGAAGAGGTAAGGAAATTGAGGAAAACTAAAAAACACGCAATATTAACTTATCCAAAAGAAATAAAACTATGTTCTGAAAGTTAGTAAGGCAGTTTTCTATATGAGATGTGGTTTAGGATTTAAATTCACACTATCCACAGCAGTAGAAAAGGTTATTATGTAAATATAAAAATGGAAGTGATTTAAAAATATAGAAGCGATACTGTGAGAAACAGCCAAAATAATAAGATGTGGTGGCTTTGCAGGAGTGGAATGGGGAGATGGGGAGGGGCCCGGTAATTTTCATCAGGAGCCCCACGGTGTGAGGCAGGACTGAAGGTGAGCACAGGCTGAGGCCTTGTCTGAGGGGTGCTCATGACCTGCCTTGTCTACAGACGGTTTGTGGGGCCACACCATTGCACGCCCTTTAGTCAAAAGTAAGTGGCATTTGTGGTTCCCGCGGGAACTTTGGGGTCATCCTCAGGCTAGGCAATGTTCAGGAAGGGGCAAGGAGACAGGCCGTTCTGCAGAAGGAAGGAGTCTGAATTATTTCTTTCTTTCCCTCTTTCCCTTCCTTAATTCATTCCTCCCCTTTCTTCTCTCCACACCTCTTCTTTCTTCCCTCCTTTCTTCGAATTTTCATTATCTACCTACTGTTTTACTTATATATCAATAATGTAAGCACCTATGTTGAATATATAACTACATATATTCTTATACACACACATGTACATATATTCTGGCAGAAAAGAATACAGATACGCCTTACTAAGTGTCCTAGCTACTTTTTCTAGTTGCTGAGACAAAATACCTGGTGCAAGCTAAAGGAGGAAAAATTTATTTGGGCTCACAGTTTACAGAGGTTTTCGTCCATAGTCCATGCGCCCCCAGGGAGAGCAGCATGGCAGAGGGAGTACTGCAGAGGAGAAATAGCCCACAGCAGAGCAGGCAGGAGGAGACAGCCAAGCAGGGAGATCCCCGTTCCTGCTCCCTTTTATTCCATTCAGGACACGAGCCTATTGGTTGGGGCCACCACACCCAGGCTGGGCCATCCTATCGTACACACCCAGGACTGCGCTAAACCAATCAGCAGACTAATTTAGTTATCACATACTCTTGACCCCAGCCTCATGCACCCTTACTGGCTCCAGCCAACTCTGAAAAGCCCCACCTATGAGCGCATGAGGCTTTGGTGGTGGGGGTGGGGCATATCTAAATATATGCCATAGTACTAAGTGTTAAACCTTGCAGTGAATTGGATCCTGTGCAAAGTATTCTTAAAAATTTTCCAAGGCAACTTTGTGAGTGCTACTTCAAGTGTGACTTGCTGACCAACAGTATCACATCCACCTAGGGCTGGTTAGAAATGCAAGTTTGCAGGCTCCACACTCAGACCAACTGAATCAAAGGGTCTGGGAACAGGGCTCAGGAATCTGCATTTTAACAAGGTCTTCAGGGAATTCTGATGCGCTCTGAAATCTGAGAAGTACTGTAATAAATGTCATCACTTCTGTGACAGGAGAAAAAAATGTCAAAATGTCAAGCATCGTTCCCTTCCTGTGCCTGCTCAGGAGAACCCTGGCTCTAGGGCTAATGCTCAGCTTTTGGGCAACACTTTGTTATGTAGAACTGGGTTAATATAAGTGACTGCGTGTAGCTTGATTAATTAAGGTCGGGAAAAATAGTTACTCAGAGTGGAAAAGAGTAAGAAAATGAGGCACAAGAGACACAAAGTTAGCACGGGCTCGGTTTTAGAGAAAATTCTGAGAAGTTGGCCAGAGAAAGGGCAACAGGCAGAGCCATGACTGCTCGATACTCTTTTGAGAGTATTTTTGAGAGGAAGAAAGGTTTTGAAGTGGATTAAGATGAACTCTCCAAGTGGAATTTTGTGGGTTTACTGTAAAGCTTTCAGTTCCTTTGGATTTTGCTTTGGGCGGTGCTGGATGTGCTGTGGTACTGAGACTGCAGTCCAGGCAGGAAAGTGCTTCTGTGGGGTACCTGTGAGAACCTGGGTGTTATGGTTTGTGTCTGTATTTCCCCTCAAATCCTCATGCAGTCATGGGGTGGGCTTCTAGATTTGTGATTGATTTACCGTCCAATGTTGGAATCATGGGTGTGAGTGCTACACCCGCCCTGGGGTCGATGGTTTGCCTACAGTGTAAGGAGGGAAAGATGCTGCTTGCCGCCTCTCCTCCCTTTTGCTCTTGCTGCTGTCTTCCGCTGCCATGAACGGTTGCCCTCTGCCATGTGCCACCCTGACTTGGAGCCAGCCGAGTTTGGACTGAAACCTCCACAGACTGTGAGCTACATAAACCCTTCCTTCTTCCTTAATTATAGGTATCAGGCATTTTGTCTCAGCAATGAGAGAAAAGAAACCAAGACACTGGGTATCATAGCTTACCTGCTACCTTATATGTAGCAATGGCTGTTTTCACTTGCTTGGTTTTTGATTGTGTTTCCTGAGAAGATCTGGGGAAGCAATTGCTCTTAGAGGATTGTGCTAAATGGACAACATAGGAGAAAGATGGTTTCAGATATCATCATGACCACTGCTGATTTAAGGGAGAAGAGTATACATGATACGAATTTTTCTTTTCTCATTTAGCAACATGATCTCCTAATTTCCACTCTTTCTCTTTTAACCCCCTTTATTATCCTGCCACTACAGATGCTTCTGTCCATGGCAGTACCTTGGATCTCATCCACCTTAGAAACCCCATCACTTCTCAAATCTCAAATTTATAGAATCATCTTTTATACTCCTAGCTCATTTGCTCCAAAACTAATGTTTCTTCCTTCCTTTTTTTCTTTCTTCCTTCCTTCATTCCTCCATCCCTCCCTCCTTCCCTCCTTCTCTCCCTTCCTCCCTCCCTCCCTGTCTTCCTTCCTTCCTTCTTTCCTCCCTTCTTTTTCCTGCTTTCTATCTTTCCCTCCTGTCCTCCCTTTTTATTTTTTAGTGCTGGAAGTTGAACCCAGCATCTTCACACTGAGTTGCATCCCAGCAGGCCACAAACCCTACTTTTTTCTGTATTGGAAACAGGGTCTCACTATGTAGTCCAGGCTGGGCTCAAACTTTCAAACCTTCTGCCTCAGCCTCTCACAGTACTGGGATTACAGACATGTGCCATGTGCCTGGCTACTCTAGAACTTTCTCTACAGAACATCTATGTGTGGGAAAACCCCACTGGATCTTCCTTCAAGTCATGGCCCCATTCCAGCAGAGGCTTCTCATCTTCATTACTAACCCACCACTGAAGCCACTGTCATCCTTAATTTATACAAACTGGTCTCCCTGTGTCTGCTCTTACTTTCCCAGAGATTGCTTCTCATAGTAACCAAAGCAGTCCTTAATAATGCAGATTGGATTATTTTAATCCTTATTTATAATCTTTCTGTGGTTTCCCAAGCCACTGAATTAATCCAAAGCTCTTACCATGTAACATACAAGGCTCTGACTGACTGGATTTCATCTCTAACTTCACTCTCCTCTCCTAGCTTCCTTGATCATTATCCTTTATTTTTCTATTTAAAAATTTCCATCTGTTTTCCAGACCTATTTGCTTGCCATGTGTAATTAGATGTTTCAAAGGAATTTCAACTATAACCTGTTTGTACATGTGCAATTGTGCATGCACGCAAATTTTGCTTTTCCTACTCGCTTAATTGTTCAAAGAAGAATGAATGTCACTCTTGTTTCCTTCCTCAGTGAGTTCTATAATTTCTGCTTCCCCCCAAAAAAGACTTTATTCTTTTCTTCAATTCCATGAGCAATGCTCCAGTATCCTTTCTGGTTTGGATTATTGGAACAGAATCATTTGTGCTCTTCCCACTTTTACTCTCGCCACATGAGAGTTCTTCTTCATGCTGGGAATTCAGCTCAGGTCCTTATGCACAGTAAACATCTGTGCTACAACTGAGACACACACCTAGCCCCTCTGCGTGGGTCTTACCTGCTGTCTCAGTGATAACCATGTGATTTCAAATACCTGGTTTTTAGATCTGTGTGCATTCAAAGAATAACATGCTTTTGTAAAAAACTGGGGCAAAGTGTTATCCATATGGTAAGAACACACATTAGAGCTTAGGCGATCTCTTCATGAAATATCTATTTTGCTAGTTATACTTTTGGCACCCATATTGTTCAGCCCCAAATCAGAATTGTCCTAACAATGTATAGTTTGAAGAAAGTATTTAAAGTCAGGGCTATTCTGGAAAACCCAGGCCAATAAACTAGACATACAGTAATGACAATAAGATACAGGAAGTGTGTGAAGCACTGGGCTGTTGCTAGGAATTCTGTCCTTAAACTATAACCTTGACTCTTTTAGAAATCAGGTTAAGAACATATATTTAAAGACAGAAAGATTAGGCCTGTTACACTTGAGGGGTTAAAATGGAACTAAGTAAAAGTTCTAACCCATCTCTCAGAACTCTTGAAAAGACTCTGGGAAATGTAGTGTGAACCTACATAATTCCCTGGAGTTTCCCCACTTTTTTCTGTTATTAGAAAAGGAAGTTATATACCTTAAATCTTATATCAGCTGTGTTTAAAAAAATCCCAAAGTGATTGTTTTATCAAATAAAGACCACTCCAAAGTGACTTTATACAGGCATTTACGTACCTCATGATTCTGGTTTTTACAGTTTGGGCTGTCCACATTGGGGCCTTTCCCAGGATCCCCATGCAAGTGTAAATGAGCTCAGTCCCCACCATGAATTTCCTTTATCTGTTGTCTCCACTGGAGTGACACTGGCAGTCAGTACTGAAAGTCCATGGGCCTCTTCCTTGGCTTGGTCTTTCATCCTTAAGAGAACTATGCCGTGTTTCTTCCTGTCATGGAGTGTGGGAGTGAGTTGAAGGCCCCATGACACTCAGCTAGGAAGCCACAGACATTACCTCTATGGTTAAAGCTGGTACAAGGCCAACTCAAACTCAAAGGATGAGAAATGTGTTCCATCAATCGATGAGGGAATGACAGAGTTATGTTACAAAATGTTGGCATAGAGGGACAGGAGCAGTTGTGACCATAATTGCCAATAATCTGTGCTTCTGTATTACTGTGTCCCTTTGGAGAAGCCTTCTGAGTTATTGCATATATTTGTTTATAAGCACATGAAGATGTGTGTTCATACGTGAATGTGTAAAAATATTACATGCTACAACTCAAACATAACTGCATGTATACATAGGCATACTTATGTATAGAAAATAATTTGCTAATATGTTGATATGTATTAGTAAACATATAAACAACATCTGAACAGTAGTTGTCTATTATGTTGTTGAAAGTCATTTGTGAGAAGATTCATAAAGTAAACGCTTCTTACAAGAAATTACTCCTAAATATGTAACATATTTTTGTTCAGATAAGAAATGCATAATTCATCCCTGGCTGGTTTACTTTGGCTTCTAGGAAGCTCAGTGTTAAACCTAATTTCATCACCCATTCTGGGTATTAACTTAGGTACAGTCATCTTTCACTTTTTAGAATGTTCCCTTTTTCCATTTTTAACTTTCTTATTGTGTACAAGTATTTATTACAAACTGCTTCCATCATTTTGGAAATTAGATGAGGTGCAGTCAGAACATTTAAAAATGCACTAATGTGCCTTTTCTAGCACCAGATGAATTTTCACTTTAGAAAATTATGTTAATGTACATTAGGCAGACTAAAGAAGCAAATGGTAGGATGCTTTCACTTTAGCAATCTTTGTAGCATTAGTCTATGAGGTAACATAGTTCAAATGGTAGAGGCAAGTTCCCCACAGAGCTTCTGGGCTCAAATGCCTGTGGCTTAATGCACCTTTTTCTCACATTTTATGATCAGTCAGCTAGAAGAGCCATGGTGACTCATCCAGAAAAAACAAATAGTCATAGATTTCACATCTCCATTTGCATCTGCTCTCCAATTCACCTCTTTCTCCTTTCAAACTTGGAAAACATTCATGAAAGAATACATCAGTTAATTTATTGATTAATATGAGATAATTACCTCACTCATGAAAAATATCCTTAAATAAAGCTACCTTTTCCCACTTTGATGCTTGCCATTACTTACAATAAGTTTCTGAATTAGGAATTATTAATTCCCAATTTTTACCTCTGCTGCAAAGTATTTTTCTTTATTTCCCTTTTATTTGCAAAAGAATCTGCTCTCATATTTCCATTAGTATCTCAGCTAGCATTTGTTTTGCCCCTTTTAGACTAAAAGTGAAAATAGTCAGATGGGTTTGGGGCTGCAGAGCATCTTAGCAATTTAATTATTTAACTGCACTTCACTTGGTCAAGGTTGCTTTACCTGGCTAAATCTCCTGACTAGTGCACAGTAGGAAAATACCATCTCCAGTGTCTAAAGTAGATGTCGTTTTACCAACTGTGTTATCTCACGGGCACTTGGAGAGCCCATCTATTGTTACTTTGCCCACGCTAGTCATGACTGTTATCTAATTTCTGAACCTGTAAACATATTCTATGAGCAAAGTAGGAGGTTGTGTGCTGTTTAAGGAAGTTTCCCAAAGAAGCCCAAGATGTGGAATTTTGACAGCATTATGATGATAGAACCAGAAAACAAAACAAAAAACACATTGAGAAACCAGACCCTAACCATTTTAAAGCAAATCTCAGGCACATGCAATCCCAAATTACTTAATTATTAATTAGCTCTAAGGACAGCATTTCATTGCTCATATGAGATACAGCATTTACTCTTCACTATTATAGCCTCAATTTCCCTGAGAAAATGGTATATAGCATCTAGGTAGCCAATTTACACACACATGGCAGGGCAGGGGATGTAGCTCAGTGGCACAAGCACCTACCTGCCAAGTGCAGGGTCCTGAGTTCAATCCCTAGTAGTGAAAATAAATAAATAAATAAATAAATAAATAAATAAAAGACATGGTAAGATATACATCAAAATTGTCATTAGGTCTTGTTCTTTAAAGGGTTGTTCCACTGATGTGAAAATTGTGCTGGATAATTTCTTTACCACGTTGAGTACACATTTTTATGAGGATATACTATGTACCACACACTGATGATCTGCTAGATCTCCAGTGGTGAACAGAACAAACTCTATTACAGCCCTGATGGAGCTGAGAGTGCACTGAAACAGACTTACTACACAAGTTGAAAAACAGAGAAATACACACACACACACACACACACACACACGAACGCACACACACATATGTTCAATTTGAATAAAAAGCTACAAAAGCAAAGAACATGCCATATGACAGAGGGCCCCAGAAATGGCAACAGTTGTCTGTTTGGAATCATTATGATTGGGGATATAGCTCGGTGGCACAGGGCCTGCCTGGAAAGCGCGAGGTTGTGAGTTCGATTTCATATACAAAAAAAAAAAAAAAAAGAATCCTCATGAAAGGCCAGGATATCTCCTAAACAGGTTGGAGAGAGCAGTGTGAAAATGGGAAGAGAGAGTCAGTAGCAGAAACAATGGGCGAAGGATTTGCACAAAGAAAGAGAAACACTCCTGAAGAGCAGTGAGGAGGACTGCGAGACTGGAAAACAGGTCAGCGGGAGAACACAGTGACCTCGGGTCAAAGAACAGAGTCAGACCACAGAAGGTGCCGCAGGACCTAGGAAGGAGTTTGGATTTTCTGCGAAGTTTCCCCGGAGGCCTTTAAAGTAACTCACTGGTTACTCCAGCTATAACCAATGGGTTATGGGTTTTATTTTATTTCTCTTTGCTTTGGCTTGTATTTGTAGACAAAATGGAAGGTTTCTGCTCTAAAGATATGTCACAGAAATGATACCAAATTTAAAATACTAAATCTTAAATGGTTTTTATGTGAGGTGTGTGTGTGTGTGTTGTTGCTCCATAAGAAAAAATCCTTAGAGTTACAAACATAAAATCAGGAAGGAGAGTTGTTTCCAGAGGGAGCCCCAGTGCTTACACTTCATTCATTGTATCACAACGTGTCCACTGTCTTCACACCTCAAGGAGAGCTGTTCCTGGTTCTACCTGGGCATCAGTTCAGCTGTCAAGTCTGAGAACTGTTTGAAACACTGTCAACATCATTCTTTAGAAGCCTTGTCAAAGAGCTCAGTTTAAAACTCTTGTTTTTGTTTTGATGGCTGTCTAGTAATTGACTTTGAGGTTCTGATCATCTTTCTGTGCAGAGTATACATTCCTGTAACAGTGTAGCTCTGAGAGCAGGCATCAGTGTGTCTGAAATGGGACCAAGAGATGGAACGGAAAAGAAAAAGAAGATGAGACTCGTGTGTGTTAATCGTTACGTTTTATAGGTTCCATTTCTCCAGAAAGAAGTACTGGAACTATTCCAGGAGCCTGTTACAGTGACGTTCCAAAACCTCCTTTTCAGATGAAAGGCCCAGAAAGTTCAAGGTGCTTTATTGAGTTGGATCTCCTGCCCCTTTTTGTTCAACATTCTTGTACTCATTGAAATTTTATTGAATGCTGTTGCATATCTCTTAACATACATGTCAAGCTGTTTTTTAAAGAAATGGTGTATAGTCCATGAAGCTCAGTCTTGGAAGAAATTGTGCTTTGCTTTTTATGAAATAGAGGGAATGATGTGCTGGTTAATTTATTCCATTCCCAATGCTTTGTAACAGGAATTGAAATGAATGAAAATGATTGTGTTTGTAGGCCTTGTCTGCAGATACGAAACACTGCTGGAAACCATTGAGTGTGGAATGGCTTTAATTTACTCTGTGGCTCTCAGCCCTGTGTTTTGTTTGCTTTCAAAAAATGAGAAAGAAATGAAAAGAGCAAAAGCTTTTGAAATGACTGTAGTTCAAAGCAAACAATGCTTGAAGCTCAGATGTTTTTATTTCATTGAACAATTGGAGATTGTTCTGGAAAAGCAGAAGAGGAGGGAATGCTACTCTGACATCCTCCACAGTGAAAACTTAAATGGGTCCTGTGTTAGCAGGTGGGTCTGGAGATGCCGCGGAATGTACAAAGCTGGGACTTGGTGTGATGAGCAAGAGGTCATGAAGATACAGCTTCCCTTTCTACACTAAAAATCTTACCTCTAGACTTTTCACCTTACTTAAACAGTGACATGTTTGATGATGACTAAACCAAAAGATGATAAATTTCTCACTCTTTTATATTTTCACTCCAGGGACAGGACCTTGATTGTTACCATACAAATACAGGTAGAGAAATCCTTCTATATACCTCTTTTTGTCCAGGGCTTTTATGTTTTGCTTTAATTGCACATCACACCACAGCTAACTGTAACCCCTGCGTTTGTCCGAATACTTGAGTTGGGCATTCTGTGTGATTTATAGCAACATTTGGTCATCAGACCTTTGATTTTAATATCTTGTAAAAAAGTGGAAGAAAAGTTTCTGCTCTCATCTACTAGAAAGGATGGAATGGTTATTCATGTCTCATTATCACACCCTTAATCTCTTACTTTTTAAAAAGGTGGTATTGAAACCATCTGGGTTGCTTTGAAGTCATTTTATTTTACGGTATGAAAAAACTAAGATTTTTCACTATGCCATGTAACATTTGATTAACTTTGGCATAAGTACACCTGTGTTTATAAATCTGACAACTTCATGTGCAGAGTCAGAAATTTGCACCAAATTAAGTCTTTTGGTAGGCTCCAGGATTTTTTTCCGGTATTATTTTAGGTTAAACAGTTCCCCATGTGCATAAATGTCCTTGTCTTTATGTATTAGGTTATTTAAAGAGATAGTAAATACAATTATTGAGAGCATTAGAACTCAAGAGAGAACCAGATTGATGTCCTAAGCCCCCAAATTGTGTTACCTTAGGAAAGTTACTTTACCTCTCTGGACCTGACTATCCTCAGTTCTAAAATGGTGACTGTGGTGGCCAAGATGGCCACTGATCCCTGACTCATGATGTTCATGCTGGTGTGCATTCACCTCCCGTGGTGGACAGGGCTGCCTTGTGAAGGCCAGTAAGGTGTCGTGGAAATGACAGTGTGGGTGCAGAGGCTAAGTACCAGGCTTGGAAGCTCTGATTTGCCCTTTCTCTTGGATTTCTCATCCTAGGGAAAGCCCACTGTGATGTATTTTATAAGGAGAATCAAAAAGCCAGAGGAAAAGCCCACATGGCTCAGATATCAGTCAGTGTTTACTACAGAAACAGATATAATACAAGATATACAATGTATAACAATTTACAAGACTGACTTACGAAGGCCACCTGTGGAGCTGGATACAGAAGAGTACAGAGGGTTGTTCTTTGCATTGGTGATCCTAAGGATCCAATAGGTCTGGAGCTCACTGCAGTGTCCCATGAGACTCCATATTAGGAGGTCGGTGGGTCTGCCATAGAAGGCTGAAGAGTCTGTGCTGGAAGCCAGGAGATGATGTCCAACATGAAGGTGAAGATAGAAGCTCCTCTGAAGAAACAGAAGTGGATCCATCTTTTCCCACTTCCCCTTTATAGCATCCAGGCAACAAGCCCCCCTAGCATAGGTCTTCCACACCCTACGATGTGGAATTGCTGAGTCAATTTAGTTGAGCGTTCCTTACTCAAGTTGACACAATCAGTCAACCATCACAGCTGCAGTTAAGGTTTCCTGCCAATAATGAGTACCATGTGCGTGGGCCATCTTGGAAGTACCATCTTTAGCCTCTTTGGAGTTATGAGATGTCCACAACCCTGGTGGATGTCTTGACTACAACCTCATGAGATACCATAAGCTAAAAGCACCCAATTAAACTGCTCACAATTCCTGGACTGCAGGAATTGAATGAGATCATAAATGTTTATTGTTGTTTTGAGATACTGAATTTGTGATGGTTTAATTTTTAGTAGCAGGCAACAAATATGATCATAAGGATGGCATCCCATCACAGGATTATCAGGAGCATTACATATGTTAGCGGTCCACATAAGATCTCACACAGAGTGTTCCTAAGATTTAGAAGCATTAATTATGAAAGGAACCTAACACAAAGGGCCAGTCCTCCTTTTCAGCATCTGCAAGTGTTTCATTCGCTTTTAGTGGCTGAATAACTTCAGATCCATAGCGGGCTCCTGGGCGAATGGGAAATGGGAGGGCCTATCATGCATCTTGTGTCCTGCCTGACATCATCTTAACCTACTTTTGTTCATGCTTTCAAACAGCTGTGGAGTAGTCATCAGCTTGAAGACACTTGCTTCAGCTATACCGGTTGCTTCTGGTTTAGTCCCATGGCTTCCTACTGCTGCCTTTGACACAACTACATGGACTCTGAACGATTCAGATGCAGGTGCTAACCTGGATGCTCCACGGAGGTTACCAGCAAGACTCACTGACAATGGGAGGTGGTGGGTAAAGTCTCCTTCTTCTTTCTTTGGCTGAAAGTTCTAAAGCACCTACTAGTGGCTCCTTGGAGTATTCTTAGTGGAGTGGAAGCCTACAGCTCATGGTGGAAACCTGCTCAACAGTGCACCTTTGGGTTGACTTTTCCTTCTTTTCTGTCTCATTCTTCCCCACCTCTGACTTGAAAGAACTGGCTGAGTGTTGTTTGCTTGATATGTCTGTCCATGAAATCATTAACATACTAACTTGTTTGCTCTCCTCAGTGGTTTTCTGCTGTTCTGAGTCTCCAATAACTCATTTGCATCTCCCAGAAGTGGAGATCTGCAGGTGTCCTTTCCCAGCTTGCCACCTGGTCACTTCTGTACCTTGGTCTTACTTAATCTGCTATAGAACAACAGTATCTCTGTTGCCTCTCAGTTACTTCGCTTGGCACATTGTTACTCACTGTCTAGGACTAAATACCATATCCCCCAGAAGACCTTTTGGATATCATTTTAAATATCCCTATGCCAGTTTAAATTTTCCTTAACACCAATTATACTCTTTTTTTAATGTTTTCCACCTCTCCCTGAGTATAAACTCTGTGCAGGGCAGAGACCATGATTATACTGTTCTTTCTTGCTTGCTATTTGGCATGGGGAATATTTTAAAATGTTTGTTGAGTGAAAGAATTCACCTGGGCGAAGTTTCATTTGGTTGAAACTTTTCTGTTGTCTTTCTTTTTGCTTAGAAATATGTCTTAATCTGTTCTCGGGAAAAATATCCAAGGCAGCAAGTTTGTGAAACAAGGTATCAGTTTAATAAGATAAAGGCTAATTTTTGTAAGTGTATCTATAGTTTCCACTATGGAAAGCAGTACCAGAGAAATGTACCCACTGACAAGTTTCCCAATGCTTTTGATTATAATTAAGTTTACAACATTTGATTGACCAATGAATATCTGAGGTCATCTCTATCGAATAGAGGCTACCTTGCTTGATTAAATAAACTTTGTGGTTTCAATTTTTGTACTCTAAATTCCCCTTAAGTAGGAAGGACTTTTGGCTTTCAATATAAGTAGGATGAGAATGCTATTGGTTGGACTGATAGAAAGATGAGGTGCCCGTCCTAGAAAATCTACTGTTTTAGACACAGCCAAAAAACAGTATGCAGATGGTTACACCAGGGGTGTCCTTGTAAATTTAAGGATAGAGAGGAGTCTTTTATGACTAATACCCAGCTTCAAAAAACACTAGGATGAAGTTTAGTGTCATCTTGGTGTGCGATGACTTAAATTTCTAAACTAATACTGAAAATCTGTCCTAATTATGTTGTAATACAGATAGGAGACTCCTGAATGATGTTTTATTCATAACTAAATTATAGTACAGGAGAGAAACTTCTAAATAATTCCATATTTGAAACACATTCCCAGATGAATATGTCTGTAAAATAGAAGTAAACTCTGTGAGCAAAGTTGTCTTGATAGTTTACAAAGGACAGTGCACTGAATATGTCTTTTGTGGCTATAAATATCACATATTCTTCATGCCAAGAAACCACTAATTTGTTCAATAAATACTTGGTTTTGAGTACCTACTTTGTTCCAGGCGCTTCTTCAGACACACGAGGTGCAGCAAGAACGAAACACATGTTAACATGCCCTCTCAAGAATAAATTTTGCCATGGCAAATAGCTCTTTGTAAAACATCACCAGGAGGAAGTGGTTGACACAGTTGTGAATTAGCGCCAGTCTGGCTAACAGGAAATTGTCAACAGATTACCCATGGGGTTTTCTGAAGAGATGGGAGCTTCCCAAGGGGAGGCAGTATTGCATGCTTCATCTCGATGTGGCTGTCACAGCGGTTTACTTGAAAGCTAGACATACTCTATTTCTCGAAAAAAATGTGATAACATTGAGGTAAACAAATTGAGCTCACCTTTCACTGAGCCGCAGAGTTTCTTTTGGTGAAAGTGACCTCTCCTCTCTTTCCTGTCAGTAGCATTGAGGTGAATTGGCCAGATATAGTCAGCTGTTAAAGACCAGAGAATAATCCTGTGCAGAAAAAGCAAAAGGTATCAGCAGCCCTAGAAATTAAGGACAAACCATATATCAATCTAGAGCTGATAAAACAGGGTACTTTAAAAACTACTTCCTTGGACAAAATCCAAGAGATGCTGAATGTACAATCTAAACCCGTTCTTCTAAAGCTTGGCTGGGCCTCTGGACCACCTGTGAAGTGACTGTGTTATAGATGCCTCAACGCAGCTGCTGTGATCCTGATACATACTGAAGTTTGAGAAGTGCTTACCGAGATGGCAAATCCATTTGGCAATAAGCTCTCTGCCATATTTCTCAAGGATTTCCAGAGTCATTGGGCAAAACAGCAATTTTCTATGGTGTTTATAGTGAACTCCTTTTATCTTTAAAACTCTGCATAAAAACAAAAATAAGCACAAAATTAAAAATGCATAAATTACTGATGGCTAGTAGATTATATTAATTAAGATAGTTGTATGAACTGTAGGTACTATGATTCTAGTTTGGATACTTTTTTTGTTTCAATGGGAAAATGCACAATTTTTCTGTTTGTTATTTTCCAGATACTCCCATTTATGTTCCGGGCTTGGATATTTGCACCATGTCCAAGTAAGAGCCAGCAACTAGAACGTAAGAACCTTTAAACTTTAAGAAAGTTTTTATTTTAAATGTACACCAGTAGTACACAAAACGAAAAGAAGCATTTAATAGAGGAGACATGAACTGTATTCATGGGGCTGTTCTTGCTCTTTGGTAAAGCATTGGTTTCAAGACAAATCCAGAGAATCTTTTAGGTTTTAATTTCTTTTCTTTGCCTATTGCTTGGTTTAATGTATTTCTTAACTAAAAACCAAACCCCTTTAGAATGCTATTATATCATTGCATAGCCCTGTTGCAAAGATTTCCTTTTGAAAGATGTTGGGAGCAAATTCTCCCCACAGTCTGAACTTGACCTGTGAAATGTGTATTGTGTAATCCATCTTTCTCATCCTAAAATTTTGTGACTTTCCCTTCACAAAAAGTAGCAGAACATTCTCAGAGTCAATCATGAAACATTGCTGCTGTGCTGACACCAACAAATAGGTGCAACATAGCAAAATGAAAACGGAACTCAAAATAAAATTTAGTTGTCATAGGTATAGTTTGACACCAAAGAAAAAAGTGAAATATTAGTTATGAATTGAATTATACATAGTCTAATAAAATGAGGCTTTGATGTCCTAAGTTTAGAAACTCTCACAATCCTTGTTTAAAGCGAAGCAAAACAAAACAAAACAGAAACACAAAACAACATTCTGTTTTACAGGATTTTCTTGAATGAGAAGCTTTTGTTTAGCAGTTGCTACAAATCAATTTTTCTTTTGTTGCAGCATTTGATACTATAGTACCATAAGGTAGATGTTATTTATCTGAAGAGTGGTGGTGAATGATTATGGGAAGGAATTACAGCTATTTAACAACTGTTTGTTAAGGTTCCAGGGTTCTTAGGAGGGAGCAGGAAATATTAACTTAAAAATAATTCTCAAAGCCAAGAAATAAGAGGGAAGGGAAACAAGCTTTATTTCTTAATCTATTTGGATTACCTCTTAGGAGATGAGTAATAGATGAAGTTCAGGGTTAGTGCACAGGAAGGACTCTTAAGAGACTGTCTAGACTGTAGGCCGTCCCCTTCAGAACTAGAAAGAAAATCCTCTGCCATACTCCTAAATACTCTGAAGTGAAAGGAACTAACGAACTCCTGAAATAATCAGTTCAATTAACAAACTATTATCAAAATGGTTTTCTTTGAAATACTTTTTAACTTTTTTGCAATGGACCTATAGATTCAGTCGCTTTGATCTATATAATTTCTTTTTCTCTCTATCAAATGTGTTTTTGCTCAAAGTTATTTTAATGCTAAAACTCTCTACAAAAGTTCTCTTTTGTCTTAAAATCTCAAGCCGCTTGTTATTGAGCCATCCTGCAGTATTTCTCTCAGTCATCAATGGAGATATCATTTGCTTGTTATTGTTGATGTATTTCAGTCTACCAACACTGGTATTTTTTTCGTTAAAATTATTCTATATTTTCCATATCTCTCCAGGATAGGTGTGAAAAATTTAAGTGTAGAGTTCAGCTAAGGTGGCTGTCTGACTGAAGGATGACTCCTCTGTGTGTCACCTCAAGTGTAGCGCTGCTCGGTGGAAGGAAAGCGGTTTTGGTATTTATGATGTACTTCCTGCAAATGATGTCAATGAATACACTGTACTAGAGACCTTAATAAGCAGTTATGAAAATGTCCTTACTGATGCACCATGATTGAACACCAGCTGCGTTTTCTTTTCCTTCCTCTGTGTGCTGCAGGGAGTGGCGCCGTTTGCCTTAATCCATTACCGCGGAGAGAGTGGGACTTTTTGCCCGCACTTGGCCCTTTCTCTCAGCTGTTTGGAAGATATTTTTATGCTGTTGTAGAAAATTTAATTTTTGGGCTGTGGAGTTGGTGGGGTTTCTCCTCGGAGTAAGCATTGGTTCAATCTTGCTGGCCAGTGGCTGTTGCTCTAATTGCCCGGTCTCAGTGAGAGCACTCTGGAGACTCTTCCCTGAGTGTTTTATCTGCCTCTGTTCTGAAGAGTTGTCTTGGCATCAGGAGGCTCCTGGCTGCTGCTTCTGTTTGCTTCTGTTTGACTTGCAAGTACTGCAGTTTCATTCCTCTGTGGCTGGAAAGTTTTATGTGATTTATATACAAGCCTAATGTTTAATAACCTACTGCTTGAAATGTTCATGGGGGGGGGAAACAATGGCAAATTTTGGTGTATACATGTGTGGAATAGTATGCAATCATTTAACAATATAGAGTTTGGAATAACTTAGAAAAGGTCACTATATTAACAAATGGGAACAGTAGGATACAAAATTGTATGATATAGTAAAAAAAAGAACTGTATTTCTAAAAACTTTATACTTAGAAAATGTCTGAAAGAAAAGTTGTAAGTCATGACTGATGAGTGGAAAAACCACTGGCAATTCTGTATTTTCTACTTTGCTTTTTAAATTTTTGTGATATGGTATTGCTCTACTACTGTAAACAAAAATTCAATACCTTCTCTTTTAAATGAAGCAAATTATCACTATCAGGCTCTTATTTGCTTTCCTATTGCTCAAAAGATTAATTCCTTATTTCTGTAAGTGACTGAGAGAAATAGAGAAGAAAAGGGACAGGTAAATAAAAATAGTGCTATAGTTCACTTAATTTCATAGGAAGTACACAGACTCATGCATATTAATACAACCAAATGATTGAGATGACTCCTTACTTAATTTCATTTGCTAGTCCTAGCTAGGACAACAGAAACTACAATTTTTCAAGGAAACACTTTCTTAATGTAAACACAGAAAATTTCTGGGATACAGCTCAGTAGCACAAGTGCCAGGCTGGCAAGCATAAGGTCCTGAGTTCAAATCCAGATAACAAACAAACAAACAGAAAGTTGCAGAGTTGTGCAACCACTGGGGGAATCAATATGAAGAGTCCTCAAATAATTAGAATTAGAGGTCCCATTTAACCCAGCTATTCCACTTCTAGGTATCTTCCCAGAAGAATTAAAAGCATCATACCACAGTGTTATATGTGCATCCATGTTTATAGCAGCACAATTTATAATAGCTAAATCTTGGAAACAATCCACATGCCCAAGAAATAGATTTTAAAAAGACATGGTATTTTTGCACAACAGAATACTACTCAGCCATAAAGAAGGGCACACTTGAGGCTTTTATAGGTATGTTGAGACCATACTCATGAGTAAAATAAATCAGACTCACTTGTGTAAACATTGTGTTGTCTTCCTGGTGTGAGAAACTGAAAGAGTAACTAAGGCCAAAAATGTACAATAGATGCTGTGAAATGGGAAGAAATTGTTCAAAAGGAAAAAGAAACTAGGGGAAAGGGGAAAGGAAGGAATGTAAAAGGAAAACGATATTACAAGATAGTTATACAATTAGTTTTTCTTAGCTCACTGAAAAGAAAGGTTTGTGCTAATTGCATTTAGAGATTTTTACGCCCATATCTTGTACTCTGAGTAGCTCCTTCAAAGATAACAATACACAATGTAGTAAGTGTTGTTATTCTCCTATTATTCTGCTATAAAATTTTGTTTTCCTTTTTGCATAAAAAATGAAAGTTCTTGAGGATGTTATTCTGCGATGCTCGGTTTTAATACCGGCCATGGAATCTTAATCCAGATTCAATTCCTCAGTCCAACACTGAGGAGTCTGACAGAGAGCAGAGTGATCTGTCTGTCCAGTGAGAGATGATTCTGAGTCCGGACTGCACACTCCCAGACTTGGAAGAGGGTGCCCTTCTCTCCACAGCTCTCTCTCCCAAAACTCAGCTAAATGCAATGTCTTCTTTGGCCTGGAACAGTTTTAATTTCGCATTGCTATTTCATCTGACATGCAAAGTATAAGAGCCAAAAGACATGAGAACAGTTTTCCATATGTCTGCTCTGCCAAAACTAACACACATTGGCAATTGAATCACCGAAGTCATTGACAAGACTTTAGCACTGGGGCCAGGCCTGCTTCCCAACATGAATCACTTGAGCGTTGTCGCTGCAGACAGTGACCACGTGCCACTTGCACTAGGGATGGAAAGTGAATTTTGGAAATGGTATTTCCAAAACTGCAAATATCTGCACACAGTAAAGAGATCTCATAGAAAATAGCTTTCCATCTTTTTTTTTTTTTTTTTTAATTCTTTTCCCCTTTGCAGTTAAGGAAGGAGCTGGGCATGTATTTGCGCTTTGTAGCACTATTTCAGGGCCCGCTGTGCTTATTACTACTTCAGAAAAAGGATGTCTTATCACAGACAGTTATACTGAATATCAGGAAAGAAGTTTCAGTTTTCTTTCGCTTTAGAAGGTGGGGTATGGGGACAATGCTTACCGCAGGAAATGTGATACACCTCGCAGTGCTTTGTGTTTGGCAGGCTCTTGGGAGACTATTCTCCTCGACACTTGACTGTTAATAGTTACAAAGTTGTATATTTCTCTGTCCCTTTTCTTAAACAATGTTCTATGTATTTCTGACCTGATGAAAGCTTTGAAAATTAAAATAAAGTGGAGTATCTTTTTCTATGTCATCTTTATAAACATTTGAAAATTCACAAATTTACAAAAAATGCTTTTCAGATATGTTATAACTACCATATGTCTCCCACAGCACCTTTTGTTGTTTTTAAACAGGAAATGCAGCTAAAAATCAGAAGCACAGAGTGATTTTTCCCATAGTTTTTAAAATCTCAATTCCATATGTTTTCCATGATGACTCACAAGCCTTTGCTATAGGGGTCCATTCCACATATTGGATAAAAATTTACTAAACTCATATTCCTTATATAACAAAGCTTTTCTGAGATTGTACTTCATTGCCTTCATGAGTAAGATTCTATAATCTTTACCTTAGGTGAGAAATAATGAAAACATAATCAACTTAGAAATTTCTCTGGTGACCTTGTTTTTGGTAGAGTCAGTTCTTTTCGTTGTTGTTTAAACCCTAAAAGTAAGTATAAAATGGTAATTGAATTCAAATAATTAGTGGTTTAGAAATATCTGTTCTCATTCAGTTAATTTTTTCAAAATGTGGGGGAAATTTAATAATGAAATAGTAGTATATTTAATCAGATATTTTTGTGTGCCTTCCTCAGTAATTTTGTGCCCATCCGGAAGGCATTAGTTCTAGAAGAAAGGTCTGTACTGCCTCATTAGCAATTTTCATAACAGATTCTATGGCCTCTTGGTAATAAGCTTTACACTGTGATGAGAGTTAGCAGTTAGTAGAATATTCAACCTAGATACTTGTGCAATCAATGCCAAGACTATGTCAGTGGTTGTAAAAATGTGTGTTTCTTTGAGTGGTACGGCAACGGAGATGAGGGAGGAGAAAAAACGAACTGATCAAAAGGGCCATCATCTGTGTAACTGAGTAACAAAGGTGAAGGTAACATTATGTAGGACAGCATCCAGAGCTAATTCCCTTCTG